>CM044001.1:104141814-104446814 GCA_024085815.1 Flaveria linearis
TACAAACAGGGCACCCCAAAACTCCAAAAACCACCCCCAAAGTTTCAAGAAACCCCTTCCAAAAACTTTGGTTTTCTTTACTAATTTAAAATTTTGAAAACTGTTTTGGATGGCATGGTTAATGTGTCGGGGGATTATACTCTATATTTTATCATATAATTTTATTTATAGTCGGGTCAAATAATTTAAATTCTTATTCGACGGTGTAAATTTGAATTACACTACGTTTCGATATAAATTTAATTCAGAAAAAGTCAGGTGAATGTAGTTTATATTTCTTAAGTCACGTAAGACGCCGCTGCAAACGCTGCGACAGTATAAACCCTGTTATTCTATAAAGTTTAAGGAAATTAAGTTTTATTGATGAATAAATACAATTTATAATTTAAATCTACCATAAATCAATACACCACCATATATATTGCTTGGTGGGTATACAAATGGACTGTCAGTTCAACAAAAATGTAATTTTAAAGTAACATTTTAATTGATTTGATTAGAAACAAGAACACAGTGTATACCATGATTAAGTCGTATACGACCATTATGTATACATATAAACTTTTAATTGCATGAACAAAAAACACTTATGAGTAAATTACATTCTCGAATTAGCGTGCACTCGCTCTTTGGATGACACGATCTATATTGTCTTGCGTCAAATATATTCTCTAGCTCTTTGACAAATCTTTTCATAGCAGCACTCGTAACCACATGGGTACCATGATTTCAGACTCGCCCTTAGGTTATATAACGCGTAAAGAAACCAGCAATATGGTGATCTGGCCCTGCATAAGCCGCCTTTCCCATCCAAAATCAAGTTCAAGTAATCCCATTCGTGTCACATCCGATACGACATAGCTTCCAACAGTTGTGAAGCCGGGTCGTCCATTGATTACCATTAAATCAGCGACGGATCTCATGTACTCTTCTGTGACTTCTGATTTGGCTTTCATCACAAGCTCAATGCGTGTCCTAATGGTTTGTTACATAGGTCTCGAGCTTGGGAATGGCAGCCGGGTAGCTGAAACACATTTCCATAATATCCTACAGGATAGGAGGATTGAACTTTCTACGCGCATTAACAATGCTCATCATACGCATTTCGTCTCGGGGTTTGGTTGGAGAGCGATCGTCCGACAACGCCAAACACAAGCTGTTAGAACCTCGAATGTGGTACAGTTTTTAAGTGTGTCGGAACCAACCTACGGATAGCGGAAATCTGAGCAGGTCCGAAGAAAAAATGACCTATGTTCATGTCATCTAATTGGATGCCTGTGCCTCAGTGTCTGCCACTTGGTCATACTCGCGATGCGTGCATGTCACACGTGGCGGGTCCCTAGCACAAAGCAACTCTCTCTGCCAAACTGGCAACGTCGATGGCGTCGACGCGCCATTTGCCATTTCACACATGCTGTCATAAATTGTGTGTATCCCGTTGCATCACACATGGTGTGATTTCGTTCGTACGGCAACAATAAAACCTCCACATAAAAGGGCGTCACCTATCAATCAAAACCAATAAAAACATGTTATATTACTATGTGATCATACTCAACATTTCCATTTCAGTAGCAGAGCGGTCGTAAACTCTGCGACGCTTTGCGACGTGACGGTCGCTAATTTCACGACCACTTTGATTTCAATTCAGTCGCAAACCAGTTGCAAATTAAAACTAAAACTACAAAATCTTATTTATATATAGTAATTAACTTTCACCTGAATAAGCAACAATGGTGAATCAAGAACACCACAGAGCCAGGAACATCATACAGAAGCTCTTCCCGGCAGGGGAACGGGGCGAAGCTCCGCCCCAAACCGCTGCAGCGTAACATCAGCCTCCGCCTCGATTAAACAACACGCCCTGGCCGGAGCAATCCACCAAAAGCTTCCTAGCCGGACCTTCCTTCAACCGTCCGGCAAAAGGATAATAAAACACCAGAACCTTCGCCAACGCCTCTCGGATCACACTCGCGGATTCTTATCTCCCATTTTCAGGTTCCTTTGATATATATGAATCACTGGAAGTTGAAACCTTAGGCCCTCTTGATCATCAATGTCCGAGAGCGGCGGGCTTGAGCTCTCGAGGTGTCGGTTTCGCCGGAGCGATGAGCTCCGGCGGACACCGCCTGACAACTGAAGGTTAAGGGGTGTTGGGTTTGAGCCATGTGTGGTTTAGAGTTGTGGTGGTGTTAAGTGTTAAGTTTGAGGTTTAAAATGTTGAATGACGATGGTGTGGTGAGGTAATTTATAGTGGTGTGACCAAGGGTCAACATATATTATTTATCAAGTGATCGAGTCATATACGGATCATGGGTCTATTGTTCACATAACCATGTAATACATTCATAGTGGTCCTAGCATTGGTACTTGATCACCACGTTTATTAGAACTATTTTTGGTATGGTGTTAATATGGAAAATATATGGTTTTTGTATGGTGTAATATGGAAAAATATATGGTTTTTGGTATGGTTGTAATATGGAAAACATATGGTTTTGGTGTTATTCGAGAAATAATGACCTTTGGGTGTTTCGTTAGTCTGGATAGCTAAATTTGCCTACGTGGTAGGGGTTAGCAAGTGTCAGGCGAGGTAGCTGAGGTGACATGTGAGTGTTGACCGTTGTGTTTTGCTAGTTTTACTAGCAGATGTTAACACTCCACATTTGGCAAACTCTAATTTATCATTTTCGTATTTGTATCCGTTTTTTGAAGATTTTTTTGTACTCCAAAAAGCTGAGTTTCAAATCAAGTGTTGTTGGGATCCGTTAGTCAGATTACGAACACAACCGTCAAACACTTAACATGTCACTTCAGCAACCTCGCCTAGCACCTGCCACGTACGCAAATTTCAAAAAAAACACACCAAAAATATATTTTTTTCTCAAATAACATTAAAAACAAAAAAAATAACGTTATATGATTTAAGTTATATTGTTATACACCTTTATACATATGTTGTATGTTAGTATACCATAACTTACACATACGTATATAAAGGGTGCATTTAGTGAAATAAAATAAAGTTGTATTTGAGTTGTGATTTATGTGGGTACAAAACAAAACACTTCTTTTTACATAGTTATTTTGAGGTTTTATTTTTAGATTTTAAAGATCGTTTATTTTGTTTTACATATATAAAATAATCCTAAAGAAAAAGATGCATAATCTTCAAGCTTCTTCCTAATTATACCTTTATTTAACGACGAATTCTAGATTTTTCTTAAGAGGGCATAAAAAAACAAGACGTGAAAACCACTATGCCATAACGGACCTAAACACATAGATAAAATGAACATCAAATTGTATAGAAACATAAAGTACAATACTACTTATAACAATTACTATGTCACATTCAAATTAATATAGATAAAGCACAAACTAGAACATAACATTACTATTTCACATCAAGTTCTCCATCTTCTTCATTAATTTCTCATACAATATTTTTGATGATTTTTTCATATTTTGTATATCATAAGACTTAAACCCTTAACGTTATAAAAACATCTATATATGCATTTATTTAAATGAAAAAACCATAGAAGCTTAAGATTTAATACCATGAGAACAATAACAAGTGTCGAGTTTGTGTGGCAATAATTAATTCCCTAGTCACTTTAAGTTTCGTGATTCACGTGAATAATACTTTAAAGCACCAATTGCATATCATGCACGAGCCATTTTGTGATGTCATATTCACCCTTCCAATTATATATATATATATATACAGAGGGGTTTCTCCTAAAAAATAATTTTTCTCTAAGTAGGTTAAGAAATATCTTAGCCTTCTAATTATCTAATTAAGGGCTAATATCAAAGTGTAGAAAAAATAAGTAATCAAGGGTAATTTGGGTATTTTATTATATTACCCACAATGTTGACTTTTTAAAATTCCCCCTATTTTTTTAAATGCTAATAACTTTTTCATACGATATTATTTTTTTAAATAAAATTACACCATAAAATCAAGCATTTTTCTCTTTAATTTGAGTATAGTATTACTATAGTTTTTTACAAAAAAAATCAAATTATGTGAAATTGTGCTACATTTTTAACGTTTTGTGCTGCATTTTATAAAACAGCACAAAGCTGTGCTGTATTTCATAAAACAGCACAAAGCGTGCTGTATTTCATAAAACAGCACAAAGCTGTGCTGTATTCATAAAACAGCACAAGCTGTGCTGTATTTCATAAAACAGCACAAAGCTGTGCTGTATTTCATAAAACAGCACAAAGCTGTGCTGTATTTCATAAAACAGCACAAAGCTGTGCTTTATTTCATAAAACAGCACAAAGCTGTGCTGTATTTCATAAAACAGCACAAAGCTGTGCTGTATTTCATAAAACAGCACAAAGCTGTGCTGTATTTCATAAAACAGCACAAAGCTGTGGTTTTTCATAAAACAGCACAAAGCTGTGCTGTATTTCATAAAACAGCACAAAGCTGTGCTGTATTTCATAAAAACAGCACAAAGTTGTGCTGTATGTTAGATTGACATTAGATTGAACAGTTGGTGTGCAAAACGTGAGCTTGCGAACAGTAACGAAATCAATCCAAATCTTCTTCCTGTACTCCAAATCTGACTTGTTACATCATTGAATCGAGAACATAATAATCAGAACATAATAATCGAGACTCAAATTCATAATCAGAACATAATAATCGATCAATCGATGAACTAGAGCCTCTGATTTGTTACATCATTGACGATTTGCAATGGTGGAGCTGTGGTTACCTGGTGGTGTCGAAGAGAGTGCCGCCGGAAGGGACGACGGAGGGAAGGAGCCTGGGCGGCGATGGATGTGGCGGAGAGATCAGAGATGTATATAGCAAGAGCAGCGGCGGTGGCTTCTTCCGATGGAATCAGAGGATTTTAGGCGCCATTGTTGTTCATCAGATATCAGTTGTGAGTTTGTGATGAACACACATATTAACAGTCCAAATGAAGAGAGAAGGGGGTAGGTAGTATGATGATATGATGTATTTAATAAAACAGCACATTACATTCGAATTTGTGCTGCATTTTGATAAAATACAAAAGGGACTAATGAGTGTGTTTTATGACATAAATGCCCTTTAACCCTAATTTGAAGAGTGCCACATGTAATCTCCTTATCTTTCTTAGCCTACTTAGGCAACTAATTATTCTTAGTTGAACCTCTACCTATATATTAATATTATATTATGTATATATTATAATATTATACACACACCCACACACCAGACTAAAGACCTGTGTAATACACGGGTTCAGTCATTAAAAATTGATTTTGATTAAAAATATTCGTAAGTCATTATATTATATTAATATTTTGTATATCGATTTTTATGTTTAACTTTTCAAACTCATCTATATCTAATATTATTAGCTTTTATTTATCAATGCTTATAAGTTTAAATAGTGTATAATATGAACTGAAAAAATTATAAATAAGAACTTTAGGTAATAAACAAATTATATTAAACATGAGAACATTCATAAACATCCGAAAACTTATTTGTATACAAAATTTGATGTTCTGTTTGTAACTTTACCATAATTGTCTAATATTAATAATTATAATTCATCTAGTTGTAACTCGAGATAATGTAACATAAAGCTTGAATCAGTGTCAGGGACCAAACATAGAATAATTACAAAAAAGTTTGGACTATCTTTATATTTTTTAAAGCTTGGGGACCAAAAATGTAATTTAATTAAACCAAAGAGACCATTTATGCAATTTTCTCTATTTGTTAACCAAAAACATAAATTTGTTTCATGCTTACATCAATTAAAACTAAATCAAAGTTTTTTCATAAACAAAAACACAAATCTACAAACTGATGTAAAAAAATCAAAGTACTAAAATTTATCTTGAAATAAAAATCCAAATCCTGAATCATACGGACCACTGCTACTGTTGCCATCGAGATTTGTATATATGAGCATTGAATTGAAACTTTATAGAAGAGTTGTTGTTATTTAGAAATCGGGGTGTGAATGATATAATGTAGATCAATGAAGGCGTAAAAGGATCGGTGAGTTGAATTTGAAACATAACGTGATTTGGGATAAATCGAAACCATGTAATGCTTATAATTTGAAAATGATATGAAATGGTTCATCTTTCCATTTGAAAATCAATATCATGATTTAGGAAAATCAAAACCTTGAATTGATTATTTAAGACTATTGATTTGATGAAATATCTAAAATTATTTCAGAATAGAAGAAGCGTATTGGGTTTCTTCTCATTTGCATACGAAGAGTGAATTAGGAACCTTTAGTCGATTGTTTCAATAGGAAACCTTTAATTGATTATCTCAATAAACAAGAATCCAAAACTTTTCAATTCACAAGTTTAGCGTGATTCAACCTGTAAAAACTCATTATATTACATGCTTGGTAGGGATAAAGTCAACTTATTCTTAGATGGAAAACAGTCAATCAATGTTTCAGAACCGGATCGGACGTCGAACCGGATGCCTTACTGGTTTGGTGGTCGGACCGGTCGGACCGGTTGGACCGGATTTAACTATATTTTAATTATATTATATATGTAATTAAATATAAGTAATTTATATATGATTTATATATGTATTTTGTAGTTATATATAAAATTTAAGTATATTTGGGTGTGTGTGAATGTATGTTTAACATTATAGTGAACACTTTGTCCCATATTGGTGTGGGGACAAAGTGATGTTTGGTTTATAAGTAATTTTTTTATCACTCTAGTGTATCTTTATGACATATTTTGCCACAAGTACTACCCGCGTGCAGGGGGTGCAAAAATGGGAAAAAGGTTGGATTTACAGCGAACTCGTGTGTGCCCGCACGTGTCGCGGACACGAACGCAGCTTCAAAAACCCAGGCCCGTGCGAGCCCGTTTTTTGAATTCGGTTTTACTTTTGATCTAGCACACTAATTTATAGTTCAACACCCCGTTTTTACTCAAAAAAGTAAAAAAAATAAAAAATTTCAAAAAACCGGTCCGAACCGGTCCGGTTCCCCGGTCCGACCACCGACTCGGGTACAACCGGCCGGTTCGACCCCCATAAAACGATTCATACACGACCGGACCGGCCACCAAGCCGATCCCCGGTTTGACCGGTCGGACCGGCCGGTCCGATCCGGCCGTGAAACCACTGCAGTCAACTACAACTTGCAATTTATTTCAGGGTTTTATTTTGAAACCATCACAAATGCCCTTTGTAATGAGTTTTTATCAATGTAGT
Source organism: Flaveria linearis (assembly GCA_024085815.1). Lineage (NCBI taxonomy): Eukaryota > Viridiplantae > Streptophyta > Magnoliopsida > Asterales > Asteraceae > Flaveria > Flaveria linearis. The sequence goes on from CM044001.1 coordinate 104,149,040, forward strand.
GTTGGAAGAAAAATAATTTAATAAAATGAGTGTTTTAAAATTATGAGTAAATTACCATTTGCATCCCTGACATTTGCCTATTTTAACCACTTGCATCCCTGCAGTTTCAATATTGCCATCCACCCCCTAACGTTTCATTTTATTTCCATTTGAGTCCAACACACTAACGTCGTTAGATTTTTCCGTTAGTTTTTATAAAATGACAAAATACCCTTTTATTTTTAGGGATGCAAACGGTAATTTACTCTTAAATAAAACCCCCTATTATCTTCTCCTCTCTCTCTCTATCTTTTCTTTCTTCACTATATATCCATCAAATTAACCAAATCCCCCACTACTTCAATAAAATCATACCACAACGTCGTTAGATTTCAGGGCTGCGGTGGTGGTGGTGATGGGGGTTGCGGTTGTGGTGGTGATTAGAGGTCGCGATGGTGGTGATGGGGTTCGCGATGGTGGTGATGGGGGCTGTGGTGGTGGTGGTGATGGGGTTGCGGTGGTGGTGGTGATGGGGGGTTGCGGTTGTGGTGGTGATTGGAGGTCGCTGTGGTGGTGTTGGGGTTCGCGATGGTGGTGATGGGGGGCTGCGGTGGTGGTGGTGATGGGGGCTGCGGTGGTGGTGGTGATGGGGGGCTGTGGTGGTGGTGGTGATAGGGGGCTGCGGTGGTGGTAGTGATGGGGGGTTGCGGTGATGGGGGGTTGCGGTTGTGGTGGTGATTGGAGGTCGCTGTAGTGGTGTTAGGGTTCGCGATGGTGGCGATGGGGGGCTGCGGTAGTGGTGGTGATAGGGGGCTGCGGTGGTGGTGGTGATGGGGGGTTGCGGTTGTGGTGGTGATTGGAGGTCGCTGTGATGGTGTTGATGGGGGGTTGCGGTGGTGGTGAAGGGGGGTCGCGGTGGTCGTCGGATCCACAACGTCGATTTGCATCACCATTTAAAGAATCGAAGATCTCACCCTATTCCGGCGAGCCACCGCCGGTGAATCACACGCTAACAGACCCAAATCGCGCATCGGATCCACCAATTCGAAGCCCAAAATCGCATTCCTCTTCCTCACGAACACCGATTTGCACTTTTCCCCTTTGTGGGAATGATTCTTGAACACCGATTTGCACCGATTTGCTCTTTTCCCCTGCTGCGGTAGTGGTGAGGGGCAGTGGTGGTGTGGGTTGATCTGATGGTTTGCTATGGTGGTGGTGTGGAGGAGGTTGTGGTGGTGATGGGTGGTGGTGGTGTTTATGGTGGTGGTGTTTATGATGGTGGGTGATGAAAAGATGAGAGAGAGAGAGTGTGTGTGTGTGTATGTGTTTTGTGGAGTCAGAGAAGAAGAAGATGATGTGGGTATTCTTAAGGGCAATTCAGTCTTTTAATAATAATTTTAACTAGAAAACTAACAGTGTTAAGTCATCTGGACTCAAATGGAAATAAAAATAAAACGAAAAGATTCAAATGGGAACAAAAATGAAACGTTAGGGGGTATATTAGGATTTTTAAACTGTAGGGATGCAAATGGTCAAAATCACCAAACCTCAGGTATGCAAATGGTAATTTACTCTAAAATTATTTACCAAAATGGGTTTTTAGTGAAAAGTTAATCTTTCTTATTTATAATATGATTGGTAAAATTATTTTCTGTTTTTCATAGTGTTATTTAAGTAAGGTTAAAAACATAAAGTTTCAATAAAATAAAAACTAATTTAGCATACGTTACGATTTAAAATGTATAGTGTTTTTTATAAAGATTTTCTTAATACCTTTTCAATAACGTTTAACATCTGTCATCAGTATTTTTTAACGTCTCTTTTTAGAATACGTGTTCTTATATAGAAAATATCATTTTTAGGAATTAAACGGTTTATGTAACTTTTTTAAAATAACGATATATATTATATAACTGTTTTAAACATAAATTTATATATAGTAATAATCATTTATATAAGTATATACATAAAGATGAAATAAAAATCATATACATACAACGCTAATTTTATCTTGTGAGCCAGCTCGCTCTCTACATATGAAGCTTGGGCTTAAAACCATTTATTAAATGAGTCATAAAATGATTTCAAGCTTGTTTAAGCTCAGCTTATTTAGAGTTTTTAGCGAGTCGGTCCCGAGGGTGCCACGATACGATGTGACTTGTTTCTCCATTAATTGTTGTTGGGAGTCTATTAGCAACATACATGCCCTCGGTAATTAATGATTATATTTATAGCTCAATAAAATAAAAAATAAAATCATTAACTTTTTTGTTTCATCATGATATTTATATTAAATATTTTTAAAGAATGCATTTTTATTAAAAGTAGTTTTCTTGTTATATATTTTAAGCTACTTAAAATATTTTCAAAAAATTATACATTTTTAAAAAGATAAAAAAGAAATGTGCCTACTTTTATGTAAATTTAAAAATATATATTAAAAAAATTCAACTTTTCTACATGAAAAGACGATTTAAAATTAAGTCTTAGTTAATTAAAAAAATAAAAATAAATTTTAGAAAAAAGTTTTATTTTTTAATTACGACTATGAACCAAATGGTTTTATAATTTTATTAATCTTTGTACTTGACCCTTTTTAAATAATATTATTTTAGAATAAAATAAATTTTACCAATAGCATTATAGTGAGAAAACGGAACATTCACTTAAACATCTATTTTGATAAATAAATTTTCTATATACACTATTTAAGGAAAAAAAACTCTCTTTGTAATTATAGCAATAGTTGATTTTATTCAAATGAACTATGACTAAGAATAAGGATGATATGTTTTTAGGCGGGAATCAAATAAATAGAGGTCTAAGAAAATGACACGTGCCACTAAAGATATTGTTTTATTAATAAGTATAGATATAGATATATGAATGGACACCATTCTTGAATAGTATCTTTTGTTTTTTTTTTAAATTAACCCCAAACTTTTAAAGTAAACTTTTGGTTTTTTCAAATTAACCTCAAAGCCTCAAGTGTTTATGCTTGGGTTAGTAATTTTTGGTTTTTTCAATTTAACCCCAAAGCTTTAGGTGTTTTCGTTGGGTTAGGAATTTTTCTTTCAACTTTTGTTTGAAGTACGGTTTTTATAACGAAATACACTTTTGGGTTTTACGATCGAGTGACGTTCGATTTTACGATTGGGTACACATTAAGGGTTTACGGCGTAGGGACGTTGTCGCGACGTGCTTTTATTTGTGTTTTGATACTTAGGATCATGTCCCTGTCGATGGCTCGGGTTTGAGGTTGTACCCAACCCAGAATTTTGTGCTTCTTTTGTTTTGGTTTCTTCCCGTTGTTTGGAGTTTTGTAAGTGTGTAGATATTATTATGATTTAGGTTTGTAATAAGATTTCCTGGTGTCTTAGAGTTTACGGAAATGAATGTTTGTCGTTGCTACATGTTTTGGTGTCTGCTTTATGATATTTGAGATCGTAACGGAATTTCAGTCGCAACGCGACGATATAAATATCTAGTTGTGAATATATGAAGTTAGAAAGAAGTCAAGAAGTTAGGGGGTGTTTGTTTGGGTCTTAATGACCCTGGTTAAATGCAATGGTCTGACTCGGTCAGACCCATATCGTTTGGTTGATACCACTTATTGAAGAAAGCCTCTTACTCCACCTCTTATTAGGCCAGAGATTGTGCTCAGTCTAACCCAAAAAGCTTCCAAGCAATCGCCTCCTCCTTCCCTTCCCTTGAGGTCGCCGGCCATCACCAAGGCAACACCTCGACGGCCATCGCCGACCATCACCAGGGCAACACCTCGACGGCCATCGTCGGCCATCACCAGGGCAACACCTCGATGACCATCGCCGGCCATCACCAAGGCAACACCTCAACGACCATCGCCGGCCATCGCCAGGGCAATACCTCGCACCACCACAACACTATCGCCGCCACCGTTGCACCCCCACAGCAGCGTCGCCACCACCGTTGCACCCCCACAGCACCGTCGCCACTACCGTTGCACCCCCACAACATCGTCGCCACCACCGTTGCACCCCCATAAGCGGGCGGAGCAACCACCGGCGCCACCACAACCACCGAAACACCTTGCGACGGAGGAGGAGGAGGAGGAATACATGGATGAGGATGTGTTCGCTGAAGAAAACCTCGTCGACGAAGACGAAGATGAACTCATCCTCCGTGACATGGAAGACCACGAAGCCCTCGCTAATCGCCTTCAGAAATGGAAGCGCCCTTCCTTAATCCCCTGCCTACCACTCTCACTCACAAACCCTAGGTAATTTCAATTTCAATGTTCCTTTTTGCTTAACGAGGGTTTTACGATCTACTAGGGCTCAGGAAAATATCTCCTAATTGCTAAAGAGTTCATGTGTAGCGGCATTTAATCTTTTCACCATTATTTCCTGCTAGTTTTTTAACAACTGGAGATTGATTACATGATTGGAGAGATCCACAAAGGATTGATTCCAAATTCTTCTGGCTCCGACGCTATTATCAGAATATTTTGGTGTTTTAGTCAAGCGGTTGGTTGTAGGGCGTGTGAATCGGATGTGTTGATACAGTCATTCAGATATCCAACTAAACAGTCTTAAACTGGTTTAACACTTATTGGTTCAGACCCCTTACTGGTTCAGGCGTCTTACTGATTCTGCACTTACCCATTCATAAGTTTCCAAACAACACCTTAATGTGAATAGCCCATAGATTACGACGTGTAAACACTTATTAAAAGTTTGTCACATGATGTTGTGTAAAGTGTAAATAACATAGGTTAAAAATTTTTATTATTCAAGTCATATTAGTTGAGGCAGACATTGAAACAATTGGTTATATTGTTGTTTTGCGACCTTAAGGTTATAAGTACAAACCATAAAAATAGCCTGCTACATAAAGTGTAAGGTAAGGTTGCGTATATCATATTGCGAAGTGGCCTGGCTTCTCCTTAGTCCCTGTGGAAAACGGAGCTATATCAAACACGGGATACATCCTTTATTCAGGGCATATCGGTTAGTGCATCGTACTAGCTTGCAAATGAGATATTGGTGTAAATCGAATCAAATCCTACATGTTAAAGAAATCCACCTAAGAACAATTACAAAAGACAAAGTATAAAATGGGAGTGCCAAAGATAAATGCATTTTGTGCCAAAACCTTGGCTTGAAAGCAGGTAATGGGTGATTGCATACAATAGTTTAATATTCTGGGAGAAAAAATATCATAGAAAACTAAATGAATTGAGATATTTCAAATACAACAGCAACAGTAATATTCTGTGATCCCAAAGAACCGGTTTTGTGGTTTAAAATCCGGTAATTTTGGAGTTTTGACCTCGCCGGAGTACCGCCGGAGTTGGCCGGAGTCCGGCGCCGGAAAATCGAGGTAAATGGGCGGGGGTTTGGGTTGCAAATGAAAAGTTACACAAATGGTCCCTGGTGTTTATGTTATTGTTATTTTATGTTAAAACTTCATTTTAAAGTTTCCAAAATGACCATTTACCCCCTAAACGTTAATACTGTTATTATTATTCTTATTATTATTATTATTATTATTATTATTATTATTATATTATTATTATTGTTATTATTATTATTATTATTATTATTATTGTTATTATTATATTACTATTATTAGTATTATTATTATTGTTATTATTATTATTATTATTATTATTATTATTATTATTATATTCGGGTTAAAACAAAACGAGTGTACGAAATAATTCGATTAAAACGATAAATAGTCTATGAAAATACGTGAGGATAGTTAATACACACGGAGAGTTAACGGGCTTAATTCTAATTGATGGACTTGTTAATGACAGATGTCACACACCATCACATTCACCACATGATCTTTAACAAGAAGAATCTTAGGTTTCCTTACTGATTTGGGAATATCTTGAATATTTCTAGAACTTTGTTCATCAAATCCATCAGTATCATCTGTCACACTAATGTGAAAGTAGACCCACGTTGTTCTTTGCTTGATATTGTGAGATGTCACAACGTATATAATTTAACATCGATAATTATAATTGGATTTAACTAATATATGTTATCTATAATTATAATTAATAAATATATTATTATGACTTATAATTATAATAAATATAATTATTATTTTATAAGTATTATTTTTATATGTATAACTATAATAAATATAAAAAAGTCCACAATGTATTATTGTTAATATTATTATTTTATAAAACATATATTATTATGACTTATAATTATAATAAATATAATATTATTTATAAGTATTATTTTTATAAGTATAATTATAATAAATATAAAAAAAGTCCACAATGTATTATTGTTAATATTATTATTTTTATAAAAAAAAGTCCACGCCCTATGGCGACGACATGTCGTCGCCATAGATGTTTCACAAAAGACAGGGTTATTTTCCTCCAATTTTTTAGAGGGAAAAAAGGGAAAGAAAATAATTTATTTATCGCGACGACATGTCGTCGCCGTAGATAAAGAAAAATTATGAGCCATCTGAAATAAATATAAATTATGATAAAATTACCTATGGCGACAAAATGAGGCGACGACTTTTGAGTCGTCACGATAGGTGGAAGCTAAGGCGACGACATGTCGTCGCTATAGAGTTTCGGTAGCCAAAACCCTAATCAACCCTATAGCGACAACATGTCGTCGCGATAGGGTGACCTATAGCGAGGCCACACTGTCGTCGCCATAGGTCTAGTCGTGATAAGGTAATATTGTTGTAGTGACAGTCTATTAATATATAGAAGTTGTGTTTCATTCGAAATAACATTAATATATATTTTAATTCCACAATATTTATATAATCACCCTTAATTATTTCTACATTCTCAAATCATAAGACGTTATTTGTTACAAAGTTAAACCAAGTTAATTTATATCATGTTATATAAACTAAAGTTATCATAAATAATTCATTATTAATAGATGTTTAATTTGACTGTTGGATCATGATAAGGCTGGTGTAACCAAATTCACTTCATAGTCACTTTTGGTACTACATCAAAGGGCTTCCGAAGTCAAGCAAGAGATCTTCCGAGAGTCTAAGGAACAACAGCTGAAAACAGCTTCCGAAGACAAAGTCTGATGAAGAGCTGAAGACAAAGTCTGAAAGCTTCCGAAGACAAAGTCTGATGAAAGAGCTGAAGACAAAGTCTGCTTCCGAGACAAAGAAGATTCCAAGCTTCGGAAGAAGCAGTCTTCCGAAGTATAAGTGCCCTCGGAAGAAGTTGTTCTTCCGAAGCACTTTATCCTTCGGAAGACATTGCTATGTCCAGCAGATAAAAGTATGGTCCCTGTCAGTCCGCATGCAGACCTCTGACACAGCATGGGTGACACAGCATGGGTTCTTCCTAAAAGACCATGCTGTTGACCATACTTTATTCTACTGCTCACCTTTTGATGATAGTACATGTTACCAACTTTAGTTGGCAGCATGGGTAAGTCAGGGACATGTCCTGACTACCAACTCTCAGGCAAAATGTCTGAAAGACCTCACCTAGAGTCTTGTAGTATAGATGTAAGGTTAGAGGTGTCCAGCTGGAATCAAAGTATTCCCGGCTGTAGGTAGTATTATATATATCTTCTCCCTGTAACTCTTTAGATAAGCGATTTGAGTCCAAGTGTCTTGTAATCCTTTGAGTTGAGAAGCAATATATAAAAGTACCTTAAAAATTTACCTGCTGTGTTAAATTTTCTTACTGCTTGTTACTTGTTATATTGTGATCAACTCTTCATAGACTGCTTGCCGAGTGTTGATTCACAGTGAGTTGAGAGAAAAACCACCCGAAATCCGATCCTGCAATTGGTATCAGAGCACCAGGCTCTTGATTGTGAGATCTTACCATCCTAATCAACTCGTTTTTCACTCCTCACCACAATCCACTCACTCAAATGGCTGCTCTCTCCAAGGCTGATATGGAAACTGGTACCTTGACCAAGTCCCCCATGATCACCCCTGAAGACTTTGACACATGGTGTATCAGGATGGAAGGCTTCATCAAGTGTCAAGATTCAAGGATGTGGGACTCCATTGTCAATGGTCCTTTCATACCAAGCACTACATCTGCCACTGGTAATCGCATCATTCCAAAAGATGTTGATGATTACTCAGAGGAAGATAGGAAGAGAATAGAGCTAGATCAAAGGGCTATGACTTGTCTCCAAACTGCTCTTCCCAACTCCGTCTACAGACGCTTCAAGAAGTGCAAGACTGCTAAAGATTTATGGGAAGCATTGAAGTTGATGTATGAGGGATCCAAGGAAACTCAAGAGAACAAGAAAGATCTCTTGAAGCAGCAGTTTGAGAACTTTACTTTCAAGGCTGGTGAGACCTTGACTCAACAATACTTCAGGTATGTTGAGCTAGTAGATACTCTGGCGGATATTGGAGTAGCTCTTGAGAACAGAGACATAGTTAGGAAGTTCATGTCTTCTCTTCCTAAACTATGGACTCACTACTGTGTTGTCATCAAGAGAACTTCGGACCTTAAGACTCTTTCTCTTACAGAGTTGTATGGTATCCTAAGTGCATTTCAGATGGAGATGAACATGCAGAACTCCTCTGATCACTCCAATAACCAACTGAGTTCAGCCCTTCATGTGGTTGAAAGGGAAAGCATAGAACCACAGCATCTTGCTATGCTACCCTGACAACTCACATACTGGACCCTTCATTACTCTACCTGAGACTCCAAAGTCTCAAAAGGTTCAACACAACTCCTTTCAGGACGGTTGTGCCTTTGTCTCTGGAAGTGGACACTCTGGTGATTTTCAATACTGCTTTGATGATCTTGAGTGCTTCAGTCCAGATGATGTGGAGTACATGGATATTGTCCAGCAGATGGCTCTTTTAACTTACAGAGCGAAGAAGTTCTTCAAGAGAACTGGAAGGCAATTCCCTCAAAACCCAGTCAACAGCAAGTTTGGGTTTGATAAGAGCAAAGCAAGGTGCTACAACTGCAACCAACTTGGTCACTTTGCTAGGGAATGCAAGGCTCCCAAGAACAACCCGGGAACCCCACAGGCCTCCACACATCCCACTGCCACCAAGCATGAAGAAAAGTCAACTGAAACAGCTGCTGTTGCTCAGGAAGTTGACTGGAGCTTCATGGTACAGGATATGACTCCCGCTCAAGCACTCATGGCCGGAACAGATGATGATCAGGTATATGAACATCTTTGTACTGCTGCCTGTATTGCTAAAGTTAAACTTTATAAGGATTACATTTCGGAAATCAGATCTGAAGTTGAGTCTTTAAATGTGCTAAAATCTGACTTTAAAAGAGCTGAATCTGACTATCAAAAGAAAATTGATGAGTTAGAGAAAACTGTGTCTCTTTTAAAACATGAAAAGACTAATTATAAGACTCAAATCAAAGATCTGATCTCCAAACTTTCTGAAGTTGAAGCTCAGCTAGTTACAGCTGAGGCTCATGCCAGGAAGCAAGCTATTGCTGAGCAAAGCTTCCAAACTATTCTTGCATCAACCTCTCATTCCAAAATGTTTTATCAAAACAAAGAAGGGTTGGGAACCAGTGAAATAGCTCCACCACACTCTTTTGAGTCTATTAGACTACCTAGATGTGGTACTGAAGAGCAAGAGGTTCCAACTGCTGACCCTTCTCCATTGGAACTAGAGGATGGAGCAAAAATAGTGGGCTCCACAGGGGAGAAACAGGAGGATACACCCATCTCCACCTGTGATGACCAAATCCTGACCACCAAGGCAAGAAGAAGCAGAGCTAAAGCTGCTAGAAGGACTGCTAAGAAGGTTGCAGAGTCCAAGCTTAAGTTTGACCCTAAGCAAAAGGGTGTCTTCATTTCTGCCGGATTTCAAGTGGTAGGTACTCCTGATTCAGGAAAGGAGTGTAGTACCAGCACTCCTGTCCTACTGAAGGATCAGAAGTTGAAAGGAAAAGTTGCTGATGAAGAGAAGAAACCCAAGAAACAGCAACCTGCAAGTTCCCAGAAGACTAACATTGCATGCATAATGTGTGGTCTGCACAACCACATGGCTAAAGATTGTTACTACAATCCAGCAAGCACACATTATGCAAATAATGTTAGAAAAGAAGGAGTCAGAGAAGGTTTCTCAGTTGGACCACTTCAAAAGGTCCAAATGATGAAAAAGGGAAAGTTGGTCTCGGAAGCCAAGTTGCTTTCGGAAGATACTGCATCTTCCAAAGGGAAAATGGCTTCGGAAGCCAAACCTTCTAAGGTTCGGAAGAACAAGAAGGGTCCCTTGAAACCATCTCAGAAGAAGACTACTTCGGAAGAAAAGGTGGTGAAATCTTCTTCCGAAAAGAGAGAAGCTTCGGAAGAAGATCATGCTGCAAAAGCTTCAACAAGCTCATCCTCAAAGATCAACCAAAGGATGGATTGGAAGATCAAGGAAGATGCTGCAGCCCAAACCTCTTCTTCATCAACGACCTCTATTGAACCCCATTGCATATCTTTTGGTTCAATTATGTCACTATCTTTGGAAGAGCCCAAGACCTGCAAGGATTGGGCTTCCAAACAAAACTAACCATCTCATCTTATGTGCAGGGACATCCATTTGACAAGAACAACAATATCTGGATTGTAGATAGTGGATGCTCCAGGCACATGACAGGGAACAGATCTCTCCTTCAACAATTCCAGAACTTTGATGGAGGGCCTGTCCAATTTGGAGGTGAGGCCGGAGGATATATCTCTGGCAGAGGAAGTATATCCAATGGCAGAATAAACATTGACAAAGTTCACTTTGTCAAACAGCTTGAACACAATCTGTTAAGTGTTTCTCAATTCTGTGATCAGAAGCATCAGATGCTTTTCACAGAACATGAGTGCATTATCCTCAAACCAGGGATGACAATTCCTCCGGAATTGGTGCTTCTCAGATCTCCCAGGAAAGGGGATATGTACAAGCTGGATATGAACAATGCTTCTCCTATGGGTGAAGTATCATGCTTTCTTTCCAAAGCTGATAGTGATGAGTCAACACTATGGCATAAACGCATGTGTCATGTGAATTTTAAAACAATGAATAAATTGGTTAAAAATAACTTGGTACATGGTTTGCCTAAAAAGGAATTTTTCTGCAAAGATAACTGTGTTGCATGCCTGAAAGGGAAACAACACAGATCATCTCATAAATCCAAATGTGTTAACTCTATCACTACTCCATTACACTTATTGCACATGGATCTTTTTGGTCCCACAAGTATAATGAGCATTGGAAGGAAATCATACTGCCTTGTGATCGTTGATGATTTTACAAGATTTACATGGGTATTCTTTTTAAGAAGTAAAGATGAAACTGCTGAAACTTTAAAATCTTTTATTCTTAAAATAGAAAATCAAATTGATCACAAGGTTAAGATTATTAGAAGTGATCAAGGGACTGAGTTTAAGAACTTCGTTCTTGACTCATTCTGTGACTCAAAAGGGATTGCCAGACAATATAGTGCTCCCAGAACTCCTCAACAAAACGGTGTTGCTGAGAGGAGGAACAGGACACTTATTGAGGCTGCTCGGACCATGTTAGCTGATTCAAAGCTGCCTCTAACATTCTGGGCAGAGGCAGTCAGCACTGCATGCTATGTGCAGAACAGGGTTCTTGTAGTAAAGCCCCATGGAAAAACTCCTTATGAGTTATGGAACAAGAGGCCACCGTTCATTGGCTTTCTAAGGTCCTTTGGCTGCAGGTGTACCATACTTAACACAAAGGACAACTTGGCAAAGTTTGCTGAGAAGTCGGATGATGCTATCTTTATTGGATACTCTTCTAGCTCCAAAGCTTATAGAGTATACAATATCAAGAATCAACAATTTGAGGAGTCATCCAACATAGTTGTTAATGAGCACACTCCTTGTGTTAGGGGGAATGGACCTGAGTATATATTTGATTTAGAATTGTTTCCAAACTATTCTAAACCATCTTGTGAGAATGTTTCAGCTGGAACAGGTGCTCAAACTGATGCAGGACAACTATATGAGCTTCCCAGACCTCTTCCAAATTCTCCAAGAGCTGAAAGGCAACAAGCTTCAACTATTCACAGATCTGACAGTGTAAATATCTCAAGAAATAGTGAAGCTTCAACAAGTGAATCACTTGATCAACCTCAAAGTTCTTCAGGTGATCCATTACAACACCAGGTTGAGGGAGGTGGTATTCTGAAGGAACAGGCAACTGTTAATACTACTTCACAACCAACCATTGATGATGTTTCTCAATCATTCAATCAGTCCTCATTGAATGACTCTGAAACAGCAGTTGGACAGAGTGATCCAGTTCCTGATCAGAATATGTCTAACTTGGACTTATCTCTGCAACTGGAAGTGATTCCTCGTCTTAGGATTCACAACACTCATCCAACTGAGAACATCATAGGGATGTCTCTGAGGGTGTGAGAACAAGAAGACAGACTCATCATGGGAATGTCTGCTTGTACTCATGCTTCTTGTCTCAGATGGAACCAAAGAAGGTAGAAGATGCCTTAAAAGATAGTAGTTGGGTTGAATCGATGCAGGAGGAGCTGCTTCAATTCAGAAGACAAAAGGTCTGGAATCTATGCCCACTACCATCTGGTCAAGTACCCATAGGCACTAAATGGGTATTCAGGAACAAGAAAGATGATAGAGGCTTGATTATCAAGAACAAGGCAAGACTAGTAGTTCAAGGATACACCCAGGAGGAAGGAATCGATTATACTGATGTCTTTGCACCTGTTGCAAGACTTGAGGCAGTTAGGATCTTCCTTGCTTATGCTGCATCCAAGAACTTCACAGTCTACCAACTTGATGTCAAGTGTGCTTTTCTATATGGGGATATAGATAGGGAAATCTATGTGTGTCAACCTCCAGGATTTGAAGACCCACAGCACCCCAACTATGTGTGCAAACTGGATAAAGCTCTATATGGGCTGCACCAAGCACCTAGGCTGTGGTATGAGACCTTGTCTCAGTTTCTCCTGAAGAATGGATACACTAGAGGTACCATTGACAAGACTCTTTTCATCAGAAAGAGTGGAGAAGACATTTTGCTTGTACAAGTCTATGTTGATGACATCATATTTGGTTCTTCAAACGACCAAATGTGCAAGGACTTTGAAAGCATTATGAAGCAGAAGTTTGAGATGAGTTCCATGGGAAAAATGGACTTTTTCCTTGGGATCCAGGTGAAACAGATGAAGGAAGGGTTCTTCATAAGTCAATCTAAGTATGTCTCTGACATCTTAGAAAGATTTGAAATGAAGAACTGTAAACCAGCCAAGACACCCATACCCAGAAACCATAATCTTTGCCCTGACCTTGAGGGGGAGGATACTGATCAACATCAGTATAGAGCAATTATTGGTTCTCTGATGTATCTTACTGCAAGTAGACCAGATATCATGTTTGCCACATGCATTTGTGCAAGATATCAGGCTGCTCCAAAGGTGTCTCACCTAGCTGCTGCAAAGAGAATCCTCAGATACCTCAAAGGAGCACCTAAACTAGGTCTCTGGTATCCAAGAAATAGTGATTTCAATCTCTATGGATACTCTGACAGTGACTATGGTGGCTGCAACATTGACAAGAAATCAACATCAGGAGGATGTCAATTTCTTGGTGGAAGGATTATCTCATGGCAATGCAAGAAACAATCCTGTGTCTCTACATCAACTGCTGAAGCTGAATACATCGCTGCTGCTAGCTGCTGTGCTCAACTGCTATGGATTCAAAATCAGATGTTAGACTATGGGTTCAACTTCATGACTACTCCTATCCATATTGACAACAACAGTGCTATCTCCATTACTGAGAATCCAGTGAAGCACTCCAAGACAAAACACATTGATATCAGGTATCATTTCATTAGAGATATTCATGAGAAACAGCTGATAAAATTAATCAAAGTTGACTCAAATGAACAATATGCTGATTTGTTCACAAAGGCATTTGATGAACAAAGATTTAAGTATCTCATATCAGCAATTGGGATGATAAACATTGAATAACTACCTCTTTTGAAAAACCTTTTTAAATGAGTAATGTCTTGTGTCAATACAATTTAAGCCCAGTTACAAAAGATCTTTTAATTATTCCAAGTGTAAATTCCTTCCGAAGAGGAATTAACTCTCGGAAGATATCCTTGAATATCTTCCGAAGCCAAATTCCTCAATGGAAATTTTCTTTCGGAAGAGTTTGTGGTCTCGGAAGAAGCGATTGATTTTATATCAGATCTACTTCCGAAACTTATACAACTCTCCATTCGGAAAGACAACTTTACCTTAGGAAGCAATGCCTTGCTTCGGAAGATAAAGTTCCTTCAAAGGACAATCTTACCTTCGGAAACAATATCCTGCTTCGGAAGAGAAATTGCCTTCAGAAGAAATTACCTTCGGAAATGTTTTACCTTCGGAAGTTAAGATTTTACTTGTAATGGATATCTTTTGGGCCCCACTCTGTAAAAAGTAAAATTTTGTACTTGATGGTCAGATTATTTAAAATTATCCTTGCCGCCAACATCATTTCTCCGCAGTAAACCACCATACCACCCACAGTAACCCCAAAACAGTTACCCTATCACCGCCTCTACCACTGTTCATCCCCTTTTAAATAATCTTGACTGATCAAATTCATCTTCTTTTACCACTTTACAGCCCTAACTATTCCCTTCACTGTAAAACCCTCAAATTCATCCAAATTTCAAGCTTACCTTTTCTTCAATGGCGCTAAACCCTCAGCACAACCAAGTCGCGTTACTTGATTCGTCAAGGGATGCCGACTTTACCCAAATCATCACCTTTCTCACCGAATCCACCTATCTCACTGCACTAACAGTTAACCCCACCGTATACTCCAACCATATGTCAGAATTTTGGAGCAATGGTGAAACTGCAGTACTGAATGGGGTTCGAGTCCTGAGAACCCGAGTTTATGGCCAAGAGTTGGTCATCAATGAACAGATCATCAGGGAGCATCTCGAGCTTCACGATGATGGGGCTCCTACTGAGTTCCCCAAGGAAGACTTGGAAGGCACCTATATCCTCATGGGATATGGAGGCGATGTCAGCAGATCTACGGTATACAAGTTCAACTTCTCTTACCATTGGAAGTTCTTGCTGCACATCGTTCTACACTGCCTCTCCAACAAATCAGGGGGTTGGGATCAAATCCCATATGAACTAGGATGCCTAGTTCATGGGTTGGTGAGAGGCCTCAGATTCAACTACTCACGATTTGTGTTGAATAACCTAATCGCCAATCTGAGCAGAGATACATTCTTCATGTATCCCCGATTTCTTCAACATATAATCAACTGTGAGATGTAACCAAGCAGGCTTGTCTGCGCAGCTGCTCTTCCTGTTCCACATATGAGGCCTACCATCTTCAAAACCTGAAGAAGATGTCCACCAACTTCACTGGACGGTACACTCCATTACCTCCAGCGATGACTGAGCGCATAGCTCCTGGTGACATCCCTGTTATCCCCACAGGTGATGAACCCACACCAGCAACATCCACCACAATACCAAAGCCTTCTTTACCCATCAAAGCCACATATCAGAAACGCCCCAAACGAACCCTTGTTCAATCTACTCTGATTGAACAAGCTCCTCCTGTTCACACCGAAACGACTAGAGTGGAATCATGGGCTCCCACTCAGTCGGAGGTCACACCATCCTTCACATTTGACCTCAATGTGGGTTTTGAGCCTCCTCAGTCTCAAACCCCTGAGCCCGAACCTCAAGCCTTAAGCCCACAGGGTGAGTCTTCACATTCCCCTGTGAAGCCTTCTAGGGACAGCCCCACCAAAGGCTCAATGCCTGTAGACATTGATCTAAGTCCCGGGTCAGTAGGACTAACCACCCTCTCTTTCACTGACCTTTTACTCCGTACTGATGAAGAGATTACATCTCTCCATGGCCATGAAGTTGATCTACAACACCCTCTGAAAGATCAACAGAGCCAGGAGGGATCCCTTGTCTCTAGCCCCCATCAGCAGCCAACTACTGAGGTGAGTCCCACTGATGTGGAGGGGACTCATGTAGACTCAGCTGCCACTACTCAGAGTTTCTCACTGAGCTCTCAGGACAGTGGTAACATCATTAGGACTGAGTCTACGGCAACTTTGCCCATTGACATCTCTGAAAGAGATGACTCTGAGCAAAGGAAACCAGGGTGCCAAGAAACCACATCTGGTGGTGAGAGTGAGCATACTAGGTATGTTATCTCATCTCCCCGTGATTCTTCTTATGAAGATGAGGGTAGTATGCAACTAACACTTCAGTACTTGCTTTCTAAGGTCTCCAACCTGGAATCACAGGTGAGGATCTTAGAATCAAGGACTGCCACTCAGCAACTTGAGATTAACTCTCTCAAGGCTCAACTAGCTGAGAAACAGACGGAGAGGTCTGTTAGGCATGTACCAATTCAGGTCTCAATGACTTCTTCCTCTAGCTCATCTAGCTCTCAAGATGATGCTACCAAAAAGGGGGAGAAAGTTCAGAGACAAACACCTATGGAACCACAGACCCAATTCATTTCCACCCAACTAATCACACTACCTGAGTCATCTCAATCCTTTCTGGAGATTGACTCAAGGATGCTTCAAGATCTCTACAGACTTTTCACAAAGTTTGTATTGAGATCATCCCTAGAACAGCCCAGCCCCGACACCGCACTTGCTTACTTTGGGGCTGAGGAGCTTCAAAGACTGACTGCACCTTCTACCACTGTGGAAGAAGTTGGTCAACCTAAGGTCTTCATGGAACCTGAGATTAGCTTCGAAGGGGAAATGGGGACTGATGGCCCAGCAACCAAAACAGATGGGACAGAATTTGCAGCAGTCTCATCTTCCGAAGCTCAAGCTGAAGCTTTCGAAGCCTATATGAAAGCCTCGGAAGAACAAGAAAAATCTTCCGAAGCCGAAATAGAAGCTGCGGAAGGCTTGTTTCAGATGTCCGAGGAGCTGACCATCACAGATGTCATTGCTGACATAGCATCCGAGGTGGGCAGGGAGGACACTTCTGAAACTCCTCCAATCCAAGCACCAGCTGAACTTCTATCTCAATCACAACCCTCCATTCAAGAACCACCACAGTCAAGCACCATCAAAGACAAAGGCAAAGAAAACTGACTGCGGAAGAGCTTCAGGAGGAGGAAAGGATTGAGAAGGCTAAAAAGAAAGGGAGGTTTCCAACTGAAAAGGTGCTAGCTGCCAGCTCTAAGGCAGCTGCAGCCAATCAGGAAGAAATCAACCTGAAGAGAAGAACAGCACTCATTGACCAGCTCATCAGTCTTGGAGCTGTCAATGAGGAAATACTCCTGCTACCACTAGAGGAGTTGGTGACTTTGGAGAGGTCAACCAGGCTACAACAAGAAAGGGAAGCCAGGTTGGCCTTGGAGAAGGCAGAGGAAGAGCAGAGGGAGGCAGCCCTGAAGCTGAGAGAGGAGAGGATCAAATTCCTACTCTCAAGAGGCTTCAGTCTTCCTGAACTGTCTCCACATGACAATGACATGATCCTGCTGCTCCACAATAAAGAGCAGGATCAAATGGAGAAGGAAAGGAAGAAGGCTGCTAGGGAGAAGCTAAAGGTGAAGAGGAAGAGGGAGGAAGAGAAGGAGGTCACTGCCACCAAGAAGTCAACTGACAAAGCCTGGATGAAGGACTATCTCCGGGCACATGGCTTCTCTGGTAGGCAAGTGGGACCTATGTCCGAAAGGACACTCCAGCGGATAGTCAGTGAAATCAAAGCTGACATCCGTTTGGGGAAGAGAAGGGAGATGTACAGGAGGGTACAGGGTCAGTCTCAACCTTAGCCACTCAACCACAGCCACAACCCTCTCCTAAACCAACTCCTTTTCCCATAAAAACCGAACCCACTGATGAAATCTTCACCCCTCAACCCACAACTATACCCAAACCTACCACATCACCTCAACCACCCAAACTACCCATCCTCAAACCCAAGACTCAACCCAAAACCACTAAACCTAAGCCTACCCAACAACAACCAAGACAGTCTCCTCAACCTCCTCAACATCTCTCCTTCGAGGAGATAAAGGAGTTGAAGACAAGGCTCATTAACTGTACTACTTTGAGCAGCATCTCCTGTGAGGGAGAGCTTATCAACATCACCTATGTTGATAATTCTTCAAGCTCCCTCACTCTAGGCAAGTTTCTTGAATTGCCTAGAGACACATTGGGCCAGGCTGCAAGACTTCTTGGTCTCAACTCTGATACCCTCAATGCTGAGGAGAAGAGGCTAAGAAGAAGGCTGGTGACTCTACTGGATACCAGGAAAGAGGACAGGATTTCTGGTCAATCTCCTGGGCCTAGAAATGCTATAATCCAGTGGAGGTTCGATGAACCTTCTCACAACTTTGTTGTGGAAAGGGAGAATGGCGAAACCAACAGGCTTAATGCCACCTCTCTACTGCATCTCAGCAGATTTGATCTTGCTGAGCTTGCAGAGAAGCCATTCTCCAACCCCTCCAACTCTGAGACTGCTGCACACATCAGAAATCACATCAGCGGTCTCCACTTGGCTGAACGAAGTCGAAGAGCCAAGATTGAAGAAGAGTTGAAGCTGAAAAGAGTGGAAGACAAGGAAAGATCAACCACCAAAGGCACAGCCTTTCTACAGATGGTGGAAGATCCTGAATTGGAACCAATAGTTCGATGGGAATATGACTATACTTCCCATCAACTAACTCTTTTCAGAGGGCCACAACAGAGGGTACACATAATCCAAGGTGACAGGGTCGAGGTGCTGTCTACCAAGGATTTGTACAAAATTCTCAGCACCGCATCAGGAAAGAATGCAGATACTGATAAACATCTACTTTCCATGGTGCTGAGAACTTTGAGAAGAAGAGAGAAGTGAAGTTTTGGTAGCATCATCCTAGGGGGAGTTTGTTGGATCATGATAAGGCTGGTGCAACCAAATTCACTTCATAGTCACTTTTGGTACTACATCAAAGGGCTTCCGAAGTCAAGCAAGAGATCTTCCGAGAGTCTAAGGAACAACAGCTGAAGACAAAGTCTGATGAAGAGCTGAAGACAAAGTCTGAAAGCTTCCGAAGACAAAGTCTGATGAAAGAGCTGAAGACAAAGTCTGCTTCCGAAGACAAAGTCTGCTTCCGAAGACAAAGAAGATTCCAAGCTTCGGAAGAAGCAGTCTTCCGAAGTATAAGTGCCCTCGGAAGAAGTTGTTCTTCCGAAGCACTTTATCCTTCGGAAGACATTGCTATGTCCAGCAGATAAAAGTATGGTCCCTGTCAGTCCGCATGCAGACCTCTGACACAGCATGGGTGACACAGCATGGGTTCTTCCTAAAAGACCATGCTGTTGACCATACTTTATTCTACTGCTCACCTTTTGATGATAGTACATGTTACCAACTTTAGTTGGCAGCATGGGTAAGTCAGGGACATGTCCTGACTACCAACTCTCAGGCAAAATGTCTGAAAGACCTCACCTAGAGTCTTGTAGTATAGATGTAAGGTTAGAGGTGTCCAGCTGGAATCAAAGTATTCCCGGCTGTAGGTAGTATTATATATATCTTCTCCCTGTAACTCTTTAGATAAGCGATTTGAGTCCAAGTGTCTTGTAATCCTTTGAGTTGAAAAGCAATATATAAAAGTACCTTGAAAATTTACCTGCTGTGTTAAATTTTCTTACTGCTTGTTACTTGTTATATTGTGATCAACTCTTCATAGACTGCTTGCCGAGTGTTGATTCACAGTGAGTTGAGAGAAAAACCACCCGAAATCCGATCCTGCATTGACACTTTACCAAAACCAAATTATATTCATAACTGATATCTATACTATATATAAAGTATATGAGAGTGGTATTTTAAGATATCATAAAATTAAGAACATTTATTATATTCAATGCATAAGTTACAACCATTTTAAGGATAAAATAGTATTTATAACATTATTTACACATTACCCCTTATAATTAATTACATAATAACCTTACACTTACTAATATTTGCGTAAAATTTTATATTATCTACCCATACACAAAAAAAACTTAACATGTTTTGAGATTTCAGCTCTATCTTTTAATCTATCACATTAAAAAATGTTTTGAGACTACAACTTAACCTGTTTTTATTTTTAAACATTTTGGTATAAACTTTTTGCTGAAACGATCTGTATTTTATGAGGTACAATAAGTTAATGCGTATATACAAGTCGTCATGCTGAACTCATTTATTTGGTGTTTTAAATTTTAACTTAGAAAAAACATAATAAACTTTTGTAAAACTACTACAAAAATAACAAAATATTAAATGAACGTGTCAAATGTAAAATGTCGTTACGCTACATTGCACGAGCACCCTTCTAGTCTTTTTATACGACTCGATCCCTTTATCAATTGTCTTATCTTACTAGATCGACTAACCTGAATTCTTTGAAAAATCTCACATGCAACACCCAAAATCTCATCAGAAACCTACTGCCGGCTAGCTATACCATCGCCGCTCAACTTGTCGGATCGAGATCACCAAAATCAGCAATTATAGGATAACTCATGCAGTCACGGCTGTTACCACTACCGTCATCTTCGCCGCCGTGAACTACCGAAAGCCCTTTTCTTTCTTTTCTCTTAAGTTGTACTGCACCATGGAACACACACTTAGTACACACACTGATCATGTACACCCATCTATTTTAAACTTTCATAAATTTTATTTATTTGAATTTGAATAGGAGTTATGCTCTTTTAATCTTTTATAATTAAATGTGAGATTTATCAAATATATATATAGACCACTATCGTTTTACCATTATAGATGTATGCCGTGAACTTAAACCCGGTAATAATTGAATTTACTTGTACCAACGAATTTAATTTTAATTAAATTTTATCTATCCATGAATCCCGCTATCGTAATAGTAATTAATTAAATTTACTGCTGGGTAGAACTGTGTCGGAAGCTGCAAAGTAAGAGAACAAATTAATTAAATTACAGACGTTCATCATAGTTAACACAATCATATTAGCATGCAAGATAATAATTCTTAAAACAAAAATACAACCTCCTGTGACATTTACAAAATCATATTATAAAATCATACTTTCATTTAGAGCATAGAAATATTATTGCTTTTATAAAGAAAATTTAGTGAAGTTTTAAAAGGAGAAAGACTCACCGTAGATGGTCCTAACAAACAACCAAACAAGTTCAAAAGATCTCTGCCAATAACAAAGAAGAAATAAGAAAAGGAGGAAAATATAAAGAATAAGCTAAAGAGAGAGATTTATAGTTATTTTATTTCCTTCATGTTTGTTATGGAATCGACATCGCTAAGATTATTACTAAAAGTAACCCCATCCTTTAAAAAGACACTTTTAGAGAAATAAATCTTGATCAGTCAAATCATGGGTAAACGGGTTATAGTAGCAGTTTATTTATAGAGTAAAATATCATTTTCATCCCTGACGTTTGTTGAATTTGTCATTTCAATCCCAATTTTTTTTTTGTAATTTCAGTCACTGTAGTTTATCAAATATTATCATTTTCATTAACTCCACTAACTCCATTTAGATCTCCGCTAAATATGAGGGTATTTTAGTATTTTTCAATACCCTAATTATCCAATTATAACAAATTAATCAATTAATATTCAGTTAAAACTACAATACATATGCAGCAACTAGTGAGACCGGACGCTTCAATTTAAAAGTTTCAATTAACTCTAACTCATGTTGTTCGATTGAGGTGTGCTGTGTGATTTCAATTAATCTTCACATTTTGTTTGAGCGTGCACCGCTGTTTGATTGAGATATACTATTGTCACATTTTGTTTGATTATGGTTTGTTGTTGTCACGTTCAACAACAAACAAACGTGACAACAACATACCTCAATCAAACAAAGGGTGATAACAGCAGATCTCAATCCTACATCAGCCATCTGTGACAACCCGGAAAATTCGTGATTTATTTCATATAGTAATTTTGTGATTTTTATAGTACTTTTATTAATTTAATAATAATAATAATAATTAATAATAATAATAATAATAATAATCATAATATTAACAACAATGATAATAACATTTCAAAACTTTGTACATAGAATAATAACATTTCAAAACTTCGGGGGGTTAAAATGTAATTTATTTAAACTGAAACAAAACTTTAAAGTTTCAGTGACAATTGCCAGAATTCACAGGGACCATTTGTGTAAATTTCTTTAAACACCCTTTTCCCCCCACCGTCGACTCGTTCCCCTCTCCGGTCGCCGCCGGCGATAACTCCGGCGAGCCCAACACCCAAAACTAAACGATTTGACCGAATCAAACATGCCCGACAGCCTCGCGTGGATGACTCGAACTCGTACCCCACACTAATTTGAATATTATAATCGAATTGAGTGTGATTCATCTACCTAACACACTCGGCCGAAAGCTAGTCCACTACCGATTGCACTACTCACTTTAATAATCGAAAGAACTCTGCACTAACGAACAATGGACCATTTATAATCACCCTTTGAGTTTAATTTCATCTAAAACTATCAACAACACCACCATTTACCATCAACTTCGACCGCAACCTGCAACATACTTGAACGACATCATTCGAGCTTCAATATTCACAAATAACATAGGGCTTTGCATTAGGAACCTCATTCGAAGCTTCCCTAGAGTTTAATTTGAATTCCATCAAGTTTTGATCACCCATCGATCACACCTCTGCCTCGGCTTGTTTCTAACTCGTTCCCATCGATCTAAGTTTCAAAACAGGATTAAAGATACTCAAACACTCGAAATCATATGGGGATTAAAAGCCCTATGTTTAATTTCATTATCGAAATCGATTGGAGCTTCAATTTGATCGATTTCAGATCTAGGGTTCTTCGGGTTGGGGATTTTCAATTGTGTTGGTGTTTAAAGGATTTGGAACCCGAGGAATAACGCGGCCACGACCCTTGGTTTGATGGTCCCTGCGCTCCATCTCAAACAGGAGGTCCCGGTTCGAACCGGGCAACCTCCATATATTTTTTAAAGGGCTTTTAGCCCAAATTAATTTTCAGAAAATTTTTAATAAATATATAAAAATTGTTTTTGTAAACTTTTAATAATTTCGGATCACCAAATAATTTTCTGGATTTTTTTATTTTTAAATAATTGTTCTAAAAACATTTTAAAAATATTATTCTCGGTTAAATCCTATAAAAAATGGGTTTCAACTAATAAATTTATTTCGATTCAAATGTTATTCTTTTAAAATCATAGTTATCTTAAATGTTTATTCAAAAAGTTGTATTTAAACCTTATGTATTGATACAAATAAGTTCTTTTAAAATAACTAAATAATTATCTATGTAAAATCGAACTTGAAACAATAAAATCTTTATAATATTAATATGTATTATTAACTAAGGTCATTTACATAAATGATTACGTTAAAAACATATTACTTATAAAAACCTCAAATTCTTATCGAAACCATAGTTCACGTATAATCGTTAAACCTTATTAATAACCTAAATCTTAAAATATATATATACATGTTTAGGTACTTCGTGAAGGCGTTCGTTGAACATCAATTATTATCCTATTCAATCATCGTATATACATATGCCAAGTGAGTTTACAGCCCCACTTTTACTTATATACTCTTTCGGGGGAGAGAAACATGCTGTTTTTATAAAACGTTACATGACATTGGATTTTTGTAATACTGCATATACTTGATACTATGGTGTTATACTTGCCCAACGGACCGTTAATATGGACTTAACGAGGTAATTGTTAGTAGTACTACTGGGATTGACATACCTCACCCGGGCTAGTCGCGCTAGCACAACGTTCGTCAAACGGGTGAACGGTTAGCCTAATTACAAGTGTTGTGGTGTGTGATCCACATCCGGGCCTGTTTATTTATTTGATTACATGTGAGCTCGGCCGCGAATTCATACACATAGTGATCATTATGGATTAGCTACCCATTATATGCTTTAATTACAAAATCCGGGAATTTCATTATACTTGACGGATTACATAATCCGGGAATTTCATTATACTTGACGGATTACATAATCCGGGAATTTCATTATACTTGACGGATTACAAAATCTGGGAATTTCATTATACTTGACGGATTACATAATCCGGGAATTTCATTATACTTGACGGATTACTAAATCCTGGAATTTCATTATACTTATCGGATTAATAAATCCGGGGATTTCATTATACTTATCGGATTAATAAATCCGAGGATTTCATTATACTTATCGGATTAATAAATCCGGGGATTTCGTTACTGATACTTATCGGATTACATAATCCGGGATTTCGTTACTGATACTTATCGGATTACATAATCCGGGGATTTCGTTACTGATACTTACTGTTTTCTGATAAACCTGTGAACTCACCAGTCTTGTACTGAGATTTTTGCATGTTTTCTCTCAGGACATTGATGTGGCACGTCTAGGAGCACAACATCCACTGCATGTCATTCCGTATTCATCTCAAACTGTTTTCAAGATTTAATTTGCATTTACTTTACATAAAGTGGATTGGACGCGTGTTTGCGTGTTCCAAAACTATTGTTAAATGTTTTCCTGTTTTCGCTTCCGCACAACTTAAATATATTTGGTTTGTTTCATTAAAATTAAACAACTTATATGATTTGTAATTATCGAGTCGTTTGGTGTAACTGATGCTTATCTGAGATCCTGGTTGTGTCACACGCCTGACGGTAAAACCCCGTTAGCGGATTTTGAGGGTGTGACACATCAATCGAATTAGTGAGAGATTATGGTAGTGAATTAAGTAGGGTGGCAGCATTGGCTGCTATCAATAGAAAATCGCACCAGCAAGTGGAAGCCGACGAAAGAAAAACAAGCAAGCAGAGTGACTACCGGGGACGTAAAGTGAAGAACATAAATTCAAGGTTTCTGGTTGTGGAAGCTAAGTAAATAGTAGTTTAAGGGGCAAAAGTGTATTTTATGAATTTAATTACACTAAGGGGCTGTTTGATAAAATTGAATGGGTAAGATCTGACTGGGTCAGAAGCTGACCCAGTTAGAAGTTCTGACTGGGTATGTGTCTGACTGAAACATGGTTGTTTGATTCGGTATGCGTCTGACCACCACCTACATACACATACATCTACATACACATACATCTACATACACATCTACATACATATACATCTACATACACATATACATACACATACATCTACATACACATACATCTACATACACATTTACAAACAATTCCCAAAAGTAGTATATAGATCTTATAAAACTGGCAATTAACAAACTTTAATCACAGGAGTTTAAAAGCTATAATTAGCAATCAACTACAGTAATTCAGTAGGTTTCATCACAAACATCAATCAAACTGAAACACATTCAAGTAATCAAAGATAGAGAGACACTAACCAAGATCATGGTGATACTCGTAAGGGTTTCTCATCATTCTCTTCATGGCAGTGTTGTAATCTTCCAATTGGGTTTTTTGCTTAGATTTCGCAGGGATATTTTGCTATCAAGTGAAGACGATGCAAAAGTGAAAGATGAAGACGAAAATGGAGCAAGAGACTTCATTTCGCACTATCTTCTTCTCCTCTGTCATGTGCTCCTCCATCGTTTTATGGTGTTGGGGAGATTCAGTTTCTACGTTACCATCCATTGATTTCGTTTGGGGCGGACGAAGGGGGGGGGAGGATGGAGGCGGTCGACGGCGACTGGGGGCAGGGGAAGCCCGCGACGGAGGCAGGGGAAGGGGGGAAGGCGGCGTGGGTTGCAGCGGGCGAGCGAGGGGGGGTATGATGGAGGCGGTCGACGGCGTGGGTTGCAGCGGGGGGGGGGGTACGATGTAGGCGGTCGAAGACGTGGGTTGCAGAGGAAGCTAGCTCAGAGGCGGAGGGCAGCGGCCGGCCGGGGGGGGGAGGAAGGTGGAGGTCGACCAAGGGAGGAGAAAGTGAAGCTTTTAGGGGTTTTGGGGGTCAGAAGAAACAATGGTCAGAGATGAACAAATAAAGGACTCGGTCAGACTCAACTTACCGGGTCAGACCACCCAGTCAGACGCATCAAACACACTGACTGGCTGACCGGGTCAGCCAGTCAATGGTCAGAACTTGGGTCAGACGCATCAAACACCCCCTAATTATGTTTTAGACACATGACAATTATATTCTTACATTTGTTGACTTTTAACCGACTTCCTTAATATTTTTTAAAAAAACTTAACTTTTCCATACGTTAATATCATTTAGAAAAATTACACCATATAAACGAACATTTTATTTTATATAATTTAATATGTTATCGTTATACTTTTTATTTAAACATATTTACTTGTATTTTACGTCGTCGCATCACGCGAATACCTATCTAGTACATATTATTTACATCTATATGTGAGAGGGTGAGTGGGGTTGGCCATCATTAGGGATTAAGTTTTAGCCTATTAGGGGTACGTCCTTAGATCTTTGTCTATCGTTTATAGAATTTGCATTAATAAAATCTCTCTTTTATCTTCGCTGACACTAACAATAAAAATAGTGTGTTGTTTTATTTTTCAATTACCCGTGTATCCATGTCAAAACGAGGCCCATAGCAAGCCCTTCTGAAGATTTCTCTTTGTAATTCATGATGATTTGAGGTACCTTTGCAACGTACACTCCAACTTAAAATACTAATTAACCCCAATATTATTGAAATCCAGTCCTTCGTGGTGCAAAAACAATACTTCATGTGACTTCTAGCCCACTGCGAGCAATGTTGATTTGTAGGGCATGTTGGCAGATCACCTCGATCTTAAGAGCCCCATGTAACTATGAAAGATATACCAACACATTATATATTGATTGTAAGAAATGACATATATGTTGACATGTGTTCTAGAAAGCAGTATAATCTCTCTTTTGGTGGCAATTACAAACAGAATGCTTTTCAATTCCAAATTGATACTCAACTTTAATGTTTAAGATTTTTTTTTCAAAAAAAAAAAAAGATATATGTAACACCCATAGTTTTATAAAATTTTGATATAATTTTCTTCTAATATTGGTCCCAGGTCTGAATCGTTATTTTCTTAGATCAATTAATCGCAATCATTCTTAGTTCTTACCTTTTGCATGAAAAATTACCCTTTGTATTTTACATGAAAGGTTTATGTAATTATGTGACACATGAAAATGTTAGAAGGAATAAAATTGGAATGATTTACAATTATTGACTTTTTTTAAATTCTCTCATCTTTTAAAAACGTGTAACTTTTATATACGATAATATTTTTTTTAAAAAATTATTCCATAAATCATGCTTTTTATTCAATATATTTGAATATATCCTTTCTGTACTTTTTTAAATCGATTTTTTTTTAAAAACATCTACATATTATGCGAATGACTTGCATAATTATAAACATAATTTACGTAATTATTAAATAGCTTGTTTTAATTATTTGCATAAATTATGTTATAAGTATAGAACTATTCTTCCTCATTTCAACAGAATATTGCAAACCATTATTTACGTTATCCATGCAAATAGCATCATTTCATGCATGTTTTATCATACGCAACAATTTAACTACTAATATTAAAAAATGATGTTTTTGGGGACTCATAAACTCATATATGAACTCACTTGGATATTTAACTAGTGTATCTTTCCGGAAATAACACAATGTCATTAACTTCTTGTTAACTTCATAATAACACAATTTCTAAAATATTTGAGGAGATGCATTACCTCCCGATGTCGTTAATTAACTTGATTACACTAGACCACGTTCACCACTCGTTAGTCTTTGTGACGAATTGAATCCGCTAGTAACTTTATTGATGACTCTCTCTTTTAAGTTCTCTCTATATATAGCTATTACTACACTCCCAAAATACACATATTAACATGATTTTTGAGATGTGTTCAACTAAAAAATGTATGGATATAAAATCATGTTGAATATATGTCGACGAGCAAGAAAATTTGTTAATGAGCTGTCAAAGCCACCATTTCAAACGCCCTAATTAGGCCACATTCTTGGCTTAAGAGATTTTACATGATATAGATTTGAAAAGTGTTGAATATTGTATCGTTTTTCTTCTCTGTTTGACATGCACTCTTGTATTCTCTAGCAACTTTTTAAATTTTCTTTTTTTTTAATAACACCTATTTTAAGAAAATGATATATATTATAAGTTTTTTTTCATATATCTAAAATTAGCATGTATTAATTATACATGATATATATATATATATATATAGATATATAGATATATAGATATATATATATATATATTAAAAAATGTCGGTGACTACGTTAAATAAAGGGTCATTGGTCGGACCGGTTGGATCGATTGAATCTGATTTAAGAAATAAATGGCGTCATATATAAAAATACTATTAATATTTATATATATATATCTAGTAGAAAAATAAAATATGAAAATACTATAGGTTTTAGAGTGGGTTTATACTTTTAACTAACTCAAAATTACACTTAATTAACTAAAATATGTATCATAAATGATTAAATTTAATAAAAAATGAGACTTTGAAATAAATAAAAATAAAAGTTTGAAATCCGGTCTAATCACCAGTTCAGTCCAACCGCTAACCGAGCGGTTTAACTGAAAACGGTTCAAATACATAACCGGACCAGTTCTATAACCGGTTCTCAGTCCAATCGGTTCAGCCAGCTGCCGATCCAACCCGGTTCTGAAAAAACTGTTTAATATATATACTTTTCATTGAGATTCACAAACAATTGGAGAATTGGATCAGTTTGGTGTGCGTTCGGTTCTACCTAGGGGTGAGCAAAATCGGGTAACCGAGGATGTTTTGGGAATACCCGACCCGACCCGACCCGAGTGCCGAAAACATTCAAAAATGATAACCGAGACCGCACCTATGGGACATCAATCGGTATTCGGGAACTTAGTAGATCGGGTATCTGGTTTTGTAGAAATAACCGAGGAATGAGAATCTTCATTGTATTTGAAGGTAAACCTACATATATTTTTCATTATCAAATGCATTTAGGTTATAATATCATTGTATTTGAAGTTACAATAAAATAATACAATATAATTTGCATGTTTCGAATTGTGATCCGGATATAATTTATCCTTCAAACATGCAAAACTATTATAATCCAATGAAAAGTATGATGAATATTTTCGAAACGAATATATTTTTCATGAAGACACGAAGAACCATAATCTTATTAGGTGCTATTATTTAGTATTTGGTTTATATTTTGACAACTTTCTAGTAAGATTTGAACGAAATAAGGTTTACTGTGAAATTACAAAACTAATGAGCCATTATCATTTACTTATTGTTTCCATTATTTTATGATATGTTGTTATAGTTTTGAATTTGAAGGATTCTACTTCACAGATGAAAATCATCCGCCAAAGCAACAGCAACAGCAACAGCAACAGCAACAGCAACAGCAAACAGCAACAGCAACAGCAACAGCAACAGCAACAGCAACAGCAACAGCAAAAGCAAAGCAACAACAAAGCAACAGCAAAAGCAATATAATATAAAAATTGTAATACAACAACAACACACAACAACAACAACAACAACAACAACAACAATAAAATAATAATAATAATAATAATAAATTTATTATTGTAATACAACTACAACAACAACAACAACAACAACAACAACACAACAACAACAACAACACAACAACAACAACAACAACAATAATAATAATAATAATAAATTTATTATTGTAATACAACAAGACAACAACAACAACAACAACAACAACAACAACAACAATAATAATAATAATAATAATAATAATAATAATGTCACACCCCAACCTTGACGGCGAAACGTCGAGATGTGAGAGTTAAGATCCTTCACAACCACATAACTCTATTATTAAATCCAAATATATTATTCATAAGTTTCAAAGGTATATTACAAACATAGTCCCAAATAAAGAAATTGACAAGCATAATAAGAAATATAACAAGCTCGTTCATTTATTTAACTAGTCCATTCCTTTGTGTGAACAAGCTTCAAAAGTGGCGATCAACTTAAGTGTTTCCTGAAACATATTAAAATAAAAGGTCAACAATAATGTTGGTGAGATTTCCATAGTTTTCAATACACAAGTATTTAAAAGATGGCAATTCATGTTGTAAGTTAGAGAACAAAGTAACTAGGATGTAAGACAGAATGCACAATCAAACCTTGACAAAGTTTTACAAGTCTCAAACGTTAAAAGTATATACGGTTAGCTAAGTGTACTTGGATTAACCAAGCAGGCTTGTCAGGCTCTTAGATCTATGACGTCGCCAGGCTAGCAATAGTTAATGATTGTACATATATTCGACATTACATGTGTCACACCCTCAAATCCACGTGCGGAGTTTTACCGCGAGGCGTGTGAACAAACCAGGATCACAGTCAATAGTTACTCGGAATGACTCTATATGCTACGTTTAATGTAAACCAACCAGAGTTTAAACTTTAAAAGACATGCGGAAGCGTAAAGTAAATAAAACAATCCCAAAACATGTGAAAGTACCATATGGCAAAACAAGTGCCAACCAAGTAGTTTAAACCATAAATAAAAGACGAGTAAATATGTTTGAAGTTTAAATCTCTAAAATGCATGCTGACTCGTGTAGTGCTCCTATCAGCAGTCCAGATTAATGACCTGAGAATAGCATACTAAAAAGTCAACACATGTTGGTGAGTTCAAGAGTTTGCGCATAAACATAACAGTTTATCAATTGTGTATAAACATAACAGTTTATCAATAGCGTATAATTAAGCATGTGCATTGTAATAGCTAGCTAGTCCATTAACAAACGATATTAATACATAGTGATTTCGCAATTGAAGCTGACTGTGTTATGTTTGCCTCCCGTCACGACTTCACCATATCGTGACGAATATCATAGGACAAATTGCACCCGGTTGACCTCGAGTCACACAGGTGGGGCTCGTCAGACCCAGTAGTACTACCCAAGTTTCCCCGCTATCCGATATTAACAATTCGAAAGTGTGAGGACTTTATCATAGTAAACAGCACTATATTAATATCATACACATCTTAAATATATAAAGCGTTTGTAAAATTTACCAGTATGCTATCTCCCCCAAAAGAGATTTAATAAAACAGAGGGGCATGAACTCACCTGATACGCGTGTTAGATACCTAAGCTTAACTTGACAAGAACGAGTGGAAAGACAACCTTCAAAGGTTACCTAGAACACACAAGTACATAAGTACATGTACACAGAAATCCCAAGAGAAACCTTAAGTGTCCTACAACCAAAGAACTCAAGGTTCTATAAAAAAACAACATACATGTGACCTAGTTGACCCGTTTGACCCGTTGGTGACATTATGCGTTGTAAACCATTTAAACATACATAAGCATATAACATACATGTTTAACATTCCAATGACTCACATTTGATGCTACATTCCCAATACATTGCCTAAATCATCATGCTATACACATATCATACAAGTTGTATAAATCCTTAGCATCTAGCATGCTCAGTGTGTTCAACACAACTAGTGTATCATATAACAGGTTAGATCATGCATAACCTACTTATATGACCTATAGCTATGATTTAGCATATATGGGTCAAAACAGATAATTTACCAAAAAGTCATACATAATCACAACGCATACAAGATGCCTAATACATGCAACATACATTAGTATGATCAATTCCAGTCCCAAATGATGTCCTAGTTACTAATCAACATACCAAACCATACATGACCATCAAAGTGCAATAATCACCCAATAACCAATAAAAACATTCCATACAACCCAATTAACAGATTCTACCACTTTAGACATTCATAACAATCATTCTAGCATGATCCTAAAACCATGAATAAGTCAAATTACCATATCCAAAGTTCGTGCACATAAAGTTTCCCTTTTGGGAAAGTAATACCAAAAGTGGTTTAACATCCAATTCAACCATAATTCCACTATTATATACCTAATCAAGTTCATATCATACCTAGACATGATCTACACCCTAATTAACATGAATCATAAATTTCATACTCAAAAGTTACTATCTTTAGTAATGTATGGTTTGCATGTAATCTTGAATTACCATGTTCATAGCAACAATCCAACATCCAATTATCATCATAAACAATCTATAACATCACATTAACAATTCAACTTACATACAAAATAAAGTTACTATTATTAGTAACCTATGAACAAATCCTTCATTCACCAATTTCTTGTAAAATCCAGTTTTTCTAGCATTCATACAACCTAATTAACTTCCAACAACATCAAACAATCATCAATTCCATGTTATAATCATCAATTTCGAATTAGGGTTCATAACCATCAAAGTTCATGATCAATCCACTAAAAACATACAATTCATGCATCATCAACGTTAAACAACATGTAATCAATCCAACTACTCATTATCATCATCAAACAACAACTAATTTCGACATTCCACACTCAATTCGCAGGACAACCAAATTCGAGCCTTCGGCCACATGAAAAATGTTCAAAACATGTAAAATCTCACCTTTAACGTGTAATGGCTTGCAATCAATGATCCTAACGTGTTATATTGCTTGAAATCAAACCAAATCAACTTCTAATGCTTGGTTCTTGGTCGAAATTCGCAGGGGAGGGCTGGAATGCTGCAGTCGCGATTTGGTGGGAATGGGGGCTAGGGTTATTTTTTTTGTTAAATTAATTCATCACATTTACATCTTTACCCTTTTAACTTGTATTTTATAAAAAATTCAACTTTTAACTTCTTTTAAAAGCATTTTTAACCATCTAACAAATATAAAACTAGTAATAACCATTATATATTTTTATCTTTATAAAACACGCCACATACGAATTAACACATGCGTTTCCGTGTTACGCGATAAAATTCTCAGATAGTCTTTAAATCGCGTAAAACATAAGCATAAAATAATAATCATGTTATCAACTAGATTATTATTAAATTAACATTATTATTATTTTTAAGTCACCAACGTCAAACGACAACTAGTGTGTGCTTACGACACGTGTATGCAAAACTTAACGGAACTAACGGAGTTTGGTAATGGAAAATTACCGGATGTCACATTATCCCCATGTTGAAAGAATTTTCGTCCCGAAAATTGCGTTACATGGTGAGCGTGTTCCATCACTGATCTACTGCATTGGCACATAGAAATCGAAATCGGGTGAGTTTTGGATGAGTTGTCACATCATCCCCATGTTGAAAGAAATTTTGTCCCGAAATTTAAATCAATACCTTGGTCTGCAGACATCGTCTCGAACAGTTGAGGGTACTTAAGCTTCATTTGATCCTCACGTTCCACGTGAATTCCGGTCCACGTCGCGAGTTCCAACGAACTTTGACTATAGGTATTTTGCTCTGCTTAAGTGCTTTCACCTCACGATCCATCACCTCGACGGTTCTTCGATAAAACGCAATTGTTCATCCACTTGAACATCTTCTAGTGGTACAATTAGCGTCTCGTCAGATAGGCACTTCTTCAGATTTGAAACGTGAAACACGTTGTGCACTCCATCAGCGAATCACAAAGGCTAGTCGATAGGCACCGGACCTATTCTTTCCAGTATCTCAAATGGTCCAACATACCTCGGATTCAGCTTTCCTCGCTTGCCAAACCGAACTACGCCTTTCCACGGTGAGACTTTCAATAACACTTTGTCGCCAATTTGGAATTCTAGAGGTTTCGTCTTTGTCAGCATAACTTTTCTGTCTATTCGCGCTGCTGCATACGGTTCCGTATCTGCACGATCTTCTCAGTGTTTCATGTATTAGCTGGGACCCGTTAGTTGACTATCACAATTTCAGCCCAGCAACCGGTGATCGACACTTTCTCCCATACAAAGCCTCGAAAGGTGCTGCTGTATGCTAGTGTGATAACTGTTATTATAGGAGAATTCCACCAAAGGCAGGTGAAATTCCCAGTTGTTCCCGAAATCAATCACACAAGCACGTAGCATATCCTCCAGAGTCTGTATGGTACGCTCACTCTGGCCGTCGGTCTGTGGATGATAAGCAGTACTCATATCCATCGTGTACCCAGAGATTTCTGTAGTGACTGCCAGAAGTGTGACGTGAAGCAAGCATCGCGATCAGAGATAATTGAGATTGGTAGACCCATGTCTCGACACACGATTCCTTAAGATACAATCGGGTTAGCTTCTCCATCTTATCCGTTTCCTTAATTGCAAGGAGTGAGCGGACTTGGTCAAACCGATCCACAATGACCCAGATTGTGTCACAACCAGTATTAGTCCAGGGTAGTTTAGTGATAAAATCCATGGAAATTTGTTCCCATTTCCACACGGTATCTCGGTTGCTGTAACAGTCTGGATGGTTTTGTATTCCACCTTCACCTTCGAACAGGTCAAACACTTGCTCACATATGTAGCTACGTCTGCCTTCATGTTAGGCCACCAATAGTGCGCCTTTAGATCATGATACATCTTGTCAGATCCAGGATGTATAGAGTATTTAGACTTGTGTGCCTCGCTCATAACAAATCCCTCAGACTTCATAAACAGGCACCCAAAGTCTATCCATGAAGTACCGAATTCCATCCTCCTCACTACCAATTGTTTATCCATTCCCCGTAATGACTCAAACAATGTTTTCCTCTTTCAAGGCTTCTATTTGTGCTTCTTAACTGTTCAGTTAGGCAATTGGGTATGATGTGA
Organism: Flaveria linearis; assembly: GCA_024085815.1. Taxonomy (NCBI): domain Eukaryota; kingdom Viridiplantae; phylum Streptophyta; class Magnoliopsida; order Asterales; family Asteraceae; genus Flaveria; species Flaveria linearis. The sequence goes on from CM044001.1 coordinate 104,183,719, forward strand.
GTTGCAAGGCTCGCACCGCCGGGTTTAACTGTTTCTTTTCGGCTTAAGGCATCAGCAACTACGTTCGCCTTTCCAGGATGGTACTTGATAGCGCAATCATAATCATTCAAAAGTCCACCCAACGCCGCGCCTCATATTCAACTCTTTTGCTCAAAGATGTGCTGAGACTTTGTGATCGGTATAGATAGTACATTTGGTATCGTACAAGTAATGTCTCCAGAATCTTAAGGCAAAAACCACTGCACCCAACTCCAGATCATGGGGTAGTATAATTCTCTCGTGAACCTTTAGTTGTCTAGAGGCGTAGGCTATCACCTATCATGCGGCATCAGAACACAACCCAACCTTGGATGGATGCGTCACAATACACCACGAAATCATCCGTCCCCTGGCAGTGCCAATATCGGTGCACTACAGAGTTTCTGTTTAATAGCTGAAAAGCCGCCTCTTGACTTCTCCCCATTTGTATGTGGTTCCTTTGTGGGTCAAAGCGGTGAGAGGTTGTGCAATCTTAGAAAATCCTTCTATGAAACCGTCGGTAATACCCGCTAATCCCAGAAATTGTCGTATCTCACTCGGTGTTTTAGGTATAGACCAATTCTTTATTGCCACAATCTTAGCAGGATTAACATGTATACCCTTCTCATTAACAATATGACCTAGGAATTGCACTTCGCGTATCCAAAAGTCACACTTAGAGAATTTGGCGTACAGTTGCTCATTTCAATAATTCCAAGATCAATCGGAGGTGCTCTTCATGGTCCTCCTGGTCTTAGAGTAATCAGTATGTCATCGATAAACACAATGACAAACTGGTCGAGATAGGGTTTGCACACGCGATTCATGAGGTCCATGAAAACGCAGGTGCATTTGTCAACCCAAAAGGCATGACCAAGAACTCGTAATGACCATAACGAGTACGGAATGCAGTTTTGGAGATATCCTCTCACGGACTCGGAGTTGATGATACCAGATCTCAAGTCGATCTTCGAATAATAGCTGGATCCTGAAGCTGATCAAATAAGTCGTCGATGCGAGGTAAAGGGTATCGGTTCTAACTGTGACTTTGTTTAACTCCCTAAATCGATGCATATCGAAACGTGCCATCTTTCTTCTTAACAAAAAGGACAGGGGCTCCCCAAGGTGATGAGCTAGGTCGAATAAAGCCCTATCTAAAAGCTCCTGAAGTTGTGATGACAACTCTGTAGTCGTTCGGTGCTAATCGAAAGGTGCTCTAGCAATCGGGGCTGCACCGGGAGTCAGTTCAATTGAAATTCCACTTGACGATGAGGTGGTAATCCAGGAAGATCCTCTGGAAACACCTCGGGAAAGTCTCGTACAACGGGTATGTCTTCCATTCGCCTTTCCTCGGTTGTTTATCGGGACGAGTGCCAGGATAGCCAAGCGACCTTTTCACAGTAATTTCTGTGCTTTCATGTAGGAGATAATGCCCATCACTGCACCACTCCTATCACCTCGGACTGTGAGAATTTTATCACCAACAGGAATTGTATGATCTTCTCGTGACATATGACTTCCGCTTGCTTATTTGAGAGCCAATCCATGCTACACAACGTCGAAACTTCCGGTGTAACAGGCATAAGGTCTATAGCGAAAGTATGACCAGCGAGTTCTATCTTACAATCTTTAATAAGTGTGTGTCACATGGATCTGTTTACCGTCAGCCAATCTACGATATATTGGATTCTAAGGCAGAAGGGATATCACTTAGGAGACTAGAGAACTTTAAGGATATGAAACTCCTATCGGCTCCAGATCAAACAATACTGTAGCAAAAACACCCATTACAGAAAACTACCAGTAACAGTAGTAGGGTCGTTTAGAGCCTCACCTGAGCCAATGACGAAGGCTCTCCCTTTGGCTCCTATTACCACCGTTACCATTGCCATTTCCATCTTTGTTGTTGTTGTTGTTGTTGTTGTTCGTTGTGGTTGTTCTGGTTGTTGTTGTCTGGCCATTGCCATTACCGTTCCTCCTCAACTGCGGGCAGTTCTCTTGTAGTGCCCCTCTTTCCACACTCGAAACAACCTTTGGAGTCTCCTGAGGTTGCTGTGGTTTCCTAACCATCTCATCACGGCAATCCTTAGCCAAGTGTCCCATTTTACACACCGCTGACACTTGTAGTGACATCTCCAACGTGATGATAGTTGCATCGCGTGCACATCGGCTGTTTACCACCATAGCCGCTCGGTCATTGATGTTGAGTTTGACTGGTTGAAATTACGATTGTTGTCAAACCTCTGTGCTGTTGTGGTTTGTGTTGTGGAGATGGTGTTGACCATCGGATGATGATGATGCCCTGTTGTGTTGGTGGTGTTGGTGTTGTTGAGGTATCCCACTTCTTTTTGTTGTCGGGCACACTTGCAGCAGCGCCCGTTTTGGCAACCGCCCTGCTCCACAGCTTCGTTAGTAGTTTGTGGCTAGTCGGATAGCTTGTTGTATAGTGGCGGGGTTAGAGGAAGTCACCAGGCTCCTAATTTCGGGCACCATCCCGGATGTAATGTTCCACCAGCTTGTGCATTTCATTCATCATTCCAGGACATAGTGTGGCCAGCTGTGGGTTCTTGTTGTATAGGCCTCGATCTCGAACCTTGCATTTTCAAATGCCAAAATTCCATCTCCAACTTTTGAACTCGCTTCGAGGACAGTATTCCTCGATCATCATATCTTGAACTCATTCCACAGGAGCTCATTTGCCATGGCCTGCCCTAGCATTTGCACTTGAGCATTCCACCAAGACAGTGCTGCACCATCCAGTGTCCCCGTAGCATATTTCACCTGGTCAGCAGGTGGACAGTTGCACTTCGAGAAAACGGACTCCGTTTCTCAAACCACCTTACCAACCTACGGCTCCCTCGATTCCACTGTAGGTGTGGGGTTTGCAGTCCATGAAGGACTTGTAGGTACATGCTGGCGTTCCTGCTTTAACACGATAAATATTGATCAGATGTCTTATTCGATTAACTATAGGATTGACAAAAATTTTCCATTATCGTTTACCTGCGGCCTGTCCTACTTGAGCAGCAGTTAACGCTGCCTGGACTTATGCATTTATTAGGGCTGCTAGTTCGCAGGGGTTATATTTATGGTACCGGCGCCTTGGCCACCAGCACCTTGATCACCGGCACCTTGGTCACCGGCGCCGCGTCCACGCCCGCGCCCGCGTCCTCGGCCACGTCCACGTCCCTCGGGCATCCATTATTCACTTTACATTCACAAATACAATAATGAGTAACATCAAATATTTATCTCATTGAAGTATAAACAAATAGTAAGTAATGAATCATTACAACCACAACATTATAACAAAAAATAATAACCAAAGGTAAATATATTGCAAATAAGTCACAAGTCATTTATCAATGTCAAAATTGAGCTTGTTGTTCGAGGGGGAAACAACCCTTCCCACATAGGTTCCAAAATAAGAAACGCTACATAGTCCAAGTTGTTTAAAGAAAATAAAAGAGTATCAATCTACTATGCCGAGCCGTCACTGTCATCATCCATCTGCACAGGCTCCTTTTCAGGTTCCTCCTCAGGTTCTCTTCAGGTTCCTCCTCCTCTTCGGGGGCCTCCACCGGAGCAGGAGCTAAGGCTATCTGAAGTGCCGCTAATGGGCCTCTAAAGCAGCAAACCGGTTTCGATTTCTTCATCGCGCAGTTCCCGTGCGGTCACGCGTCCACTCAGCCTATCATAACCATCCAGCATTGGTAAACCCCTCCAAGGTTTTACCATGATGCTCCCCTAGTTCATCCAGTTGATGTCGCAGTGTGTACACCTTGTGTTGTAGTGTACAGACATTGCTAGTAAGTCGTCGGACCGGTGTTGCTCCGTGTCTAGTGCTGCCACCAATGCAGCAATGACCTGCTCATTGGACTGCACCGGCCGCGGAAATGTAGGTAGGGGTTGTTTCAGTACTGGTCCTGGTTCGGGGTCTTGATGTAGGCACGCGTTCCCGGTACATAAGGTGATCCACAAACTCCGGGTAGAAATTCCAGTCACGGGGAGGGTCACGTTCAGGTGGCACGAATGGGTGATCCCAGTCGAATTCACCTCGTGGATAGTCCAAACGAGGCCAGTGTAGTCCATCGTCAGGCACCGGTCCAGGGGTGGGGACTCGGGTCGTGTGGATGATGCTGGTAGCTTACCACGTGCTCTCGAAGACGATGCCATGCTACAGAGAGTGTGATGTGTATGCCAATGAGTATGCAGTAGAAAAATCAGGAACAAGTAACTAACTAACTGTGTGTGGTTCTAGTCTAGTGTGTATGCAACCTAGTTCTCTATAACCAATGGCTCTGACCAATCTGTCACACCCTCAAAATCCACGTGCGGAGTTTTACCGCGAGGCGTGTGAACAAACCAGGATCACAGTCAATAGTTTACTCGGAATGACTCTATATGCTACGTTTAATGTAAACCAACCAGAGTTTAAACTTTAAAAAGACATGCGGAAGCGTAAAGTAAATAAAACATCCAAAACATGTGAAGTACCATATGGCAAAACGTGCCAACCAAGTAGTTTAAACCATAAATAAAAGACGAGTAAATATGTTTGAAGTTTAAATCTCTAAAATGCATGCTGACTCGTGTAGTGCTCCTATCAGCAGTCCAGATTAATGACCTGAGAATAGCATACTAAAAAAGTCAACACATTGTTGGTGAGTTCAAGAGTTTGCGCATAAACATAACAGTTTATCATTGTGTAAAACATAAGTTTATCAATAGCGTATAATTAAGCATGTGCATTGTAATAGCTAGCTAGTCCATTACACGATATTATACATAGTGATTTCGCAATTGAAGCTGACTGTGTTATGTTTGCCTCCCGTCACGACTTCACCATATCGTGACGAATAATCATAGGAGGACAAATTGCACCGTTGACCTCGAGTCACACAGTGGGGCTCTCGCAGACCCAGTAGTACTACCCAATTTCCCCGCTATCCGATATTAACAATTCGAAAGTGTGAAGACTTTATCATAGTAAACAGCACTATATTAATATCATACACATCTTAATATATAAAGCGTTTGTAAAATTTACCAGTATGCTATCTCCCCCAAAAGAGATTTAATAAACAGAGGGGCATGAACTCACCTGATACGCGTGTTAGATACCTAAGGCTTACTTGACAAGAACGAGTGGAAAGACAAACCTTCAAAGTTACCTAGAACACACAAGTACATAAGTACATGTACACAGAAATCCCAAGAGAAACCTTAAGTGTCCTACAACCAAAGAACTCAAGGTTCTATAAAAAAAACAACATACATGTGACCTAGTTGACCCGTTTGCCCGTTGGTGACATTATGCGTTGTAAACCATTTAAACATACATAAGCATATAACATACATGTTTAACATTCCAATGACTCACATTTGATGCTACATTCCCAATACATTGCCTAAATCATCATGCTATACACATATCATACAAGTTGTATAAATCCTTAGCATCTAGCATGCTCAGTGTGTTCAAAACACAACTAGTGTATCATATAACAGGTTAGATCATGCATAACCTACTTATATGACCTATAGCTATGATTTAGCATATATGGGTCAAAACAGATAATTTACCAAAAAGTCATACATACTATTCACAACGCATACAAGATGCCTAATACATGCAACATACATTAGTATGATCAATTCCAGTCCCAAACATGATGTCCTAGTTACTAATCAACATACCAAACCATACATGACCATCAAAGTGCAATAATCACCCAATAACCAAATAAACATTCCATACAACCCAATTAACAGATTCTACCACTTTAGACATTCATAACAATCATTCTAGCATGATCCTAAAACCATGAATAAGTCAAATTACCAATATCCAAAGTTCGTGCACAATAAAGTTTCCCTTTTGGGAAAGTAATACCCAAAAGTGGTTTAACATCCAATTCAACCATAATTCCAACTATTATATACCTAATCAAGTTCATATCATACCTAGACATGATCTACAACACCTAATAACATGAATCATAAATTTCATACTCAAAAAGTTACTATCTTAGTAATGTATGGTTCTAGCATGTAATCTTGAATTACCAATGTTCATAGCAACAATCCAACATCCAATTATCATCATAAACATATCTATAACATCAACACATTAGCAATTCAACATTACATACAAAATAAAGTTACTATTATTAGTAACCTATGAACAAATCCTTCAATTCACCAATTTCTTGTAAAATCCATGTTTTCTAGCATTCATACAACCTAATTAACTTCCCAACAACATCAAACAATCATCAATTCCATGTTATAATCATCAATTTTGAATTAGGGTTCATAACCACCAAAGTTCATGATCAATCCACTAAAAACATACAATTCATGCATCATCAACTTTAAACAACATGTAATCAATCCAACTAACTCATTATCATCATCAAACAACAACTAATTTCGACATTCCACACTCAATTTCACAGGAGACCTTCGGCCAACATGAAAAATGTTCAAAAACATGTAAAAATCTCACCTTTAACGTGTAATGGCTTGCAATCAATGATCCTAACGTGTTATATTGCTTGAAATCGAACCAAATCAACTTCTAATGCTTGGTTCTTGGTCGAAATTCGCAGGGGAGGGGGCTGGGAATGCTGCAGTCGCGATTTGGGTGGGAATGGGGGCTAGGGTTTATTTTTTTGTTAAATTAATTAATCACATTTACATCTTTAACCCTTTTAACTTGTATTTTATAAAAAAATTCAGCTTTTAACTTCTTTTAAAAGCATTTTTAACCATCTAACAAATATATAAACTAGTAATAACCATTATATATTTTTATCTTTATAAAACACGCCACATACGAATTAACACACGCGTTTCCGCGTTACGCAATAAAATTCTCAGATAGTTTTTAAATCGCGTAAAAACATAAGCATAAAATAATAATCATCTTATCAACTAGATTATTATTAAATTAACATTATTAATATTTTTAAGTCACCAACGTCAAACGACAACTAGTGTGTGCTTACGACCGTGTATGCAAAACTTAACGGAACTAACGGAGTTTGGTAATAGAAAATTACCGGATGTCACAACATGGTAGCTACAAAGGTCAACTAACCACAACATACAGGTGAAATTCCATAAGTTTACAAGAATCAAACGATTTTACAAGTGCAACGGTTATACGATAACATGTTTCACCCCAAAGTGTAAAAATATAAAAAGGGGTATTGAAATACTCACATGATGTATGTATATAAGATATAACAAGAATTAAACAATATTCCAATGTATTCCTTTACAAGGCACCTAAACATATGTAATACAAGATTAAGGTTTAAATTTAGATTAACGTTCTTAACGAGAACTAGGGTTTCTATAGGATTGTGGGGTTTTTGACAAGTAATTAACTTTATATGATGGAATCATTTATATTTTGATGAAAAGAATTATAATATGTAAGTGTTTTTAATATATAAAAGTAATTAGGCATAATAATTGATAAGGTTTCTATGTGCAATGTAAATAAATCTTTATAATATTTTGAAATAAAACTTTATTAACAATGATCACAATAACGTATAGACCAACGGTAACTTGTTAATCTAAACTATCAATTAAAGTACATTTTATAAGAAAATAACCTAAAATAACATCGTAAATAGTTTGTGAAAATATATATAGTTTATACTATTTTCATGATTAATACATAACTAAATATAGTATCCACTAATAATTTAATGATTTAATTATTATTTAAAGTCCATGTTTATAAAATATCTATTTATAACAATTTTATATAATATTTTGTATAACAATTGTTAAGGTTTTTAAATAAATAAAACTACAGAAAATAATTAGATAGCTTTTAAAATAATAAAGTTATAAAATCCATTTTTATAATTTTAGGAATTTTTATATATTTTTAAAGGCTAAAAGGCTTAAAAAAATGTGTGAGGGTGCCCGGGTTCGAACCGGGACCTCAAGGATGGGGAAGTAGTGTCTCGACCAACGAACCAAGGCGTCAGCCGCGTTAGGTTTTTGTTTTAAATTCTTAAAAATATTAACAACAAGGAACCCTCAAATCCAATGAACCTAGAATGTTCTTGGGTCAAATTGGACATCAATTCGATTCTATTACTGGTTAGGTTCATGGGGCTTTTATTCCCCATGCTAAGACGAGTTCATTCATGTGATTAATTACCCAAATTGAAGACGGATTGGTGATGAACAATCGAAGAACAATCACGGATCTAACAAAACTGGTTCAAGTTGAAAATGATGACAATAATCAAATCCATGTTACAGAAAGCTTCCAACGATCTTATTGAGCAAAAGCCCTCTAATAATTCAGGTTTTGAAGCTCGATCGATAGTGAACACGTTAGTTGCAGGTCGACGATGAAGATGATGGTAGAACTCGATGGTTAGGTTGTTTCAGGTGCAATTGAGAGTGTAGATAGATTAGGGATAGTTAAACGATTGTCCATGCTGATTGATTGAGTTATTATTGTCTTTAATGCCTAATGGCTCAAACGATTTGTGGCATCGGTTATACAATGGTTCGAGTATTAACCGGTGTTTTAAACGCAATTAAATCGCGCATTCAAGTTTGAAACATACATACGAAGGAGTTTGAAACGGTTTGGGGTTGATTTTGAATGGTTTAATGTGTTTGGACCGCCGGAGCTTGGCCGGAGTTTGGCCGGGGAGGCCGCCGGATTTGTGGGGGTAGGGGGTTGGGTTTTGGAATTTAAATAAATTACACAAATAGTCCCTGAGGTTTTTAAAAGTTGTCACTTGAAACTTAAAGTTTAGTTTTAGTATTAATTAAATTACAATTTAGTCCCTGAGTTTTAATGTTATATTATTTTATGCACAAACTTTCCTTTTTAATTTATAAAATGACATAAAACCCCCTTAACTTAATTTATCATAAAGTTTTAATGTTTTTAATAAATAATTATTATTATTATTATTATTATTATTATTATTATTATTATTATTATTATTATTACTTTATGCTAAGTTTTATAATAATAAACGAATGTTGTATTAATTAATATTATTATTATTATTATTATTTATATATATTATATTATTAATATTGTTATTATTGTAATACTAATAAAATAATAATAATGATAATTATTTTATTTAAGATTATTATTATCTTAAATTTATAATAAATAAACATTATAATACTTATAATGTTATCATTATTTATTAAATTAATTTGTTATCCACCAAATTAATTATCAAGCATATTAATTCCACAAAGTTTCAAAATTAACATAAAAGGTCCTTTTAGAATTTAACAAAGTTAACTTTCAAGTTAACAAAATTATGAGATGTCACAAATAATAATAATAATAATAATAATAATAATAATAATAATAATAATAATAATAAAATTACTAGACCTATCGCGACGACATGTCGTCGTAATAGGGTCTTATAACCTATCGCGACGACATGTCGTCGCGATAAGGTCCATACAAATATAACCTCTGCAACCGCGCGCAGCTTTACTTTCACTCACAAAACTCACCAAATCTTCGCGACTTGGAGGTTCAATCGGCCACCACCACCCCAAATGAACCCAAATTTCACCAAATCGCACCACCACCACCGCCATCTTCACCCAATCGCGGTCTTCAACCCTCATTCCTCCATCGTCACCCAATCACGGTCTTCAACCCCCAAATTGGGCACCACCACCACGACCAGCCACAAATTGGGCACCACCGCCGCAAATCTGCCACCACCGCTACCGTTTGCCATCACACAAGACGTGTTAGGGTTACTACTACCATTATTGTTTTGATTTGTGTTCAAAACACTAAGTTGAAGGTTAGTAGATATAATCTTGAAGGTTAATATTCTTTACAATGTAGTTGTAGTTTTGATTGAATGTAGTTGTATGTTGTTAGTTTAATGTAGTTGTAGGTTGTTAGTTTAATTGTATTATGGTTGTAGGTTGTTAGTTTAATTGTATTATGTTTTTTACAATGTAGTTTTAGGCTTGGTTGAATGTAGTTGTAGGTTTGGTTGAATGTAGTTGTAGTTTTGTTTGAATGTAGTTGTATGTTTTTTACAATGTAGTTGTAGTTTGGTTGAATGTAGTTGTAGGTTTGGTTGAATATAGTTGTAGTTTTGGTTGAATGTAGTTGTAGGTTTGGTTGAATGTAGTTGTAGTTTTGTTTGAATGTAGTTGTATGTTTTTTACAATGTAGCTGTAGTTTTGGTTGAATGTAGTTGTAGTTTTGGTTGAATGTAGTTGTAGTTTGGTTGAATGTAGTTGTAGGTTTGGTTGAATGTAGTTGTAGGTTTGGTTGAATGTAGTTGTAGTTATAGGTATATAAAGTATATTGAGATTGTTTTGTTAGAATGATAATGTTATAGGTTAAGATATAAAGTTTATTTGGATGTTTTGTTAAATGATAATTTTATAGGTTCATATATGAAGTTTATTTGTTTTGATAAAATGATAATGTATGTGTATGAAACAGTTATGACAATCAATAAAAGCTGGATTAAAATAAAAAAATCGAACATCCCGTTTTTTTAGAAGGTCTTAAAAACTTTATGGAGAATGTTAAGAACTTTGTCGACAGTGATGGCAAAACAAAATGCTCGTGTAGAGATTGTGTGAATGCTTTCGTCATGATTTAATATTATTAATCACATACATGATCGTGGCTTTGCTCAACATTATACGAAATGGGTTTATCATGGTGAGGTCTCTAGTTCTTCTGATGCTGTAAAACAATTGCTAACACGCACTCCTCCAGCAAGTAATATATCAAATAATGAGATGTTTGATGTAATTGAAGATGTTATCGCAGAGAATGAAGAAAACATAGATGAGGATGGATATACTTTAGACTCGGAATTTGATGAACTCTATAATGAGGTCAACACTGAGTTATACCCGGTTGTAACTGGATGTCTTCTTTAAACTTTCTAGCCAAACTGATGCATATTAAAGAAATCAACAAGTGGACAAATAGTTTGTTTGATCAACTTTTAGAGTTTTTAAAGGTTGCATTCCAATCAACAAGTGGACAAATAGTTCGTTTGATCAATTTTAGAGTTTCTAAAGGTTGCATTCCCGAAAGAAAATCACATTCCATCTTCACACTATGAGGCGAAGAAGAAGCTGAAAAAGATTGGGTTAGGATATGAATCCATCCATGTTTGCATCAATGATTGTGCTTTGTTTAGGAAAGAGAATTGTAAAATTATCCGGTTTGTAATGAGAGCAGATGGGTTGATAAAAACACAAAAGGAAAAAAAGTAGCACAAAAAGTATTGCGGTATTTTCCATTAACTCCTCGGCTTAAACGAAGGTATAGTTATAGATTCACAGCAAAGGATATGATTTGGCATCACACTAGACGCTCAACGGATGGTATTATGTGTCATCCAGTGGATGTGGATGGGAAAGCATGGCAAGAATTTGATAAGAGACATTCTGAATTTTCCAAAGAGCCCAGGAACGTCCGTTTGGGTCTAGCTGCAGATGGCTTTAATCCATTTGGTAACATGAGTCAAGCTTACAGTATGTGACCAGTTGTGTTAACAACGTATAACACACCACCGTGGTTATGTATGAAAGAGTCTTCTTTCATGTTAACTTTGCTTATTCCTGGTCCTAAATCACCTGGAAAAGACATTGATATTTTTTAAGGCCTCTGGTGGATGAGTTGAAGCAATTATGGAAGGATGGAGTACAAATAAGAGATGCCTCGACAGAAACTGTATTCACGATGCGTGCGGCGTTGTTATGGACCATTAATGATTATCCTGCTCGTAGCAGCTTGTCTGGATGGAGTGGGCAAGGTTATCTTGCATATGCGACGTGTAACATGGACACACCCTCGTGTCGTGTAACTAATAAAATATCATTTACAGGTTATAGAAGATTCTTGCCTAGAAGTAATAAATGGAGAGAAAGCTTGTTGTTTAATGGACAGAAAGAGTTAAAAAAGCATCCAAAAGCATTAACTAATTCAAAAATATTAGAACAACTTAACCGTCTTCCCGATCGTGTTACGGGTAAACATCCCAATCATGGTGGCGTGAAAAGAAAACGTGACGAGTCAGAGTTGAATTGTCACTGCCTTTTCATTACCCCTCTTAGGAAAAAGTCCCTGATACGTTTAAGATATCATTGTTTAATTTTCTGGAGGCGAGTATTATGTAGTCTTTTATTTGTAATTTAGTAATCATAACTTTTATATATTTCTAACTATTCTGTTTTGCAGGAATATTTTGATTTAGAAGCTTATCGTGGTTCAGACCATTGGCATGGAATCCAACTTGGTATCCATATGGATTGCCAGCGAGCATTTCGAGATAGAAAATATAATATGAAACAACATTTCTTAAATCATGGAGGCTATGATAATATTGAGCACGTTTTAAATAATCCACCTGAAGGTCAAAGTCGGGAGGCATGGGAGCGGGTGGTTGAGTTTTTCTCAAGTGAAGAATATAAACGCCTTTCTGAAAAAGGCGTAGAGAATAGGGCAAAACAACTCTATCCAAGTCTGCATGGTAGTCGATCATATGCTCAAAGACGATATCTTCAGGTACAAAACATATATTATTTAATTATGTATTATTAATTCTTTTTGTTATTATGAATATTGTTTTTAATAGGAGCAACAAACCGGGACCCCAAGTTACATCGAAACGTGGAGGAGGTCGCGAAGGGTCAGGATGGGTCAACCAAAGGGCAGAAGAAGATTGGGTAAGTTTAATATGTTAAGAATGTTATTATCATATGTTCATATGTATTTAATATATTATGTTGGTGATCTTGACCCAATATAGTCTATATGCTATACATATTTGAGAACTGTTTGGTTTTGATAAGTTATGTTTATATCTTGAAAGTTGGGAATTTTATGTTATATTTAGTTATGATTTTGGATGTTTTTTTTTCATTTTGTTACAGTTATGCTGTCAAAATTTCATAAAAATCTTAATACCTTTTCATTTTGATTCTTTAAAATTGCAGGCAAAAATTAAAATCAATACGCCCAAATGCAAATGGAGGCGGGAGAGTCGCCCGTTAATGAGATGCAATGTTTAGAGCTTGCATTAGGAGAAAGGCGTGGTCATACGAGAGGTGTTGGACGAAAAGTAAAAAATATCTCTCGTTATGAACAATCAAGCGGGTCATCATCACATCCGAATGAAGAAATGGAAGCAATAAAGCAACAAATGCGAGAAATGCAAGAAAGGATGAATGAATTTGAAAGAAGAAAACATAATCCCAATAACGACGAAGATGATGAAGATGACAATTAGGAAGTTAATTTGTTAGGGTTGTAAAAACTTAAGATATGTTTAGTTTGGTACTTTTGTCTTGTTTGGTATGTACTTAATTAGAATTGTTTGATCTACGTTTAAGTATTGGTAATATTTAGGTTTCATTTCTGCGTATCTGATTTGGGTAAATTATTTAGGTAAAAAACCTGAAAAAAATCAAAATTTAAAAAATAAATTATTTAACCAGGAACCCTATGGCGACGACATGTCGTCGCGATAGGTGACAATGGCGACAATGTCCCTGCCACGAGCGGTAGCTGCGCAACACCGATTCTCTTTTTCACTAGAGGGATTGAAAAGATCGAGGGTAATATCTGAGTCTTGATGGACCTTTCTTGCGACGAAACTACGGCTACTACTACTATCGCGATGACACGTCGTCGCGATAGGCTATGGCGACGACAAATGGCACCTATGGCGACGACATTTGTCGTCGCAATAGGGCAAAAATCTTGTAGTGTGTTAAACAAATAATCATTATTTGAATGATAGCATCCCGTACCTATGTTTTGATAATATTAACTTCTAAATAACTATAACAGGTTTATGTTTGATGAATTTAATCATAAGAATTAGTATGACTATTTACTCTAATTTCAAATATATAAGCTGATTGTATAAAAGTAAGATTTTTGTTAACTATATACATAATGGATTTCCAGGTCTTAAGCATTTTGGCTCAATCCAGTTATATTAAGGTTATAAGTTCAATAACTTGAAAGTCTCGTCAACTATAAGATCATATTGTATGGCATAGGTTGGTTTCATTGCGATAATAAGGATGGATTAGATCCGGAACTTTGGAAGTTATCTATCTAAGGTCGTTCATCAGGTGAGATTCTAAGATTTCTCTTTTATTTTAATTGTTTTGGACTGACGTACACACATATTGTTTATTCAATTTATGTTTTGACTTACTTATTCCTGGGAACTATCTATTAAGTAATCCCACCCAAACATTTATTATTTTTATTTATCTTTGTATCTCTTCTAGAATAGTTAGACTAGTCAAAATCTGTTGTGATATAGTTTTGATTCTCCTCATTAGTCTCCTGCATTATCTCATCATCTTTGTGTATTTATGTAACTCCATTCATGGAATGAAATAATCGAACATATTCATTGATCTCTGATTTCCTTATACTATCTATATATTTTAAATCCTTAATTGAGTTATGCTTTGGACCGTGGATTATCTAAAAGGTTTGTTCTAAATACTAAATAGCATTTCAATATACTGTTAGTTCTAAAGGGATTTTTACTATGATTTTAATTGAATTGACACGGTTACATATAAATATGGTTTTAGAAATGATTTAGCACTATTATGTGCAAATACAATTTGAAATGACTTGGCACGGTCACTAATAAAAGATTTATTTAAAATGTTTTGATGAGTGGTTTTCCACCACGGGGCCTATGGGCTGTGAAACTTCGTGTAAGACCATTTGGGCATTGGAGGGTGGTATGATGCCACGGACCTTCGGGTGATAACTCCATGTAAAACTCCTATATGGTGGTGGAGGGTGGTTTGATACCACAGAGCCGTTGATGTACAGTGTGACACATAGAGAGCGAGGAACTCTCATAAGTAGCATGTGGCAACATCGAATTGATCGGTATAGGGTGAGATCATCGTAGAACAGGTGGTTCTAATAGATGGTTGTAACCCAACAACGCTTAGGTTGAGGTTATCATAGAGTGGGTGACTCTAATAGGTAACCAAAACCAAACGAGCGGCTTAAAAGTATGTAAGCGTGGCCTTGAAATGTTTAGTGTCAAACTTGTTTAATACTCTGATGCATTATTTTACTTAATTGTATAAAAACTATAAACTTAGAACTCACCGGCTTTATAGCCGACTTGTTTTAGAGTGTGTTTCAGGTAACTTAAGAAACCTAAGTAATAATAGGCAAGGAAGGAACAGATGGTTGTTTGGCAAGGTTTGATTTGACATGAAGAAACTCAATAGTATATAGTATAAATAAGTTTTAATTACTTATGATTCATTAGGGGCCTTGTGAGATTTCCGCTGTATTCTGATTAGAATGATTAAGTATTGTGAAATACCAACTGTTCATCTAACCCTAGGATTGGGGTGTGACAACTACGTTAGCTCTTTCTGCCCAAGCAACTTACTATGGTTACTTCTCCCGTGGTACATCTAAGAGATCACAAGTCCATAAGGTAATAATAATCCATTCACATGTGTATTGCTTTAATTGCACTTCAAACTTATAAACTTAATGGTTTAAGAAGTTATTAATTTCAAAATTATCCAGATTGAGTTAGTAGAGAAGAAACAATTAGTGAATGGTGTCAGTCTAGAAGAATCAATGGTTCCGGTGCTATCAAAAGTCACTCCTTGTTGGTTAGTTCATTCTATTGATGATCATTCTTCCCTAACACAGAAATATACTACAGGTATTACCATTTTCTTTGAAGAATGTTGTTACAATGAATGCTTGTGTAAACACATATACGATGCAGTTTATATTAAACGACTCAGCAAGCAACTGATAATCGAAAGTCTCAAAAGGAACTAATAGGTTCAAGAACAATGTCCTTATATTCAAATTCAATCCAATAACTAATTACTAAACACTCACGAAACCTAATAATTTATACTAGATTCTAATAACCTAAAAAGAATGATAAACCAGAAAAGATAATAAAGAAATAAATGTATAAATTCAAACTTGTAGATGCATCTGCATCAACTTATATCTATCTTATTTATTAAACTAGTAAATACTCCCACGCCTTGCGGCAGGTTGCCGACTAACCATCTGATTTACAATTACTTAATGATGACAATGATCAATCGAGGGTGTCTATTGTATCTCTATCATAAGAAATTAAAAAAACAAATCAGATTACATGAGTGAGCATGTACTAAATCCGAGTTTAGTTCTAACTCTCATATATCAAAACAAAACCACGGTTCTTAGATTCTCGAATTGAAGTAATAAACTGGAAGATCATAAATTCACGAGTTTATTTCAATTTTACTCTATAAGGTCTGACGAAAGTATCTATTTTCCTCCAAAAGATTAAAAACATCGATTTACCTCCAAAAGTTTTATATGTTGTTTCAATTTCACTCCAAAAGTTTCATCATTTTGGATAAAGTTGAAATAAATAATGAAACTTTTGGATTGAAGTTGAAACATTTTATGAAACTTTTGGAGGTAAATTGATGTCTTTAATCTTTTGAAGGAAAATAATTATTTTTAACAAACTTTAAGAGTAAAATTGAACTTAACTCTAAATTCAAACATAATCAATCACCATTTTTCCTTACACTACTCAATTCATTTCCCAAGGTTACATGAGACATCTTGACTTTAGAGGTCAAATGTTTTTTTTTTCTGGCAAAGGTGGTTCTGTTCAAAATTGAGGTAAGTTTGTTTAAACATCATGCACACATGCTACAAATACTCTCTTATGTTTTTATTATGTCCAAAGTAAATGAATCAGTTTGACTACAAAAGTCAAAATAAACCAAGGGTAGTATCATTCATACTGCAAATACTCTGTCAAAGAGACTAAAACCAACCATTATAATTAGTGGAACCATACCAACAGAGCTAAAGAATATGAAATGATTAAAAAGTTGATAAGAATTTGATCACAGGAACATAACCATAATTGAAACATTATTGCTTTATGAATCAAAATTATTGGCCTTCATTTAGCCCACAACTAACTATATCCCATGATAATATGCACATTTGATGTTATGATAACCGCTCCTTGTATAACTTGCATTGTAGCAAGAAATCTTAAGAAGTGCTTAGAAATCATCATCAAAGATTGTGTTTTCCCCTTTCTAATGATAAAAGAAGATCTTTATCACTACTATTAGTATTGTCTACTTTTGATATTAGATTCACTATATGCGATATATAATATATAATTGACCGCAAAAGATTTAAAAATAATGAAAACCAATGTTAAAAATTTCACCTAGAAAGATTATAGGTTTAGGTTACCATGTGATATTTTCTAATAGTGACAGTGAAAGGTCAAGGTTGATCAAGATTATAGGAATCATGAAAACCTATCCAACATCAAAAATTTTATTAAAATTTATGAAGCTTATATAGACACACGCATTCACACCAAATTATTGTAGGTTGTAGTCTACCATCATGTTAATCGTTGTACATTGTGTATAAGTTGTAACCTAACCATGATCTTCATGATTCTATTACCATTTAAAAATTAATTTTTCATGATTTGAAACATAACCATGATTATAGTTTTATCAAATTAATGAAAAATGTACAATTTGAAAATTGGTTACTTCAACATATAAACACGAACAATAGCTTTATGATGTTACAGAGTGGAAAAAGTTTAAGTAGTAAAACATTCCAAGATTACTAATTAAAGAGACAAACATCACTAATTGTTGAGGTAAATGTAAAATTACATAACCCTTCATTGTTTTAAACATGCATTTATCTAAATCTAATTTTACCAAATACAGTATACCAAGAAAACAAACATCATAACACCTTAGTTACCTTGTATTGTATCACCATATACTTCATTGAGTTGTATGAGAGGCCTCCCAAGTTCCAAATCCCTCTCTCAACACTTTCTTAGATGGTGGTGCAACCATCATAAGATATAGTCTTCTCTGTTCATCTCTTTATCTATGTCATAAAACAAAGTTTGAAGGAAGAGATGATGGTGAAATAGATTAATCAAGACAAATTAAAAGTACCTTTTCAAGTATTTTGAATAATCACTAAGCAGTCTTGTCTTTGTAGGATAATAGAGATCCGAGCAACCCGTAACCACCTCCATCGTTTCCACTGGTACCATCCACCATAACCCCAAATTCATGCTAAATCAAGAACACTATCACAACTGATATAAAATAAATACATATGATTTCGAAAAGAAGTTAACATGGCTCGTTCAACGATTTCTGAAGATCACTACCTTTTGATAAAATCATGTTTACAGAGATCATCTATAATCGTCGGATCTCTTTCTATGTGGATAATCAAAAATATGATTATATGTTGGAGAAGAAGGTCGATCGTGGGAGAATAGAAGAGGAGGTGGAGGAACACTTGTAAAATAAAACCATATTGTTTTGTACGTAAAGCAACAAAAATAGTACTTTTGCTGAATGGTGGATTTTGCTGGTAGCCTATCAACACAACACATAGCATGCATCAAGCAATTGTACACCATGCTTCAGTAAATGTAAATCACTGTAGCTATGGGTTTCAAATTATGTAGAGAGTAATATGGTTTTTGTGGTGCAGTTCTACTAGATCTTCATCTAGAAGTCCTACTCGTACTAAAAGTTTCCTCCAGTCACAAAGAACAAGTGCCAATAACTATGATCAAGATATTATTAAAGAACCAGTGGTTGGTGAACATTCACCAAAACGATCACCACTGGCTTCAGAAACTAAGAACATGTTATGTGTGGTGAGACATAGATATATTAGTGCATGCACATATTTGGATTAAGAACTAAAAACCTTGAAAACTGTAATCATTACTGAAGCAATGATATATTTGTTCTTCCATGATTCAGGTTTTTACATTCATAATTTTTATTTGCACTTACAATCTCAAACTCGAAAGAAACATTTACTCCGATACGGATTCAGTCAAGTCACATAATGGAATTGTCTGGCAACTGGGAAGAAAGCTTTAGAGGTAAAGAAACAACCACTATATTCACGTTTCTAGACTAAAGACCCGTGTAATACACGAGTTCAATCATTAAAAAAATTTTAATTAAAAAGATTCGTAAGTCATAATATTATTTTTAATACTTCGTCTATAGATTTTATGTTTAATTTTTTAAAATTATTTATATCTAATATTAGTATTTTTTTATCAATGTTTATAAGTCTAAATAATGTATAATATGAAATTAAATTAACTTATAAATAAGAACTTTAGATAATAATCAAATTATATTGCACATGAGAACATCTATAAACATCTGAAAACTTCTTTGTATATAAAATTTGATGTTCTATTTGTAATTTTACCAAATATTAATAATTTTAATTCATGTCTACTTGTAAGTTGAGATAATGCAACATAGAGCTTGAATCAGTGTCAGAGACCAAACATAGAATGGTTACATAAAAGTTTGGATTATCTTTGTATTTTTAAAGTTTTAGGGACAAACATGCAAATTGTTTAAACATGGACCATTTATGTAATCTTCTCTTTTTGTTGGCCAAAACATAAATCAATTTCATGCTTACATCAATTAAAACTAAATCAAAGTTTTATGCTTTTATAAGAAAACATAAATTAGTCAAATTGATGTTAAAAAACCAAAATACTAAAGTTTATATTGAAATCAAAATCAAATCCTTAAATCGTACGGACCACTACTACTGTTGCAATCGAGATTTGTATATATGAGCATTGAACTGAGGCTTTACAGAAGAGCTTTTGTGATTTAAAACTTGGGGTGTGAATGATATTAATAGATCAATGAAGGCGTAAAAGGATTAGCGAGTTGAACTTGAAACATAATGTGATTTTAGGTAAATCGAAACTATGATATGCTTTTAAATTGAAAAGGATATAAAATGGTTCATTTTTCCATTTGAAAATCAATATGATGATTTCGGGAAATCAAAATCTTAAATTGATTATTAGAGAGCCTTGATTTGATAATATTAAAATTGTTTCGGAATAGAAGACGCGTATGGAGTTTCTTCTCCTTTGCATAGGACGGGTGAATTAGAAAACCTTTAATTGTTTAAATAAGCAAGAATCCAACATGTTTCAATTCACAATTTTAGTGTAATACAACCTATGAAAACTCATTATATTATCTGTTTGTTGGTATAGAGTCAATTTGTTTTTGGGTGGGAAAAAACAGTCACTTATAACTTACAATCTTTTTCAGGATTTTATTTTAAAACCATCATAATGTCCTTTGTAATGAGTTTTTTCAAATTAAGATTGGTAGAAAATTAATTTAATAAAATAAGTGTTTTAAAAAATATTTACCAAACTGGTTTTTTCTTGAAAAGTTAAATTTTCTTATTCATAATATGATTGGATAAAAGTATTTATGTTTTTACTAATTTTATTTAAGTAAAATTAAAAGGATAAAGTTTTAATAAAATAAAAAAAATTAGTATCTCTCATGACTTTGAAAAATATTTTATAGTTGTTTTTATGAAGGTTTTCTTTTTTAATAACGTTTTCTCATAAAAAGATTTAATAATCTTTCATAAGTATTTTTAACGTCTATTTATAGTTTACTTGTTCTTATATAAAAAAGATCTTTTCATGAAAATAAATGATTTATGTAATTTTTTTAAAATAACGATATACATTAGATAACTGTTTTAAATATAAATTTATATATAGTAATAATTATTTATATAAATATATACATAAAAGATAAAAATAAATATCATATACATACAACGTTAGTTTCGTCTTGCGAGCCGGCTCGATCTCGACAGATGAAGCTCGGGTTCAAAACCATTTATTAAATTAGTCGTAAAATGAGTTCAAGTTTGTTTAAGCTAAGCTTAATTAGATTTTTTACCGAGTCAGTCTCGAGTGGCTCACGAGACGACGTGACTCGTTTCTCCCCTAATTGTTGCTGGAAGTCTATTAGCAATCTACATGTCATCGATAATTAAGAATTACATTTATAATGTGTAAAATAAAATAAAAATAAAGCATTAACTTTTTTTTGTTTCGTCATATGATATTTATATAGAAATACTTTTAAAAAATGCATTTTTTGTTAAAAATAGTTTTTGTTATTATATCTTTTAAGCTACTTAAAAACACTTTTAAAAATATATATTTTTAAAAAGAATAAAAAAAACATATGTGCCTACTTTTGTGTGAAATTGAAATAAAATTATAGTAAAAAAATTTAACTTTTCTATGTAAAAATACGATTTAAAATTAAGTTTGAGTGAATTAAAATAAACCAAAATGTTTTAAAAAAAAACTTTCTGTTCTTAGTTAGGACATATGAACCAAATGGTTCTACAATTTTATTAACCTTTGTACTTGACTATTTCGTATTTTAAAATAAAATAAATTTAATCAATAACATTATATTAAAAGAAAAAACACTTCCTTAAACACCTTTATGGCAAATAAATATTCTATATATACTATTTAAGGAAAAAAAACTCACTTTGTAATTATAGTAATAGTTAATGTTACTCAAATGAATTATGATTAATAATAATGATAGATACATTTTTAGACGGAAAATAAAAATAATGAAGGCCTAAGAAAACGACACATGAGACTAAAGATATTATTTTATCAATAAGTATAAATTATTTTGTAGTGAATCATTTTGTATTTTTGCCAAACTTATTTGGTAGATTGCTTTATATACTTTTATAAATGTTTCTTTGAATTTATGTATCAAAGCAATTTATTCAATTATGCCCTTTTGAAAATGGTATGTCGTGTTACTTTTAAGTTATAACTTGTCTGATTATGTCTTGTATTTGAGACTTTCAGTCTAAATTGATTAAACTAGACTAATGGTATATCCTCCTATAATTGTGTTGTATGGACTATGATTTTTGCCAACATATTAAATTGAATTAAAATCTATATTCCTGAGACCTTCAATACGTATAAATATATAATTACTTGTAACAAATTTCATCGAATTAAAAAGTATATACACACAAACCTACATCCACAATTTCTTTGGCCTCCATAACCGACAATGTTTAACTTGATCATAATGTTGGTTTAAGACTTTATAAGGTTCTATTAAAGTTGTAACAATCTATTTAAGAAAAAGAGTGTCTTACTACTTTGTGTTAACATACACTAACCGTATAAAACCCATAGACTATATCAAATGGCTTAGTTTTAATTTATCACAAAAGTTATATGCCAATTAAATATTGTCATGTCATCATTTTTCTAGTTGCTTAACATGAACGATATGTCGACTTCGTTAAAAATAAATATGATTGTTGGACCAATATCCCTTTTTTTTGTTTTACAACCTCACCATACATGCATCGTTGCAGGTAAGTCGCAATTTATCGGAAGATAGTGAGGGCATAGAGAGTAACGGGATTGGAATTGAACCTTCCACTACCGACGAGACCTATAGCGACGACACATGTTGCTGCTATAGGTTGGTTTATACCGACGACATGTCGTCGGTATAGAGTTGGCGGGATGCGAAAAAAACAGGCGGCTTTTTCCAAACCCTGTGCCGACGACAAGTCGTTGCTATAGATCAAATATATTTTATTTTTTATTTTTTCCCTCTCCGTTTAATTTTTTTTGGGAAAAATTTTTTTCCACGTTGTCCCGACGACATGTCTTGGGATAGATCTCCCATTTTTAATTTTTTTATTTTTAACCTATAGCGACGACATTTGTCAACCTATCGCGACGACATTTGTCAACCTATCGCGACGACATGTCGTCGCTATAGGTTGACGCACCTTTTTTACCTTGAAACCAAAATATCAAACCTCTCGTTTCCTCTCGGTTTTCACTCGTATTCTAAGTCATCTTTGCATAAAAGTGAAGTGTTTGAAGGTAATAATGATGTCTTTTATTATAATGAAGTTATATAATCTTGTTTTTGGAAGTTTTATATAAATTTTTGTGTTTTAGGTGAGATTGAAAGTTTAGGCTTGAATGTGATTAAAAGCATATGAAAATGATGTGTTACTTCCAGCAGCAACGACCACCTGGAGGCAATTAGAGTTTATATTTTTATTAGATTTTATGAAACTTTAAACTACTTTAAAGTTGTATTAACTATTTGTGTGTTAAACTTGAATGTGATTTGCACTGATTATATGTTTGTTAAATTTGCATCAATTATGTGTTTGTTTAATTTTTATAAAAAAGCAGGTTCCAAAAAAAATAATAAATAATAGTCTATAGCGACGACATGTCGTCGCTATAGTCTGTTATCTGTTTTTTTAAAAAAATGTATATATATTATCTATAGGGACGACATGTCGTCACTATAGATAATATAAAATATATATATACTATCTATAGGGACGACATGTCGTCGCTATAGATAATATATATATATATTTTTTTTATTCGTTAATTTCAGAAACCACGACAGTTATAGGGTCGACATGTCGTTGCTATTGCTAACTTTATGTCGACGACGTCTATCCCGACAACATTTTAACTTATAACTACTAATTTTTTGAGACAAAATCTATAGCGACGACATGATCAAAATAGTCTATAGCGACGACATGTCGTCCCTATAAGGGCTCACTTTTTCGTTGCTATAGACCCATTTTCTTGTAGTGTAATTCCTTGGTTGGGGAATGACAGTGATTTACATGGGTGCACGTATTCCACAAATTTTCTCAAATGTAAGAATCCACGCGACATGAAAGTAGAAAAATATAGTGAAATAGAAAGTTAGTTGAACCCTACTTTAATCTTTATTAACTTGTTTGTTTTTTTTATTTTCTCAATACTTTGCAGTTCAGAAGGAGAAATGTTAAGGTAAAGCCCAA
Organism: Flaveria linearis; assembly: GCA_024085815.1. NCBI lineage: Eukaryota > Viridiplantae > Streptophyta > Magnoliopsida > Asterales > Asteraceae > Flaveria > Flaveria linearis. Next base: position 104,207,582 of record CM044001.1, read on the forward strand.
ATCCAACATAGTCTTCGTGTTTACTTTTTGGTTTTAGGATCATATATGGTAATGAAATTGTTTATTTATTGAATCTGCACCTTTGAGCACATGTCACGCGCATAAAACACTTTCGTTGCAACTAATGCTTCAATGGAGTTTTTTTTTTTTAAATGTTTGCAGGGTCTGAATCCTCTAATGTTCAGCCTTGCCATTGTTGGAAACTTCACTTATTTAGCAAGGTAAGCGTTTTTCACATACTCGATTGTTAGAAAAAAGACGTACAGACTTCATAAATCATAACATATTACATGCAACTTTCAAAACTACGAAAACTACAACACGCCAATGTTACAGATGGACAGTAATCATTATTAAAAAAAAATCAGAAATCTTGATTTTGATTAACAAGTTTTCTTTTATTTGTTCTTGTAAGGGACAAAATATTTGGATTACAATATCATTGTTGGTCGCGCGAAACAAAGTCGCGAGAGGCTGCATGAATACATGCGAAAGACGAACAAATCGCATGCGCGCGATTTGTTGATGCGCGAATCGTACGCGATAATCTGCTCTCGCGCGACAATTGAAGAATATGGCATGCGAAAATTGAAGCAATTATTACATATGCATGCGAAAACAAGCTAGGCAAAAAGCAGATAAAGTTTTGGCAAGTTGGAATATTATATGCATGCGAAAGGTTCATTCATAATGCATGCATCCGACAAACATATACAATATATTAAGGCATGCAATGAAAAGTGGAATTCATGCTTTGCGAAAACCCATGGAACAATAAAAATGGAATTCCACGTGGAAAGCTTGTCTTGTCGCATGCGAATTTGTGAATTCATGCGAATTCTTCTCGTACATGTATATATATGTTTATTAGTTAGTGGAAGTGTGTGGGTGCCTCAATAATTCAAGATCAATCGAGAGTTTCATTATATTTTGTAGTTTTCGCTCAATATTGAGCAGATCACAGTTTGTGATTTCCACCTTCGGGTGAGATCGATCTAGTATCGATTTTCTTTGTAATCATTCGACAATATACGTTTGATATACAATGATTTGTGCTGAATGATTTTGTTCTCTCGGTTGATACATTCAAACCGCGCACCCGTCTTCGCGTATTATCAAGTGCAACAATTCAAACGAAGTGAGTTCGATCGGATTCTGGACTTTACATTTGGTATCAGAGCAAGGTGTTGCTCTTGATACAACGGATCATTATTCCACGATCTTCCGTTCGAGGACGTTAAACAAGTTGCAAGTTATCCGGTTTCATCAAAGTTCCATCCGAAACCGAGAACACACTAGAATTCAATTCGAGCCGGATGATTTTATGAAGATTTGAAGCGTACAAGTTGCATCCAATTCGAAATCCGCGTCTGCGAGAACCTTTCATCCGAAAGGTTTTGTTGAAGATTCAAGTTGTGTTTATATACAAAACGATATCATAATCCAAGGGGGAGATTGTAAGGGACAAAATATTTGGATTACAATATCATTGTTGGTCGCGCGAAACAAAGTCGCGAGAGGCTGCATGAATACATGCGAAAGACGAACAAATCGCATGCGCGCGATTTGTTGATGCGCGAATCGTACGCGATAATCTGCTCTCGCGCGACAATTGAAGAATATGGCATGCGAAAATTGAAGCAATTATTACATATGCATGCGAAAACAAGCTAGGCAAAAAGCAGATAAAGTTTTGGCAAGTTGGAATATTATATGATGGCAAGTTGGAATATTATATGCATGCGAAAGGTTCATTCATAATGCATGCATCCGACAAACATATACAATATATTAAGGCATGCAATGAAAAGTGGAATTCATGCTTTGCGAAAACCCATGGAACAATAAAAATGGAATTCCACGTGGAAAGCTTGTCTTGTCGCATGCGAATTTGTGAATTCATGCGAATTCTTCTCGTACATGTATATATATGTTTATTAGTTAGTGGAAGTGTGTGGGTGCCTCAATAATTCAAGATCAATCGAGAGTTTCATTATATTTTGTAGTTTTCGCTCAATATTGAGCAGATCACAGTTTGTGATTTCCACCTTCGGGTGAGATCGATCTAGTATCGATTTTCTTTGTAATCATTCGACAATATACGTTTGATATACAATGATTTGTGCTGAATGATTTTGTTCTCTCGGTTGATACATTCAAACCGCGCACCCGTCTTCGCGTATTATCAAGTGCAACAATTCAAACGAAGTGAGTTCGATCGGATTCTGGACTTTACAGTTCTCATTTAGGATAATTTTAGACACTTTATCAATAAATATAACATTTTACAAACAATTATCTTGTATTTGAATTTAATTGCTGATTTTGAATCAGATAATATCTTTATTTTTATATATAATAACAAATAATATACAGAGATACATGTCACTTTCTGACGCATCCTTATTTTTTTTTTCTCGTCTCTTTCTCTTATTAAATAATAATACTAATAGTAATTGTATAATATAATTAATAATACAATTTTTAAAAAAAATAAATCTTGAATAATAATGATATTAAATAAAATGATAGTAAAGGTAGGTGAATATGTGATTAGTTTATATATCTCATTTAGTCCTGTTATATGGTTTATTTTTGTAGCATACTTGTGAGCAGCCTGGAGTGGTCAAACATACAACCAAACCTTCCATGGGTGGTGGAATCATGTGGATGCATGATGCTGGATACTTTTGTATCCTTGAAACATATTATTTTTTCTTTCTCTATAACATACATATAGTTTTTATTTTTATAGGAGTTTTGATCTTAACATTATCTTAGATTCTAGCTCAATTTATTTATTTTCAACATCGGAAACACAAATCTATTGACTCGACTCACGAAGACTTGGATCTATGATCGATGAACATCACAACAGCAAACTAGAAGATGTTCTTTTGCTCGCCACTCCTTTATTATATCACATCATATCTTAGCTATACACAAGACACATGTTATCGGTCTTCTTGGATAATGAAAAATAGTATTTACTATATTTTCTATTTAAACGTTTATTTATATATCATTTTATGATGTTCTATATTTTTTTTTAATTTATACATGTAACTTGATTAGATTTCACATTTGGTTTCAACTTTTGATATAAAGAGAGATTATAAAATATGTCATTTTATTGTATAATTATTTCTCTACCGAAACATTTGACGTAGGATGTTATATAAGGCTAGAACAATACATAAAATATAATACCAACAGTTGCAGAATGATAGTGAATATGAAAGAACTATATCTAATATAGCTTCTTAAGTTAGAATCGATGTGCAGATTGGACCTAAGACAAATTGAAAGGAGGACAACTCTTTGGTGAGAATGCCCACAAGCTGATATGAGACGTGCTCGAACACTTGTGCCATTCTATGCACTCATGCGTTGTTGCTTTCTTATAATTGTCAAACTTGCAAAGAAGATATATGCTATTATACTATGTCAACCCTTAGCAGATCTTTTCATTATCAGGAGGCGCGATTATGCAGAGCAAGTATGTGGTCTTGCCTTGAAACCCTAGGCATCGTCACGCTTTGGACATGCACGATCATATTTCCTCCTTAAATTTCAAGATTTTAATTCTTTAATCAATTTTACTTGAATTTCTCAAATTTAAAGTTAACCTGGATAATCACAATATAGACAATTAACCACTTAGACGGTTGACTTTGTTACCAAAAGTGTCTAAAATCGGGCTAAAATCATGTGAAAATGCATATATAATGAATTAATTAATAATATTTTTTAAGTTCATACTTAATTAGCTTTATCTTTTATAACATAATAACTTGACCTTATAGATAAGTGATAACTATGGATGGTCTAAGAGACCTATTTATGTTTGTTATATGTTTAGTCCCCTCAGAACTCTTTGTTTCATCATTATCTTCCCCGACATTACTTGCCTCCCTAACACTCTTACCTCGGTTGTGAAATTGTTGATTCGTAGTCTCACTAACAACCTCGATCAATAGAGCCACTTGGTTGCTGGCCATTACTAGTTCCTTCATTTAAAACACTCTCTTCATCATTGGGTTTATTTTCATTCTCAAAATCTTTACAAGTTTCAAACAAAACAAAATCATAAAGATTCAAGGGAGTTCAAAGTTTCTCAAAGGACTTATAGAGAGCTCAAAACCAAACATTGACTCATAACATTACATACCAATTTAGACTAAAGATGATGCCCTATTAAATATATAAGTAGTTGTTAAAATACATTCCGAACAACACCCCCCATCCAAACATTAAGGCTCTAGCCACATTTAACAAATATCTATGTTTTCTTTCTGTAATAACGTTTGCTAAATATAATTGCAAATAGAAGACATGTTTGCTAAATACAACTACAAATATTACTTTCATCAGTTTCATACGAACACTTCATAATATTATATGACCAATATAGCTTACTAAAATTAAGAAATGTAAAAAGTCACACCACCAACAAGCTTACATGTCCCGTCTCATATGTGGGTGTTGCTAGGGGCGTAAACGAGCTGAGACGAGCTCGAGCTCGGCTCGTTAGAAAAATATTCAAACTTGAGCTTGGCTCGGGCTCGTTTAAGCTCGGCTTCATTCGAGTTTTTTTCAAATCGATCTCGAATTGCTTACCTGTAGTGTAAATTTTCGATCCGGTGATGGAAAGTTTTTTAATAAATGTAGTGTCCACTCTATTTTAAGATTTGGTTTAAATTCCGACACTGGTGCCGTAATGTTTCATAAGTTGAGGGGTTTTAGTGGTGCAAGTCGATAATAACGTGGATAAAGTGCAAACTTTCAGTGGACGGGGAGCATAGCATGAGTCTTTCAACGGGCCAAATTCAAATGAGTGGATGTATGCAAATAATGCATATATAATTCACCAAAAAGCAATATTTCAAGCACTAAATCTTGTCTTTGAGCTCACAAGATTGTTGGAAATCGAGCGAATTTGTGGAAGAGGATAACCGCTGATTCCATCATCTCATCTTCGTTGTTTGAGAACCCTAAACCCTAGATTCAATCATCCCCTTTTGTATCTTGTTCAATTCGAACAGTTTATTGACGATTGGGAGCAGTTTTTGCTGACAAGATCGTAATAAGGATGAGCAGCAGGAGGGAGGAGGAGCGAAATGAAAAGATTATTAGGGGTTTGATGAAGCTTCCTCCGAATCGAAGATGCGTCAATTGCAGCAGCTTGGTGTGTGTTTTATTTATGTTTATACTCTAATTTTTGAAGTTTCTTTGAGTTGATTATACCAGTTTTGTGTTTGTAGCTTGTAAGTTCTTATTCGTGTTCGTATTTTGAATGGTGATTATCGTTTCAAATGCTCATATACCACTTTTTGATGATGAAAGTGTGTATAATGATGAGTGTGTGTAAAGTTAACTCCTTTTTCTTTAATTGTTTGAATTCGTATACACACATGTATATATGTATACATCTATGTATATATCATGTATGCAGTATGTATGTGTCTGTAGAATGATAGCATATACACATCCACTCCGTTGAGCATTCATCAGTGTAACACTACTGTATTTCAAGACTCCAATGTACGGATCTATGAATTTTCTTTGAAATATTGCATAGAGATCATCGTTTTTGGGATGGAATCAAAATTTAAAAACTTGGATTTCAAAAGTTGGAGACCTACCTTGACCACTTTTTAATTTACTTGAGTGGGCATTAGCTCTCACAAGTTAAAAATGAATATATGTTTTTTTCTTTTCTTTTTTTTTGTGTAAATTGGACCATGATATGCTTACTTTTCCTTTGATGTTACGGATTGGCACTTTGTAATTTGAATTTTCTTAATCTTGTCATGACATGGAAGGCCTTAAGCACGAATGGTTTATATGTTCGATGTATTAGTAATCAATAATAACCATTGCTCTGCTATTTTTGTAAAGCAATAAAGCATACTAGCTTGAGGCGATGGAAAGTTCTAAAGAGTTAACAGTGACAATAATTGATTCGTTTATTTTGGTTAGACAATTTCTTTTGATTCCCATTGTTCTTTGATGTTACTTTGATTTCCAGGGACCTCAATACGTGTGCACGAATTTTTGGACGTTCGTTTGCATGACATGTAGTGGGATACAGTGAGTTTTTCTATTCAACTGAAGTTCATTATTCATATTTCATTGTTTCTTTGCACATGAATGCTGGGTAAAACATGGATATGTATTAACCATAAATATTTGAAAGGCAAAGGGCTTCGTTGATTGGGCCCAAGGATTAAACCTAGACATAGAGAAAATGTATGTTTTTCCGTTAATTGGTGTAGGTGCATGTTGTCATCTTGTATTTGCTAGTTCTCTTTACCTCCAAGGACTGCTTTACACCATCTTTTCACTGACTTCTGGTTTTAATCTAAACTTAGGTCTGGAAATGGCAATCAAAACATTCAGTTACCTGTGGTTTCAAACATGATATAACTATATAAGTGAAATTATACATATATTCAGTTTGATTAACTATCTGAAATTAATAAATATGTTGTGATATGCATATATCCAGTGTTAATCAATTACAAATTTTAATACACCTATTTTCGGTTAGATTAAAGATTTGACCAATTAAATAATTTGTGATTTTCATCCTCATCCTATTCTTCTTTTTTTAATCTTTGTTGTGTTCTTTTAATGTCGTCATTTTGTGGAGCTAGATTCAAATGATAACTTATACATATTTGTGTGTGGACTATGGATCACTTTGGCTTAGTTCAATTCCATTATAATCCACATTGAAATAATATTAAGTGCTGCGGGTTCAAACATCCAGTTGTAGCATTCAACAAATTCAAATTGTACTTCACATCTGGTGTCATTCTGATATCTCCATATTTGATTTGATTAACATTCATTTAGACCCCTATCTGAACCTTAGAAACTTTATGTTTTCTCTTTAGTAGTTTAGTCATGGTATAACATCATATTTAAGCTGTCTTAATGCATACAGCCGTGAGTTTACTCATCGTGTTAAATCAGTATCAATGTCCAAGTTTACTTCACAAGAAGTTGAAGCCCTTCAAGAAGGTGGAAATCAGGTACAGATACCACCTAATTTAGTTTCCTTTGTTGAAATTTGTTTATCATCTCACAAGTAATTTACTTCTCCAGCGTGCAAGAGAAACATTTCTTAGAGATTGGGACCCACGGGAACAAAGACTTCCAGATAACAGGTAACACCCTTTTAAATTATTGCATTGGAAGAATTATAAATGGTTTTTCTTATGCATGCTATCCATTACAGCAATGTGGACAAAGTTCGAGATTTCATAAAGAGTGTATACGTGGATAAGAAATTTTTCTCTTCAAAGGCTTCTGGAAAACCTCCTAGAGATATACTGGTAATTTTCATGTTTATTAATATATAACATTTGTAAAAGGGATGATCTATACATATGCCACCTAACTGGCTAACTCCCAAGTATTCAAAAGTCTCCAATAAAGCCACCCAAGTAGTAAAAACAACTTCAGAGACTAATAGACTACCGAAGAATCAATTTTGTATCATTTATGCTGATTCTTGCAAAAACTTGCTGAAAAATTGTAAAATGATGAAATGTCCCTACATTTAAAGATTTTGACACATATTTAGTTGTAAAATGAAAAAAATCCCCATGAATCTAATAAAGTCGGGCACTTTTTTCATTAATGACATGACTTCTAAAGATAATGGCAGCTTATCATGACCTCTAAAGATAATGACAGCTTATCATTTTTACAATATTTCGGCCAGTTTTGTGCTTGAATTGACATAAAATAAACAAATTTATACTTGGGTGGCCTTTAAACTATTAAAAAAACTTGTTTTAATAGTTGGTTGATCTTAATGACCTCTAAAGATAATGGCAGCTTATCTTTTTTACAATATTTCGGCCAGTTTTTGCTGGAATTGACATAAAAGAAACCAAATTTATACTTGTGTGGCCTTTAAACTTGTGTTAATAGTTGGTTGATCTTAATAAAAACCATCAAACACTTGGGTAGCCCATGTATACATTTTCCCTTTTTTAAAAATGTGTGTTTATTGGCATACTAAGATGTTAACTTTTGTTAATCGTTTTTTCAGAATCGTAGAAACCATGAGGATGAAACAAGACGAGCTAGTTCATATCATTCTTACTCTCAGAGTCCACCATATGATTATCAGTATGAAGAACGCCGTTACGGAAAACAAGCCCCTGCACTTACTAAAAAACCTGGTTCCGACAGAGGAATGTTGCGGTTTCTTAGTACAAGTCGATTAAGTGATCATGTGCAGGAAGACGGGTTTGCAAATGAGGTGGTACCTGCTAGGGTTTCAGATTATTCAGTGACTAATGGGGGTGATTTATTGAGATCTCATTCACAGTCACCTCCCTCTTTGTCGCACTCGTCAGGATCTGGAAAATTTGATGGTTTGGACCTTTTTAGTGCTCCAGACCCACCTCCATCCACTACATCAGCACCTTCTGCTGAGCCTGAAAAGTTTGGTGGTCTGGACCTTTTTAGTGCACCAAACCCACCTCCATCCACCACATCCGCATCCTCTGCTGAACCCGAAAAGTTTGGTGGTCTGGACCTTTTTAATGCTCCAAATCCACCTCAACCCACCACATCTGCGCTTTCTAGTCAACCTGGAAAATTTGATGGTTTGGACCTTTTTAATGCACCAACACCACCTCAATCCACCACATCAGCAGCACCTTCTACTGAACCTGGAAAGTTTGATGGTTTGGACCTATTTGAGTTATTGGCTACATCTTCAGCTTCTGCAGCACCAACTTTGAACGTGAATCAGGAGTTCAAAGCTTTTGAACCTGATTCGAATCTATTTACGGTTAAACAACAGAACATGCCGACTGAAACTCTGAATGACAAATCATCCAATATGATTACTCAGAAAAACGATGGGTGGGCGACCTTTGACTCGCCTTGGCATGCACAACCTAGTCAGCAAGATATGAGTGCTGCTGGACCTTCATCATTAATGCAGTGGCATGGCGGTGTTCATGATAGTGCAGCTCCAGTAAATGTAAAGAATAATAATCAGGTATGTTATGTTATCTTTTCAATATGTTTGTTTACTTGACATAACTAGATGTTTATTTAACCTAATTTTTTTTAGCAGTCATGGAGTTCGTTTGAAGAATCTCCCACACCCTTTGAGAGCATCTATACAAATAGTAGCAAACAAGTTCCTGTACAAGATCCTTTAGTTGCTGATCCATATTTGGCATGGGGAATATCAGAGGTATTAACTTAGCGAAATAACGTTACATTGTTCAAACTTTAAATGCAAGCAGCTATTTTTTGAATTTCTTTTATTATTTACAGAATTTCAAGATGCAAGTAGCTGATTCGGATACTAGATCTGCTCCTTTTGTTAGCACAACGACACAAGCGATTGGTTCATTAGACTCTTCAACCGAACTCCCTGTCCTGGTATACAGCATTTCTGTTACTTATTTACCTTTTATTTTGGTATGTTTATGTTAGTTTTCTGACATGATATGCTCTTTTGTTAATGTTTGTTTTTTAATATATATATATAATACAGGATGTGGGACTGTCACATGGACTTGATAGGAAATCACAAAATCCATTTGATTTTCCTAGTGATACTGATCCTGAATCTAGCGACATGGTAAATTATGTGTATAGATTTTAAATCATAGCGATTGTCAACTGATCTGTGGTATTTTCAAGTGCAGTTCTTTGACATGAGTTCTATGCAATCCGCTTTGCCAAATCATATGTCGACGCCTTGGTTCCCTGATAGTGCAGGAATACCATTTACTCCTGATAAATCACAAGGTAAGATCTAAACATACAATCATATGAACATGTGTTGCTTAATCAGAATCTATTTATTTTACTGTAACATGATTATGCAGAGGCCTTGGTATACATGGCAGGGCAAGCACCAAGCATGCAGATTCCGTAAGCCCCTCTCATATTTTACTAAATTTAACGCACATGCGCGAGCAATCTAACACTGTTTTGGTAGTTCACATTGCTAATATCTTTGGGTCATTTTGTAGGAACATTCAAGCTCAGGGTCCTGTAGCTTCAATTGGTGGTAATCCGTTTGGATAGGACCGGAAAATCTTTTGTGGATATGGTCTAACATGACTATGTTAAAGTTCTTATTCTCTGTATTCCTTGTATAATAAGTTTGGTTTGTGTTTGATCGTACAAAATATGTGGCTTGCAGTTTTAGGTATTTAGTGGCCTCAGCGGAGCCATAAACATTGATAAAGTGTGATCATGGTGGAACCATAAGGGGTTCTTTAATCTTTCAACCGACCAAATTTTCTATTAACATATACATTAGTGCATGATGGCTTTCTTGTAGTTAAGCTTTTTAATTTTTTTCACAGGTCGAGTAGTTATAACGAATGTAAAAAAAGTGCAAAAGAAGTTTACATTGTGGCCCATGGTTCCATGGCTATTTACGATCGAGAAGAGTGTGTGTAATGTTTAAGAAACACAAGATTATGTGTTAAACCATACCTGCAATATCACCTGCAATGTCACCTAAACACATTATCAACACATTATCAAGATTATGTGTTAAACCATACCTGCAATCTTCTTGTTTATCTTTTTGATATTATCATTATCTTTCGTATTTATCTTTATAACCAATTCATTTAGTCTTTCTAAATAAAATATAAACTACTGATTTACTTCCTGCATGCGTTCTTTCTCGTCTATCATCCTTGGTTCCATCTTATCTATTATTAGACAAGTCTCAATATGAATCAACATGTCACTTGTTGCACCATCTACGGTTCATCTTACCGTTGGATTGAAAGTTGTTAACAGTCCTCCTGAATTTTGCATATCGTTATGATTGTGTTGAGGCGGTTTATAAGGTCCTTTTTGGTTACTACTTTGCTAGAATGTACCAATTGGACTTGACTTGTGGCATTGGTTATCTATGATCAGGTTGTGGTTTAACTCCTGGTGACCTCTTAAGATTTTGGTTGAATTAACATCTCGTAGATATTAAGATCTACCTGCTCTGATTTACGAGGCTAAATCCACAGGTTCCCCGACCCTAGAGGGCCTAGTTTGTGGCTTTTGTCTTCTGAAACAGTAGAGCTAGAGATGATTCAACGCATATCTATCAGTAAATTTGTTTAGAGCAGCGTTAATGGTATACCAGAGCCATTTAACGGTACATCACTAAGGTGCTGTTTGTTTTTTCTACAGGAAAACGCCTGCAGTCTGCGGACCACATCTGCAGACATTTGCAGCAGAAGAGGTGGACCAAACGTCTGCAGTCTGCTAGAAAAATACTGTTTGATTTTTTAATATCTGCAGACTGCTAAAATATGCTGTAATTACAGTAAACCAAATTTGACTTTGTTCAAAAACAACATAATCCAACTGTTACTACAAAAACCATAATCCAACTGTTAAAGACCCAATCTTCTCTATCACCATAATCAACTGTTACTTCAAAAACAACACTCTTCTTCAAAATTAAAGACCCAACTGTTTCAAATCTCAACCATAAACAAATCTCTTCTTCAAAAAAAATCACACAATCAATCTCAATCAATCACATGAAGTAAGAAAGCGAACCTGAGCTGCAAGGGAGGGGGCTGGCGGAGCCGCGGAGGTCGCGAGGGAGGGGGCTGGCGGAGCGGGCGGAGGTCGCGACGGAGGAGGCTGGCGGAGCCGCGGACGTCGCGAGGCAGTGGGCTGGCGGAGCGGGCGGAGGTCGCGACGGAGGGAACCGGCGGAGGTCGCGAGGCGGCAGCAGGAGGTCCGGTGAAGGGGCCGGCCGGCGGTACCTTGGTAGGAGATGAGAGGAGAAGAGGAGAAGAGGTGGAGGGGGCTGGTGTTTTATGTTTTGATTAGGGCACAAATACTTTTGTGAAGAGAGGGGAAGTGGAGAAGAGGTAAATGTCTTCCCGTCTGAAGACACTGATCCATGTCTTCCCCAAGAAAACCTCAGGAAAACATTTTTAAATGAAATGTCTTCCGGAAATCAAAAAGTCTGTTTTATTAAAACCTCTTCCCGCGTCTGCGTGCGCGCAGATGAAGAGGTTGGGAAGAGCTTTTTATAAAAAAACAAACACCACCTAACATTAATACCATTTATACAAGACTATGATCGTGTAGGTACCACCTAACATTAATACCATTTATACAAGACTATGATCGTGTAGGTGTTAATGGTACTACATTTCATCTTATAGCGAAGTCATACAATTCGTATAAGACTATGCAAACCGCATTAATTATATTTTTTATATAAATGACAAATTTATATTTTTTTTATAATGTTATATTATTTTATTGTATTTTTATATATATAATCAAATTTTTATAATTGTTCCTGCACTAGTGACATTGCAAGTCATATTAGTTTAAGACGAATCTAGTGTATATCTTTAACAGATATATACAATCCAAATGTTTTCCTTTGATGAATGTTGTTCAGTCAATATCGGTTTGAAGTGTATTGGAAAAAAATGTTCATCCCTACAATGTTGGTACTCATTGGTCGAAAGCAAGAGAAGATACCAACGAGGATGGTTTGATGAACTGGAGTGTAGAAGGTACAAGGATGGAGACGAGTGTCTAGCCATTTGTGTAACATTTAACACCTTCTTTTGAGGTGTAAGCATCACAATCCTTTCGAAATTGCAGACAAATGGGTGAGAGCGATGATGGGGCAGCCACGCCAACGATTAATATAGAAGGTTAAGATACACAATGGCGGGAGAGTTGCTTGTACATTCGAACCTATTATAATAGCAAATTTTATAATGACGGCCCAATTTGGTATAGAACATGAAAACATATATATTTAAACGATTCTTCTTACCACAAAACACTCTACAATAGAATTATTACTATTACCATCTAGCACATATTTCTCCAGATATGATACTTTTTTAAATGAAATTTGTAAAATATAAATGAAACCATTAAAATAAATGCATACATGTGAAGTTGGTATATCATATCCCTCAAAATGTTTGTGTATTAAACCAATAAAAAAAAGAAACACTTCATACGGATATAGACTTCGTAAGCAAACTCTACTCCAATCACTGCTACTGATCATCAACAAAGCTGGCTGCAAAGACTGCGTATCTGAGACGAGCTTGGGTTGTTCAGAAAATAGGTCGCATTTTTACCACTATTCGAGCATGTTAACGTATACTGGTCATCCGTTTGCTCAGACTACAATGTCACAATATCATCCATTATTCCAAACCACGCTTAATTATTAAATGTTACTATAAACAAATGTAAAAAATGCGAGTTTGATGACTCACCAGGCAGGACACAGGGTTTGTGTCACAGCTCCACCTTGATGTAGGTACACAGCTCATGTAATGACACCAAGAACAATGATCGTTTAAGTCCACTCCACGCAGAAGTGAAACAACCCCAGCAATCATTCTTTACAAACAGATCAAATATGTAAGATCAAAAGGCTAGCTTAAATACAAAGAAAACAGGTCAAATAAGTTCTATAATTACATATTATCTTACCCAATCACCACGAGGATGAGTGAAATGAGCCAAAGGACAAGCTGATATGTCTTGTATTTGCGCTTAGGTCCAGCTGTTGAATAAGAAGGCGCGTATTTTTGGCTAACCCAGCCAAATTGGGGACGCATTAAAAACACAAACCCAAGAAGAAAACCAGAAGAAAACCCACCAATATGAGCAAAATTATCAACGTGTGGCAGAATACCAACTGCCAGATTAATAACTATAATGATCACAAGGGTAAATAGCGCTGTCATCTGAACATAAAGGTAACGACAAAATGTTAGAAACCATATATTCTAAACATACTTGTTGAGAAATAAAGGATGATTACATGTGATAAACTACCTTATTAGTATATATAGTCCAATTGGTTATGAGTTCCGAAAGCATTCCACCCAACAACCCAAAAACTGCACCAGAAGCACCAACTGATATATTGGTCTGAAGGAAAAGTGCAGATAACAAACTGCCACCAAACCCTGAGATTACATATAGCAATCCAATGCGTACTGCAAACGAGTAATGAATCAAGAAAAATACATTAATACGCAACACCAATACGCAAAATCAAGTCGGCAAATCAACCAAATAGGCAAACATGTATGCATATATTAACTACTTAAAGTTAATTAAGGTTCATCTTGTTAAGAATATCAATCCATTAAGGTAACTATAATGGCAAAGGGGATTTCACTTTCATCCTTTGAGATTAAACAGTAGACTTTCAAGTCGTTTAAGCTACTTTACATATATCTTGACATGTATCATTTACTTTGAGCGTAAAATGAAAAGTAGCTAACTTGATCTAATTCTACATCAATGCCACTTACAATTGCCATAACAGACTCGCGATAATAACATAAAACAAGTAATGGTTTCTGCGCATTGATAATAAAATAACTTGAACATTGCAGCCAATGTACTTACTGAACCCAAATTCTTGCTCGAGCCGAATGCCAATAATCAAAAGACTCAACATGTTTGCCAACAAATGAAAAAGCCCACCATGTAACCAAATGCAAGTAATCAGGCGCCACCCCTGGTGATCGTCGACCACCTTACCGGCATCCAAAGCCCCCATCTTCTCTAACCTAAGAGACATAAACATCAAACATAAACTTTCCACTATAAACAGCACCTTCAAACTCACCTACTAAACAAAGAAATACATCAAAATTCCATAAAATTTGTGTTAATGTATAGCTGTTTATGATCAATTCCTACAACAAACCATTGTTAAACACTAAAAGCACCGTAACAAACACTAAATCAACAATCAATCACAACAAAGGGTTAAATGAAGGGGAAATTACGTCGAAGAAGAAGGTCCCAAAAGGGGGTTTTCTTTAAACGGTTGAAACGATAACCTCCCTAAGAAGGTAGCGACACAAGAACCCGTATCTTTAGGGCAATTGTTGACATACATAGTGATCATAAACATCACACTATCCGCTACAACAAACACAGGGATCAACCAAGGGAACCACTTCTTCAAATGCTTAATCTCTCGAAAAGGTGAAGGGGTTTGAGTGTGAGTTTGACCTCCGGCGGTTGCTGCCGCCGGCCACGGTGTCGGTGATGAATCCACTTCAACGGGGTGGATGGTGTTTCCGCCGCCGGTGCCACGGCGGGAGTTGACCTTGATTTGGATCTCCGGCCGGTGTTCCTCCGCCATTTCGCCGGAAAAAGGGATTTGATGGTTTTGTATGGTGAATTGAAGAATCTCCGCGGAAATGTTTTAACGTGAGTGATAATAAAGACGGTGTATTTATGTTAAACTCCCTGATGTATGGGTTTTTGTCTTGAATAGCCCTTGTGATTTACTTTTGCTTCGATTACAAGTAACATTGTGTTCACATGGTTTGAAATTCTTTACTTCTATGAACATATGTTGCCAAGGTTTTATGATCTTATTTAGGTCTAGTAGCATACGACATATAAACAAATGCTATAAATCTATAATGATTATGAGAAAAAGATAATCACACGCCTCACGTGGTATTTGTGCTATTTGGTCTGATACTTTGATTATCAAACTTTATAAACGTAAACTGTTAAACATGTTTACAGTTTATGACCAATGCTTTATAAAATTTATTTTGGTGACGGAGAAACTTTTTAATGGTTACCGAACATCACTTATTTTATGTGTTTTTTAAGTATTTTTTGGAAGAAATATGAAGCTTGAATGGGGCAATTTGATTAATGTGTGAAAAGATTGAGGGGGTAAGAATGAAATAGGGCAGAAATACAAAAGGTGATACCCAGGGTCCAATTTGGTCAAATAAAGGAGGTCACCAAATCCACACATCTGTTTTTTTGTCAAATCACTGGCTGGTGGATGTAGCTTAACAAACAACCACTATTTAATTAAGATTATTTAGATACTTTACGTGAACATTAGGCTATGCACCCCTTGTTTGTTAAATGTACTCCAATGTCGATTTGATTGATTTTGATTTTTCTTTTCTATAATGAGTATACGCTTGTAAAAGCCCTTGTATATTATAGTCTGTATATACACATGTATAAGACGTTTTTAGCTTGTATATAATTTTTTATATGTCTGTATAATTAAAGGTACATTGATTAACGCATCCTTTTATATAATTACCTAAGCTACTTACCATTTTTAGAATCACAAAATAGTAAAAAAGTTGATTCTAAAAGTAATAAAAAAAGCTAGTTTGTCAAAATAATCAGGTTATGTAATAATAGTTTAGGGTAAAAGTAATGAAATAATCGTTATTATCATACTAAAACGATATAACATAATGTATAAGTAAAACGATATAACATAATGTATAAGTTGATTATGTGCCAAGAGGTAATGCCACATTATAGAAGACAAAACTTTCTACAACTTAGCTATGAAACTATTAAGGCTTTGTAACCTTCAAAACTAACCAAATAGTTTTGACTCGAGGAATAACTAATCTAACGACCATCCTTTAGTATTTATTGTTTTACATTGTAGTAACATTTTATACGTCATACAAATATGTATCTGGTTTTGTTATACCAATTATGAATTATGATAACAAATATTGGTAGGTGACCAACAATTCCGCCTAAAAGTTCACACACAGATTATATGTCCTCAAATATGTTTTTAACCATTGTTGATATAATAAATGGGCCAAATATATAGTCATAACATATAAGATCATTTCAATATGACCATTCTAACCAAGAACATGAAAAGTTAATGTGATCTTCCCATGATGAATACATAAAGAATGTTACTTTATTTTTTACTTTTATTTTCACTGGCTTCATACCATAAATTCGACATACATCTGGTCCTGGCGCACTCTATAATTTACCTGTTTCTGTTGGTTAGCAAAGTTCTGAAAAAAGTTATGGTAACAAGTTCTCATAGTGTAAAAAAAATACTTTGAATATAATCTAAACGATTACATTATTCATGAGTCATCCTAAACCATCGACTACCAAAAAATAACAAATATTCCACACAAGATATTCTAACACTACAAGCTGAATTCTCTTATAAATGACGAGTAACACGACTTATTTATTATCGTATACAAATCATTTACATTGACGTTTACTGAAATTCGGGTTAGATGTCAACTTTGTTAACAACGTTTTCAACCTTCGGGAACCTGCCCCAGGCTTCAAAACGCCAAACCCATCATTATTCAAACTCGCGCACCTTTGATGCTTATCACACCACCCTCCATGGGTGAAATGGTTAGGTCGTCTCTTGAGAAGCTCGCGATCAATTCTATCAAGAACAGCGTTGTTGTGCTTGAATTTTCTTGCAAATGGGCGGCTGCTAAGAACCATTTTTCGGTAGTCTCGGGGTCCAAGCAACCTTGGGTGTTGTTTTGGTGGTGTGTCCCATGTAATGTAGTGAAGATCGTGATTGACCGTGGTGTTTTTGTAGTCTTTTGAGTTGCATATGACGGTTTGAAAGTATCCTTCGGGAGAAGAAACGAAATTTGTGTAGTAGAGTAGGAGGGTTCGTGGTAAGTTTTCCCAGCCGATTATGCAATATTCTGCAAACGATCTTGATAATATAGTCCATGCTGAACCTGTGGTTATACATAGGTGAGTGTTAATTATACATGATTAGGATCTTGATCATTATAGTTGCTGCTAAAAAACAATTTCCCATAAGTAATCGACAGAAACGTCTCAATGAGCCCGATCATGTGACAGACGGTTTGACACAACTATTACACCCAAATTCCATCATCTAGAGCCTGATTTCACGCTCAACAACTTTTCCCTAGTGTACAAGTGTTAGTTTATTTCCCTTTCTATGTAAAAACACATGAATCTTTGTTTTAAGTAAATTTCACGTTTATTCGGATGTCACTTTCATAACTATGCATTGCATTTCATTTTTCCTAAATTCAACTCAACCTACCATATATAGGGCTTGATGTAATGGTTTGCATATTCAAGAATATATGAAGTTTCTCTCGAGATTATTTTCTTTCATTCTTGCTTACGATCTACGTAACATACATATCATAATTCACGAATTGCACAGAATTTGACAATTCTTGCTCTGAACTATGAACTAACCCAGATAAAAAGACTTGAGATTTAAATTAAGAAGAAATGACAATGACAGAAAAGTTAACCTGTATACAACTTGAAAGCAGTGGGGAGAGTTCTTTGCTTGACCACCCACCATATATCTGATTTATTCGAACCGTAAAGACCCGGGTCAATCATTATCGGCTTCCCTCTCTTGTTACTGTAGAATCGATACAAAAGATTAAAGAACCGAATCAAGAACTTAATCACTACAATTTCTTGAAAATGAAAATTAATAAAGATTTTAAGGGAAGTCAATGCAAAGATTAAAGTTCTGAATCAATAACTTAATTACCCAATTTTCTAGAAAAATAAAACTAATAAAGATTTTAAAGGAAGTCCATGCAAAAGATTACAAACTGAATCAAGAACTTAATCCATGGAATAATCTTGAAAACCACAATATAGAAAGGCTTTAAAGGAAGTCAATGCAAAAGATCAAAGAACTGAATCAGGAACTTAATCACTACAGCTTTCTTGAAAATGATAAGCTTTTGAAATGAAGTCAATGCATAACTGCATAAGATCAAATAACTGAATCAAGAACTTAAACATGCAGCAATCTTTAAAATGAAAATTAACAAAGATTCTTAAGGAAATCAATCCAAAAGATCAAAGAACTAAATCAAGAACATAATCACAACAATAATCTCAAAATCTAAAATTATTATAGATTAGTAAGCAAGTCTTACAATTTCCACCCCAACCGACTAGTATGCTGTATGAAATTAAGATGTCTCGGCAGCCCAGAGAATGCAGATATCAGATCTGCAAAGAACAACCACAAATCCACAAACAAACAAACAACAGATCATACCAACGTTCAAAACGCAAGCTAAAACAACTAAAAAACTGATCTTTTACAATCAAACATCAATCACTCACCGTACCATCTTGAGTAACCAAAGGGTAATCAGAAGCACTGAGATTAATAAACCAATCCCACTTCTTATCGACCCTCAACAGCATCGACATCGCGTGCAAAGTGGTCGCAAGCATCGTGGGTCCTCTATACGTGACTCTATTCGGTTTTCCCACAATCAAAACATTGCCAACGATCTGAAACACACGATTTTCCCTCACGAATCGAGCGATTTCTCGATGTTCATCTGCAGTAGCTTCGAGTTCTAGATGAATCAGATACAAGTTGGCCGGATGATAAAGGGATTGAATCGTTCGTTTGAGCTTTGCAGTATCGCCTTTCGATGCAGAGATCAAGTAGGCGAATGAAACGGGATATGGGGTGGTGGTGTTGATCGATTTGGGGATTACTAGAGGTGTGAGTGATGATTGGTTTAGTGTGGTGATGTTGAATGAAGTTATGTAGGTTGTGATGTAGAACATTGTGAAGATTAGTGAGGTTAGAGTGAAGGAGATTAGGAAAGATTTCAAACCCATTTGGATTGTGGGTTTGATTTGGGGAAATCGAAGGAATCTTGATCGATTTCGTGCAAAAGATTGTTGATTTGTGTGTGTTTTGGTGTGTGTGGTGATGGGTGGAGGTTGAGTGCAGATGAGTTTTGTTTTGTGGGTTGCTTGAGTTGAAAGGGGGAAGATGAAGTCGCTCTCTGAGTTTGGTGTTGCAGATTTTGTGAATCTAATTAATGTTTGTTTCTTAGTTCTTACCGAAAGGTATTTACCATAATCGAATCTGGTGTTAAATTCCTTGAATATAGGGGTTAAGTATCATAAATTCATAATAGATTATGAATCTAGTAGTATAAGTGAGTATAAACAAGACCTTGTTCGTTAAGATTTTAAACGGATCATGAATATATTACTGAATGAATTTAATGCTTGTTTTCGTTTGTCAAGAAAAAGAATTTTTTTGTGTTCATTTGCAATTCTGAATGAAATATTATATAGAGTAGATTAGAAGCATGTGTAAGTTGTTTTTTTTATTTTGCTAAGGTATTTTTATGAAAATAATAAATGTATATTTTTTACAGAACCGGAAACAGTCTTTTATGCGATTTTTTTTATTCTCATATGCACTGCACATATTACAGTTTCAAATTTATATTTTAAGTGTTTATGTAGTGAGAAAAATGTTTATGCAAGTGAAAAGAAACTTTTAAAAATACCCAAACTATAACTTAATGTGCTTACATTTTTTTTATTCATACACCACATATTACAGGTTTTAATTATATTATAAATTATAAATTTTGTCACAAAATTATTGATTTTTACATTAATTTGATCATCAAAATATAAAATATAGTTCATGTCAAAAAATTCAAAAATATTTTAAAAAAAATAAACGGAACACCTAATATGAAATATTAAAAAGAGTTGACTCTTAACTTAAAAATAAAAAATAGTAAATTTATGATTTATTATTTTTTTAAACACTTACGCAATTATTCTAGACAACAACGGAATTTCAAGTTTTATTTGTTATATTATTTTACAACCAAGAGATTATGGTTTTAAACATTACTCAAGGGACAAATTTAACCGACAAAGTTCTATGTATTGTTAAAAAAAACAACAATATACATATATCCACACACATTGTTATATTATTATGTGCATTTCGCCCTAATTTAAACGTTATTATATAGAATGCTTAAAAACCCAGAATTCATCTAATATGTTTGTAAAAGAATAACATAAAAGGGCAACCACGTTTTAGAGAGATAAGAATGATTTTATTCAGTTACTCCAAAATACATTTTAAAACTCTATATGGTTTGAAGAATTTAGGAACACTAGGGTTTTTCAGATGCATGTGATTATTTAGATTAAACGTATTTGTTTTGTTATTTTTTAGGGAAGAAATGAGATTATGAACAAATAATGAGGCTATTTAATAAAAATGAAAACTTCTCGATCAAGATTAGATCTGTAATTAAGTCTTTTATATAAATGTTAATTAGGTTGAGAAAATGGTATGTATTACTATTCATATTTCAAATTTTAAAACTCAATCAATGTTAACTTTGTGGGTCATGAAAAATTGTTTAGTAAAGAAGTGGATTCGGAATCACACGACAAATATTTTTGGTTGATCAATATATTTACACCAAGACATAAACGTAAGAATCATCGATGGAGGTTGAAGAAGAGGAAGACCATGCCAAATACCTCTTGATGATCGGTGTGGGCTAAAAACTGGAGGTACATGGGCGAGCAACAATCGAGAGCGAAGGAATGGCTATACAAGCTATTGTTTTTCGTTAATTAGTTGTTAAACATGTCTTGCATAACTGTATTTCATTTATGATTCTTGAGGTCAAGAATTATAAGTGGAGAGAGTAACGCAATCCAGTAAGGTTTGATTGTAAATAATCAGTTATATGATCATTAGTAAATCCAGTATTTAAGCTTAATTACGGAATGAATAGAACTACTGATGAATTGAGCTGCATTTTCATTCATTATGATCTTTGTTGCTATATCTCTTCACTAAAACCATGCTGTAAACAAGTTGTATAGAAACCCATTCCATGAAAGTTTTCTCTGTTACAAAAGACATCTTGAATACAACCAATCACTTGTTCAGTCTTTTGAGGATAGAAATCTATATTAGGATCTACACTTCGCCATATACAAGCCGATAAGATGAATAGTAGTATTGTCGACATGGAACTTTCTACAATATTCTACTTGGGGTCCAACCACTGATCTTTGGTGTCTGACTACTAGATTTCCCCAGGTCAGTAGAACCCACCTGTTAACTGTTGTTTACAGGTCAAAACTGCAAAAACAACTGCTCTAGGTTGTTTTTTACTCCAAAATACATGCATTTAAGTAGCTACTATATATCGCAATGCAATAATATCCCCAAGGGATTCATGTAACTTGTACAACTTCTTTGAGTGATATGATGTCATCACGTGGGTGAGCTTCTTCGACCCGAACTTCCACCTCATCCCCAACATGTGACCCTACTGACACCCATGCAGATGCTTGAAATCCAACCTATTTTACACAACTAATTAAATGACCAACAAAATAGCAAAAACAAGAGTTTGGAAATAAATTCAAAGGGTTGATTAAGCCAAAACTGAACATAAACCGATGTTTTTACCTCCAAAAGTAGTAAAGATGCATTCCGGTCTTTGAGGAATTTAAGGATCAAGGCACGGAATTTTCTTTGTTTTGGTTGCCTTCTCAAATATTCTAATATCCAATACCGTAAACTGCTATTAAATAGCTTCTTTGCTATCCTAACATTCATGTTCACAGATGCAGCCATTCCTTCCATTTGTCCAGATGTAAATGGAGGAACATCACCTTTAAGAAAAGCCTTTACCTGCAAACATAAAGGAATTTAATTAAACCTATTAGAAATATGAATAAGAAAATAATAATATAATAAATAAATAAATAAATATATAAAACCTGATAATGAGCAAGGAGGTCCATATATCTGCGAATGGGAGATGTAAACTGAACATAACCAGGAATCCCAAGAATACCATGGCGTATAGCTTTTCTGTAATCCATTTCAGCAGCGCGCATAAGTTTTACAATAGCAGAGCTTCGAACTGGACCTTCCGGAAGATGATTAAATGCTGATGTGTCAATTTTGGACTGGGGTTGTCCTCTGTATGGTAAGGGAATCTTGTTAGCAGAACCAAATGTGGCTATAGCTTCCCCACATAGGATCATCATCTCAGAAACGAGCCGCATAGCGGGGTCTGTTTGGTCTTCAACATATAACCTGATTGCTGGTTCTGGATCGTCTGGATTCTCCACCTTAATTCTAGGTTCTAATGATCCAGTCTCAATTGCACCCTAAAACAAGTATCATATTCATAAAATAATGTACTGATTTCTCCTATTTTAAACAAATATCAGTTTTAAGAGTTAACAAACCTGTCCACGTCGCCACTGAAGTCGGAGACTTGCAGCCTCGGCAAGAATCCTCAGTTCCAACTCTTCTTCCAGATTCAGATTAAGAAGTTCAGAGGCGCTCTCATATGTTAACATATAAGTTGGTTTGATAATTGAATTATTCACTGAATATTCTGCAATGCTGTTATGAAGTAATGTAGTAAGATCACAACAAAAAGAATTATAAACAAACTTTGGAAGTTGCATTATATTAAGCAAATAAGAAATAACAGTTTACCTGCCATCAGAATGCAATACAACTGATACCGTAACGGCCCGGCAGTTTGTTCCTTGCTTTAAGCTCATTCCTTCCATGGCAAGTTTCTCAGGAAACATTGGATAAGTGGCAGTTGGTAAGAAAACAGATGTTCCTCTTTGCAATGCTTCTCTACAGTGCAAGCATGTCTTAACAACCTAAGCAAACATTAAGGTTGTAACTATGAGTCGTATGAAGCCAAATGTACCTGTCTATCATGCTGCCTGGCTTAACAAAGCTAGCTGGATCAGCAACATGTATCCAAACTTTGATACGCCCATCTTGCAACTTTGTGGCACTTAATGCATCATCAAGCTGTAGAATTTTGTCATTTGCAGTTAGATATTGGTAGATTATTGATCAGATAAATCTACTATCCTTACACGGTTTTACACTTTGGTAATAGAAAGTAGATGTAATATTTACTTACTGTATTTAATTGGTTTGAACATATTCATATCAAGTTTCAGCTCCTAATTCTATAAACCATGATTAAATTAATCTTGAAGCTTTGTTTCAGTTACTTAGAACTTGGAAGACTTAAGTGACTTAAGTGATTTATCCAATTGTTTTTTGCATGTTATAATCATTTCCTTGAAGGGAAAACAAATATACTAGTAATCGATATGATGTAACTGCAGTGAACATTTCGAACTCTTTCTCTACATAAATATGGTAACGACTTCATGTTTTATACTTCTCTAATTAAAAAAAAATTGTATACATCATCTACTTTTTACTATTTTCTCAGGAACATTCCAGTACATGATAAGTGCCTAAGTAATGCAACTGCAGATTGTACTTCTCCTTAGTGGTTGTAGCCATGTGACATTGCATTCACCATTATATTATGTTATTTTCGTAGGGACCACAAATACTTCATAATTTAGAGAACATCTAGGGTACGATCCCAACGACGCAGCGTATTAAAACCCTAATAAACACAATATAAACCCAAATCCTATATATTAAATTTAGGAATACACTCTAGATTCTGTACAAATATATCATATAATATGCATATAAATGGATAAAAACTGAAAACAACACAACAAGACTGATGAAATGAAGGTGATGAAAACATTTATACCTCATCTGCTTCATCCACATCAATTGCATAAACCTTCAGATGCGTCAGATCTATCCTATCATCCTACAGCCCGTTGCAACTTTATTAGTATAAAAAAAAAGAATTGAAAACACAACTTCAAGACCTTAAATAATCAACACATGCAACTTTACATAAAATTCCACGAGAAATTTTGTTTGGGAAACTATCTTACCAATAAATGAGCTATAAGGTACTTTTAAGGTGCTAAGACAATCTAACATGCCTTGAGTTATGAATGATTAAAAATCTCATGAATTTATTTTTGTTTCATAAACTTGTGGTTTGCAATTGACTGATTGGATTATAATTTCAACTGAAAACAAACATGCTTATCATCACAAGTAAGGAAATTGAAAGATAAATAAATGAACCTGTGAGAATAATTTTAGAAAGATTGTTTTTCACTAAAACTCTTCTAAGTGTAGGTCACTGGAACACTTACTCGTCAGAATCTATTTCCAGCATAATTGGGAAAGGTAAAGTGGGGAAGAAGTCTCATCACACTACAATTGGAATTATCAACTAAACTTTAGAAAGTTTAAAGATTTCATTCACAATGTACTATTAGCAAATGTAACTTTTTTTCCCACTTTTGGATTACAATTTTTATAAGTCTCTAACTGAACCTCTTGTACCCTTAGTACTGCCCCATGGAAACCAATCAAATATTAATTAACAAAAAAAGATACAGATCTCATAGTATTTCCAGAAATAAATATCAGAGTACCCTGTCTGGATCATGTGATTCTTGAAGAAGACTTTCAGCAGCTGACAAAATATGATCTGTATAACTGGTGCGAATGTTGAACTTCAGGAGATCAAGATTGACATGCACTGTGAAATACCCGATATCTATGAGAAGATTTACTG
This sequence comes from Flaveria linearis, assembly GCA_024085815.1. NCBI lineage: Eukaryota > Viridiplantae > Streptophyta > Magnoliopsida > Asterales > Asteraceae > Flaveria > Flaveria linearis. The sequence goes on from CM044001.1 coordinate 104,232,742, forward strand.
CTGAACCAGCCGTCTTTGCTAACCCCATCGCCTTCAGGATCTGATAGATGTAAAAGCATAAACATGAGACTCGTTGTTACTTCTTGTCGTCCATAAAAATTTTCAGAAATTACATACAAGTACATAACTCGTAGTACAGTCCACAATAACATAAGTACTACTCTTAAAAATGTGCAAAGTCATCATTTCAGACACTTGACAAGTAAGCATGTAACCATATTTGGAATAAGAGTGAATGAATTTAAACAACTTCGATTGTCAAAAGGTAAATACTGCAAGACATGCTGAAAACTAGAATTAATCTGTTAAGGTGTGAAGGCCTTTGGGCTTTCGGATGGAGTTATGGGCCTGGGCGCCTGGCCCATTGAAGCTTCTTAAAACCCTAATTATTCTTATATATAGAGCATGTCATTGTATTGTAATCTTGTCCCTTGAGCTTAATAAAATACCTAGTTGCAGAGAGTAGACGTAGGTCATCTTGACCGAACCACTATAAATTCTCGTGTTCTTATTGCTTTCGTGTGCGTGCGTAAAATATTCTGTTTATTTCCGTTGTGTAAAGATACCTAACAACTGGTATCAGAGCATCAGGCTCTTGAAGATTTTCGCCGCCGCCACTATCTAGGGTTTCTACCGCCGCCGCCACCTAGGGTTCCTCCGCAGCCCACCGCCACTGTACAGAGTGTAAACAGTGTTTCCGGGGTGAACAGTATTTTCGGCGTGAACAGTGTTTTCCGGCATGAACAGTTTTTTCCGGCATGAACAGTTTTTTCCGGCGTGAACAGTGTTTTTCCGGCGTAAACATTGTTTTCCGGCAGAACAGTGTTTTCCGCGTGAACAGTGTGTTTCCGGCCGTGAACCGTGTTTTCCGGCCGTGAACAGTACTGACATAATTTTTTCTGTTTTTTCAGTTGTTCGGTTTTGTTTTGCTACTGCTTATTTGGGGGCTGTTTTTTGAGTGATTTTTGCGATTAGAGTTCCGGTTGGGATCTCTTGGAGTTGCTGGTTTCGCTCAGGTTTTGCAGGTGAAGCACCGGGTCGGGTGTTTCGGGTTCTAGGGTTTTGGTTGGAAGTACCGGATCTGGTGTGTCTATCCTTTGTTGACTGGTTATCAACTGTTCAGCGTGCCTGTTTCGTTTGTTTTGTCTCTGGTTTGCTATTATGGCTGAAGACGGGAAGACTGTGATCGAAAAGTTCAATGGCACCAATTTTGGTTGGTGGAAAATGCAAATAGAGGCTTTACTTTGTCAAAAAGATTTGGATATGGTACTGGAAAAGAAACCGGAGAGTACGGAGAAAGCTGAAGAAACAGTTTGGAATTCCAAGGACAAGAAAGCTAGAGTGGCTATTATGTTATCTTTGACGAAGAGCGTTGCTTTTAACATCATGAAAGAAACCACTGCAAGTGGTATGATGTTGGCTCTGTCAAATATGTATGAAAAGCCGTCTGCAGCTAACAAGGTGTTCTTGATGAGGGAACTGTTCATGACGAGAATGAAAGAGGGAAGCTCAGTCACCTCCCATATTAATGATCTGATGTCTATTCTTACTAGATTAGAATCAGTGTGGAATAAAATTCGATAATGAGACTCGAGTCTTGGTGTTGCTATCTTCACTACCTGATAGTTGGTCCGGAACTGTAACTGCTGTTACAAATTCTATGGGGGCTAACGACATGACATTTGAAAAGATCCGAGACATTGTGATAGGTGAAGACACACGTCTGAAAAGTGCAAATGTTGGATCATCTTCTGAGATGTTACATGTTGGCAGGGAAAGGGAAAATAGCCGAGCCAGTGGGAGTCGGGGAAAGAGTTCAACTCGAACTCGGAAAAATGTGAGGTGATGGATCTACAACGAGGATGGACATGTTAAGAGTCAATGTCCAAAGAAAAGTCTGAACACTGCTGCTGAGGATGTCAATGATGGTGACGTGTTAATTCTTGAGGCTGAAAACAGTGTGGACTCTTGGATCATGGATTCTGGTTCTTCGTTTCACGCCGTACACAGCGGTGAAATGATGGTGAATCTGAAAACAGGCGATTTTGGGAAGGTACGTCTCGATGATGGCAGAATGCTTGATGTAATGGGCATGGGTGATATTGATTTGGTGACTCCAATGGGAACTATATGGAATTTGAAGAATGTCAAAGTGATTCCAGGTTTGAAGAAGAAATTAATTTCTGTTAGTAAATTGGATGAACAAGGACTAGAAGTCAAGTTTGGTGGTGGTAAATGGAGGGTAATCAATGGGAACCGGGTGATTGCTCGTGGTGATAAGCATGGGTCATTGTACATGGTGGAGGTACCTGCTGAGGGACTGATCAACCCTGTTAAGCAAGTCAAAGTCGGGTTCGTTAAATCTGCTGCTAAGAGAGTTTATTTTGCAAACATGAAGTCTGGAGCAAAGATTGTAGCTGAATGGGGTCATAAGTCTAAACCAGTCAGAAGATTTTGTGACAGTGGGAGCATGGGGCATGTTCCGGGTACAGTCAAGAAGAATCGTTGGGTTTTGAAGACTACGACTGGAAAAATCTCTCCTGGTGATTGTTTGCTGAATTTGGAGAGTGTTAGTGGTTCTCGGTGTATCTCTGAATCTGGTGGATCGTGTAAACCAGTTGAGACAGAGAATGGGTCGCTGGTGGAATTTACCATGACTGGGTTGGAGCTCGGGGGAGCTTCAACGGGCCCTTTCAAGTAATTGATGAGAAGGGGCCTCTGCAACTAGGGGATTTGGATTGAAATCTTAGCTTGTTCTTTGGAATTGAAGGCTTGGAGGATTTCTGTTACTTGAAGATTACTGATGACAGGGTTGCTTTGTAGTTAGATGGCTAGCTGGAGTATTTGCAAGGCCTTCAAGTGGGAGATTGTTAAGGTGTGAAGGCCTTTGGGCTTTCGGATGGAGTTATGGGCCTGGCCCATTGAAGCTTCTTAAAACCCTAATTATTCTTATATATAGAGCATGTCATTGTATTGTAATCTTGTCCCTTGAGCTTAATAAAATACCTAGTTGCAGAGAGTGGACGTAGGTCATCTTGACCGAACCACTATAAATTCTCGTGTTCTTATTGCTTTCGTGTGCGTGCGTAAAATATTCTGTTTATTTCCGCTGCGTAAAGATACCTAACATTAATCCACTCGTACAAGTAACATGCATCGTAATTCGGAAAAAAAAAACTGACATCTACTCTCTCCTAACAGATTAGAAAATCTAAGGGAGTAAGGGGGAGAGCAAAAACCAACATCAATCAACATGGGTGAAGTAGCAAGATGCTAAAGTGCTTAGCCTTATATAAGAGTGCATGAAACGACATCATACTGCACAATCCAGTTATTTTCAGTTTATATGTGAACTGCAGTATAAAGGATGACAAGCCAATAAAATAACTTCTACTCAAATATACAAAAACTCAAGGCATAACAGTTTTTGGCGGATTAATTTTTCAACTTCTTAAACATTAAGTGATCTTGATACATATAATCCGTCTCTACTTGGCTATATATATTTCCATTCTTTGTTCTTAGTGTTTTACAGAGTACTACTTAACTAATCATCCACCATAGAAGGCATTGGGTTTATTATGTTCAAGTATTTACATGCATATACTAAGTTAATAAGTTTACTAGAGCCACATACATGATAAAGATAGTAAGACTTAAAACATCTGCTCCAATACTAAAAAAACTATGTATGTATGTATATAGAAAATTACCGCTCCTGCAGTATTCTTTTGCGCATCATCTTTACAAGCATCTATAGCAAAAGCCTCAAGAGATTCGATTTTGTGCCAGATTTTATCTTCAGCTTTCCAGTAACATTTTGACGGTTTGCCACGTGGAGGCATCGCCTTTGCAGATCTTAGCAACTGTACAAACTCTTCCAATTCCTTATCAGCTGCCTCCTTGGCAATCACTCCACGCTTAATTTCTTCTACCTAAATTATTTTTGGTAAAGAAAATAGCTTTTAATCACTTTAAATGATTGAAGAGAGTCAGAGACAACAAAAAATGACAACAAATATTTAGCAAAAGATAACCTCACATTACATTTGCAAAATGATTTGCCAATAGCAACCAACAATACATCATTTGTTAGACAACGCTAAAATCTTGGTATGTGAACAAAGAAAAGTGTAAAATAGAGGGCCAAGATCTGTCTCAGAAAAAGTGTGACAACACCAAAACTTAATTAAAACATTTGACCATTGATCAAATATCTAAAACAATCATCAATAAGAAAAAAATAGGAGAATTATTATTGACCGTAATCAATGTCATCCATATGGCACAATTACTATAGGAAACTTATCAAATTTAAGAATAATAGGAGCAAATATGAAGACAGATAGATTGAGATAAAAAGAAAATGAGAATACTAGAAAAGTATAAATATCATTCGTCTGATAAGCATAATATTCAAAACTCAAATCAGTATTATATGAGATCTGAGATAAATGGTAAGGATATAGAACTATTGCTACAAATCATGGTTTTAAAATAAGGGCCCATTATGACAATCTCATAGCACAAGAATTTCAATTACTTGCTCAATTTTATGTGGATGCGCACCTGCTTTGCTCCAATTTTAAGAAAATGTATTAATTCACTGAATTCCTAAACTTGCCCTTGATCCTACTTACTTCGAACATGTTTATAAATGCTTTGATCCCAGACTTGGTTTTATAAAGCGAGAAGCGCAACGAGGCGACAAGGTCTAAAATCGGGGCGCAAGGCGCAAAGCGCAAAGCGCAAAAGCGCATGGCTTTTTGTACGCTAGGCGCAAGGTTTTTATATAAGTTTTTTATATATATTTATCATAGGTTTTTAGAATCACCCACCAAAATCTAGTTATAAAATAAGCTTTATGTATTATTAAATATACAAATAACCTATATTTATAATCTATAAAGCTATATGTATAACATATCTATACAGAAAATAAAATATACAAGTATAAAAATAATAAATATAAACTATATATTACTTAAATAAATAATACACTCACTTCATAAGCAATTAACTTATTTATTTTAAAGAGAACTAAACAAACAAACAAACAAACAAACTCAGTATATCCCACTCAAGAGCAGGGTCTGGGGGGTAGATAGTGGCAAGTCTTTCCTCTATCTAGGTAGGTAGAGAGACCGCTTTCAAAGAGACCCCCGACTCGATAAACAAAAGCACTAACGATAGCAAGACAACAAATAATATATCATGCAGCACAAAGCACACAACATACAGGGCGTTTCACCTATAGAGGGAAATAATTAAGACACCAACATATAAAGAACAAGATATAGCAAACAACAGAGAAGCGGCGCGATTCACCTATAGAGGGCAGTTGTGAACTGCGTACACCTTTGCCCCCGCACCAAGTCTACAATAACCCTTCCTACCTACGGATCCTACTAAAAGTCCTTAATTTTAATCCTACGCCTCCACTCGCTCCTATCCTCGATCATGTGCTCAGAGAGATGCAAATATATCATATCTCGCCTAATTAACTCGTCCCAAGTCAACCTCGGTCTTCCTCTACACCTCCTACCCTCTAAGACGAAGTTCTCTACTGCTCTAACGGGTGCTGACATAGGTCTCCTCTTCACATGCCCAAGCCATCTTAATCTTCCCTCTCGTATTTTATCTGCGATACAAGCCACCTCTAACTTCTGTAGGAACAGTTCGTTTCTTATCCGATCCAGTCTTGTGTGTCCACATATCCACCTCAGCATTCGCATTTCCGCTACCTCTATTTGTTTCTCGTGCGATTTCTTTATTGCCCAGCAGTCTGTTCCGTATAACATAGCTGGACGAACTGCTACTCTGTATAGTTTTCACTTTAGTTTCGCTGGAAATCTCTTATCACATAGAATCCCTAATGCTGCTCTCCACTTGCACCATCATGCTTGGACACGGTGAGCTACATCACTGTGTATCTCTCCGTCCTCCTGTAGGTACGAGCCCAGGTATTTAAACCTAGTCGTTCTTGGGACCGCCATATCCTGGAGACTGATTTGGGTGTCCTCTTCAGCCTCACCACTAAAATTGCAATGCATGCATTCCGTCTTAGAGCGACTTATCCTTAAGCCTCTGCTCTCTAGTGCTGCTCTCCACTGTTCTAGCCTGTCGTTAAGCACCGTTTTAGATTATGATATTAAGACAATATCATCCGCAAAGAGCATGCACCACGGAACTGGCTGTTGTATGGACTTGGTCATCTAGTCCAACACAACTGTAAAGAGAAATGGGCTCAGTGCCGATCCTTGGTGGAGTCCCACTTCCACGGGGAAGGGGTCTGTGTCTCCGACTGGTGCTCGCACACACGTTTTTGCTCCGTCATACATATCCTTGATTATTTTGATATACCTCTCTGGTACCCTTCTAAGTCGTAGACTTTCCCAAATGAGTTGGCGCGAAACACCTTCATAGGCCTTTTCTAGGTCGATGAATACCATATGGAGGTCCCTTTTCTTTTCTCTATATTTCTCCATTATCCTCCTTATGATGTGTATGGCTTCTGTAGTAGAGCGTCCCGGAATAAATCCAAATTGGTTTATCGCTATCTGAGTTTCCCGTCTAATTCTCGTGTCAATAACTCTTTCCCATAATTTCATCGTGTGACTCAATAGTTTTATTCCCCTGTAGTTTTCGCAACATTGGACATCTCCTTTTTTCTTATATACGGGGACTATAACACTGGTTCTCCATTGGTCTGGCATCTTTCCTGTCTTAAAGATAGTGTTGAATAAATCTATTAGCCATTGAAGACCCTCATCACCCAGGCATTTCCACACTTCAATCGGTATGTTGTCTGGCCCCACCGCTTTAGCCCTTCCCATTTTCTTCATAGCTCTCGTAACTTCGTCGACTGTGATGTTTCTACAATAGCATTTGTTTTGTTGCGTTGTTTGAGCTGTTTTATCTATCTCAGTTTGTTGATTTGGGTTACTTATGTTGAAAAGGTTATCGAAGTACATTTTCCATCTCACCATGATGTCTTTCTCCTTTACCAAAACCTTTCCATCCGCAGCCTTTATAAACTTCACCATTCTCAAGTCTTGTCTTCTACTTTCTCTTGCCTTGGCTATCTTATACATGTCATGCTCTCCTTCTTTCGTCTCTAATCGTTTATACATCGTCTCATACGTCGTGTTCTTTGCCTCTGACACCGATTTTTTTGCCTCTCGCTTTGCCTCCTTGTATTTAGCTTTTAGCTCTGCGCGTTCTTCCTCATTGTTACAGCGTATAAGCTCTCTAAAACTTTGTTGTTTAATTCTTATCTTCTCCTGAACAATTTCGTTCCACCACCAGGCTTCCTTATGGCCGACTGTGTTCTTTGATGTAACTCCAAGAGTTTCTTTCGCTGCTTGGATGAGTCTAGTTGCCATAGCCTCCCACTTTTGGTTTGTGTCTTCCTGTGGCCCAGACTGATTCATTGGTATGACCTTATCTCTAAAAATGATAATCTTTTCGTCTTTGAGCTGGCCCCATCTGATCGTAGGTCTAATTCTCTTGTTTTGTTGTACAATTGGTCTTTTCACGCGTATATCCGCCACCAACATGTGATGTTGCGTCACAACTGTCTGTCCCGGGATTGCCTTACAGTCCTTCCACGAGCTACGATCTTCTCCCCTCATCAATAAATAGTCTATTTGCGTGTGTCTCCCGCCGCTGCTAAACGTGATTAAATGCGGGTCTCTTTTCTTAAAGAACGAATTTAAAATGCCTAGGTCATGCGCTACTACAAAGTCTAGAAGCTCCTTACCACCGTCATTCCTAAGATCATACCCGAAGCCTCCATGCACCAACTGGAAGTGCTCATTATCTTTACCTATATGTCCATTAAAATCTCCTCCTATGCATATTTTTTCTTCTCTAGGTATGTCACCCATAACGTGATCTAAACTCTCCCAAAACTTCCTTCTTTCCGTTTCCCCTAGTCCAACATGAGGTGCATAAGCACTAACTACCGCCACTACTACATCCCCAATTACTATTCTTAACAGCATAATTCTATCATTGTATATTCTCACCTCCACTACATTATCCTGGAGTTCCTTAGCAACTAGAAAACCTACACCATTTTTTATTCCATCTGACCCTGAATACCATAGTTTATAACTATTACACTCTCTTGCTTTCCCACCCCTCCATCTAGTTTCCTGAAGGCACGCTATCTGTACCCTACGTTTTTTTCAGTACATCGATTAACTCTAGTAACTTACTAGTTAGGGTTCCTACATTCCACGATGCCACTCGTAATCTAAAATCCTTTTTCCTTGAAGTCGCACCTCTCGTCACCGAACATGATCTCGAGGCAGCAAAAAGGCTCCTGTTATCTATAATACCAGACAGAGTCCACTAAAACAACCAATAATCACGGACAACACCTTAAAAATAATCGCAGAACAAGTAAAGCACAATCAAAAGCGACCCCCCCACAATCAAAAGCAATCCAACCCACAAGGGACCCACGAACAAATCCAGAAACAGAAAATAAAACAAATTGCACGAAAAAGTAGCTATCAAAAAACAGACTGCTGGTACCCTAACCCAGCCAAACAATCTATACTAAAAGATATAAACTAAAAGGTATAGTTAAGATATAATGAAATGTTATGTTGTGGGCTCCGACCCATCTCGGGTGGGCCCGGTATTTCCTGTAGACAGAATTAGGAAGATTGTAAACCCTAATTGTCTAGTTAGTATAAATACATATCTCTTGTACTTGTAAAGATTAACACCTCAATAAAAGAAAACCCTAGTTGCCCCAAGTGGATGTAGGTTACACAACGTAACCGAACCACTATAAATCTCGTGTCTCGTCTATTGCTTTCGATTATTGTTCTCGTGTTTGTGTTCGTGTGTTTGTTTAAGCTCTTTGATCCCAACAACTGGTATCAGAGCCGGTTCAGGCTCTAATCTTCCCCCCTCTTTCCGGGGTTCGGGGTTTTTGAAGATTCCGTACACACGATCAAGGCTTCCACCGCCGTCAACAACAACCGCCGCCGCCACTGCCTAACCCCGATTAGGGTTAAGCCGCCGCCGCCGTCAACCGCCGCCGCCGCCTAACCCCGATTAGGGTTAAGCCGCCGCCGCCACCGCCTTCAACCGCCGCCGCCGCCGCCGATTTTTGGGATCCGGCGCCGACCACTGCCGGGATTCCCCCCTGCGGCCGCTGAAACAGCTGCTGCTGTTTGTTCTGTTGCTGTTGGTTCATTGTTTTGGTTGAAACAGCTGCTGCTGTTTGCTCTGCTGCTGTTGGTTCAGTGTTTTAATTGAAGGTGCTGTTACAACCGATTGCTCTCAATTTTTTGAAACTGATTTCATAAAAACAGTGTTCAATAGAACAACACACAAGTTCAGGCAGCCGGCCAAAGTTGTGTTTGGCACTGTTTTCAGTTTTGACTCGATTGTTGAGCATTTAGGTTGGAATAATGGCTGATGACGGGAGAACAAAGATTGACAAATTCGATAGACATGATTTTGGGTTTTGGAAGATGCAAATTGAGGATCTGCTGTGTCAAAAGGATTTGATGGCAGCCTTGGATGAGGAGAAACCGGAACATATGACTGATAAAGAATGGAAGACGTTGGACAGGAAAGCAATTGCTGTTATCAGACTCTCACTAGCAAAGAACGTTGCGTTCAATATAGTGAAGGAAACTACTACTCATGGTTTGATGAAAGCCTTATCGAATATGTATGAGAAGCCGTCTGGATCAAACAAAGTATTTCTAATCAGACAGCTAGTTAACACCAGATTGAAAGAAGGTGGTTCAGTTTCCTCTCACATCAATGATTTCAATAACATTATTTCTCGCTTGTTATCTGTTGATATCAAGTTTGATGATGAAATTTTAGCCCTGTTATTGTTATCGTCATTGCCTGAAAGTTGGTCAGGGACAGTTACTGCAGTTAGTAGTTCATGTGGTACTGCTAAGCTCACCTTTGATGGGGTTCCGTGATTTGATTTTCGGGGAAGACATTAGAAGGAAAAATTCGGGTGAACCATCTAGTTCTCTGTTGAGTACTGAAGGAAGAGGTAGGGGAAAAGAAAGGGGTAGTAGCAGGGGTCGTTCAAAGTCTAGAAGAAGAAGTCAGTCAAATCCCAGGAAGGACATCCAATGTTGGAACTGCAAAGAACATGGTCACTTCAGAAGCCAATGCCCTAAACCATCTGGTTCTAAAGACAAAAAGGAAGTTAATCTGGCTGAAGATAATTCTAATGATGTTCTTATCTGCTGTGTTGAAGATTCTACAGAGTCATGGGTCATGGATTCAGGAGCATCGTTCCATGCTACATCTAGCACGAAGTCGATGAAGAATCTACGAACAGGTAACTTTGGTAAAGTTCATTTGGCTAATGGCCATGCTCTTGATATCACAGGGATGGGGGATGTTGTTTTGAAGACTCCATTGGGCACCACATGGATCTTGAAAGATGTTCGGGTCATTCCAAGTCTCAGGAAGAAGTTAATTTCTATTGGGCAGTTGGATTGTGAAGGATACGATGTCATGTTTGGTGGGGGACAATGGAAGGTCGTGAAAGGAAATCTTGTGATTGCCAGAGGTACAAAGAGGGGCACACTGTACATGGTTGAAGTTTCTGTAGATGGGGTAAATGCAGTAACCAGTGGCATGAGTCAATCTAATCTGTGGCACCAACGACTCGGTCACATGAGTGAAAAATGTATGAAAATGCTCGTCTCCAGTGGAAAGCTTCCAGAGTTAAAGAAGGTCGAATCAGAATTCTGTGAGCCTTGTGTATTCGGGAAAAAGAAGAAGGTGTCTTTTGTGAAGACAGGAAAGCCACCGAAAGCTCAGAAATTGGAGCTTATTCACACGGATGTTTTCGGACCTACTCCAGTTGCTTCTCTAGGAGGTGCTTATTATTATGTCACTTTCATTGACGATTCGACACGTAAGGTATGGGTTTACTTTCTTAAAAATAAATCTAAAGTTTTTGATGTTTTTAAGAAATGGAAAACTGCTGTTGAATTGGAAACTGATTTGAAGGTGAAATGCTTGAAGTCGGATAACGGAGGTGAATACATCAGCAAAGAGTTCCAGAACTACTGTGCAGAGAATGGTATTCGAATGATCTATACAGTCCCGGGCACTCCTCAACAAAATGGAGTCGCAGAACGTATGAACAGAACATTGAATGAAAGAGCCAGAAGTATGAGATTCAATTCAGGGCTTCCAAAGATGTTCTGGGCAGATGCAATTAATACTGCTGCCTATTTAATTAATCAGGGACCATCTGTTCCGTTGGGTTTCAAGATACCAGAAGAAGAGTGGAAAGGTGAAGCTGTTAAATTTGGGCATTTGAAAGTATTCGGGTGTTGTGCCTATGATCTAGTGAAAGACGATGACAAGCTTGATGCCAAAGCCAAGAAGTACACCTTCATTGGTTATGCTTTTGACAGTATGGGCTACAGGCTTTGGGATTTTGAAAGCAGAAAATTAGTCAGAAGTAAGCATGCTACTTTTAATGAGGCTGAGTTATACAAAGATAGAAACACAACCACTTCAGAGGTTCAAAAAGAGCAAGTTGAATTTGATGTTGATGCTCAGAAACAATCAGATCCAGAACCAGTTAATGAATCAGAGACAGAAACCGAAGATGATACAGTTCCTGAGTTTGAAGATGGTGGCATGGGTAGAGATGAAGAGACAGTTGAAGCTTCTGATAGTGGGAGTTCAGATTCTGAAGATGAACAGCACCCACAGACTCCAGACCAATCTCATTGGGTCAGGAGATCCACCAGAGTTTCTAAGCAACCTACCCGGTACAGTCCTTCAGTTAATTATCTTCTTTTAACTGAGGATGGTGAACCAAAAAGTTACTCAGAAGCAGTTAAGTTGAAAGATTCACCTCAGTGGGAGCATGCAATGCAGGATGAGATGAACTCTTTAATGAAGAATAATACATGGGTCTTAACCAAGCTTCCGCCAGATAAAAGAGTTCTACAGAATAAATGGCTATACAGAGTTAAGGAAGATCACAATGGTAACAAACGATACAAAGCAAGACTAGTCGCTAAGGGGTTTCAACAAAACACGGGGTTGACTACAGTGAGATATTTGCTCCTGTGGTCAAGATGACTACAATCAGATTGGTGCTTAGTATTGTTACAGCAGAGAAATTACATTTGGAGCAGCTAGATGTGAAGACTGCGTTTTTGCATGGTGATCTTGATGAGACCATTTATATGGCACAACCAGAGGGTTTTCAGGTTAAAGGAAAAGAAAACTTAGTGTGTAAACTACAGAAAAGTTTGTATGGTTTAAAACAGGCGCCCAGACAGTGGTATTTGAAGTTTGATGGCTTTATGGGCAGAAACGGGTATAGGAGATGTGAGATGGATCACTGTTGCTATCTCAAGAAGTTTAAAAGTTCCTATATTATTCTCCTGCTTTATGTTGATGATATGCTGATAGCAGGTTCAGATATTGCAGAGATTAACAAGTTGAAGAAACAGTTGTCTGCAGAGTTTGAAATGAAAGACTTGGGTCCAGCTAAGAAGATACTTGGTATGAGCATCACCAGAGATCACAAGAACGGTTCTCTAACTTTATCTCAGGAGAAGTACATTCAGAAGATATTAGAGAAGTTCAGAATGAATGATGAGAAGACTACTACTCGAAGTACACCATTGGCTAGTCATATTAAGCTTTCTAAAGATCAGTCTCCAAAGACAGAGAAAGACAAGGCCGAAATGGCGAAGGTTCCTTATGCATCAGCTGTGGGCAGTCTTATGTATGCAATGGTATGCACAAGGCCCGATATTGCTCACGCAGTGGGAGTTGTCAGCAGGTATATGTCTAATCCGGGGAGAGAACACTGGGAAGCAGTTAAGTGGCTGCTCAGATATTTAAAGGGTACTTCAAAGATGGCACTATGTTTCAAGGGTAGAGATGCTATTCTCAAAGGTTATTCTGATGCTGACTTGGGTGGATGTAATGAGACCTACAAGAGTACTACGGGTTACGTGTTCACTATGGGTGATACAGCAATTTGTTGGATGTCTAGGCTCCAAAAGAGCGTGGCACTTTCTACTACAGAGGCTGAGTACATGGCAGCTGCTGAGGCTAGCAAAGAGCTCGTTTGGTTGAAGAATTTTCTGGGTGAGTTAGGCAGAAAACAGACAAAGTATCCATTGTACTGTGATAATGAAAGTGCTGTTAAACTAGCAAAGAATCCTTCTCATCATAGGAAGACGAAGCACATTCATATCAGATGTCATTTCATCAGAGGCCTAATCAGCAGTGGTACTATTCAGTTGAACAACATCAAGGGGAACAAGAATCCAACAGACATGTTCACTAAGTCTGTCACGCTGGATAAGCTGAAGCTTTGCAGGGCTTTAGCTGGCCTTCAGGAATAGTTGAGAAGGCAGGGGGTAACTAGGAGGAGCTAAACCAGTTCGGGTTTATTTACAAGTACAAGACAACGCTGTTGAAGACATTTTGCGCATCCGGGTGGAAGCAGGTTGTAGTGTTTGACGCATTCAAGTGGTGGGTTAGAGAAGATGTCTCGAAGCCCAAGTAGGAGATTGTTATGTTGTGGGCTCCGACCCATCTCGGGTGGGCCCGGTATATCCTGTAGACAGAATTAGGAAAGATTGTAAACCCTAATTGTCTAGTTAGTATAAATACATATCTCTTGTACTTGTAAAGATTAACACCTCAATAAAAGAAAACCCTAGTTGCCCCAAGTGGACGTAGGTTACACAACGTAACCGAACCACTACAAATCTTGTGTCTCGTCTATTGCTTTCGATTATTGTTCTCGTGTTTGTGTTCGTGTGTTTGTTTGAGCTCTTTGATCCCAACATGAAAGGCGAGTAAAACGGAAATGCAAACCCGAGATAGAACGATCTCACCAAATGTACACCCAATTTGGGTTCTTCGATTATGCTGCTGGTACGGGTTAGGGTTTTCGCTGACTCAGCTGTGGAGGTGGTGAGGTGGTTGTGACCGGCCGGTGGTGATGGTGGTGCCCGGTGACCGAAGATAGTGAGAGGGGCCAGTTTTAAGTGAGAGGGAGCAGAGGTGTGGAGACGGTGGTAGTTAGGGTTAAAGGAGGAAGCTGCTGTGGTGGATCCGGTGGTGGCTCCGGTGGTGGCGGTGGTGACTAGCTGGGTGAGGGTGGACAGCAGTGAAGGTGGCTGTGGGTGGGGGTGGACAGCGGTGAAGGTGGCTGTGGATGACGGTGACGGGGTGAGGTGTCCGGTGGTGGGGTGACGGTGGAGGCAGCGGTAGTGGCTGACTGCGGGGGTGGGGGGTGGGTAGGCGGTTGCGGTGATGATGGTGGTGGTGGTGACCGGTGACCGGTGGTGGTGGTGGTGGTGACCGGGGGTAGAGAGCGGAGGTAGAGAGACCCGTTTAGAGAGAGAGAGAGAGCAGAGAGAGGAGAGAGAGAGAGAGCAGTGAAAACTTCAAACCTGACGTAGCTTACCGGTGGTGGTGGTGGTGATCGGTGGTGGTGACCATAGACCGGAGGTGGTGGTGGTGACCGGAGATTTGGAGATGGAGAAGAGAGTTATTTTAAAGAGAACTAGAAAGATAAAAAGTAATGAGTAAAAAATTACATTTGATTAAATTGAACTAAAAGATAAACTATATATTACCAAGATCCCAGCACTGTTTAGCAGTGTTTTTTTGCTTTATAGGCTAGTTTGTTACTTAATGTAGGCTTCCAGTAATCTCCTTTTAAAAAAGGGTAAAATTATGGAGCAAGAACAAAAGAAAATGGAACAGCTCTGATAAGTGATAAGTAAGTATGAAAACAATAAATCATGACCAAAAGAGATCTGCCAAAGTATTCTAGATTCATGTGGTGATTAGGAAATCATGTTGATCAAAGTTTTTGTATAATCCAACAAGGTGAGGCATAGTCCACCTTAAACCACAGAATATTCATGTTTTTCCTCCTTTCTTGGGTGTTTTTACATATTATGTTGTTGAGGAAGAACGAGCAGAGCTAAAAGAGGAAGAACGAGCAGAGCTAAAATGGCTAACGGACTTATTCAACACCATCTTTAAGACAGGAAAGATGCCAGAGCAGTGGAGAAGCAATGTCATAGTCCCCATATATAAGAAAAAGGGAGATGTCCAATGTTGCGCAAATTACAGGGGAATAAAGCTATTGAGCCACACGATGAAGCTATGGGAAAGAATTGTTGACACGAGAATTAGACGAGAAACTCAGATAGCGGTAAACCAATTTGGATTTATGCCAGGACGCTCTACAACAGAAGCTATACACGTCATAAGGAGGATGATGGAGAAATATAGAGAAAAGAAAAGAGACCTACATATGGTATTCATTGACCTAGAAAAAGCCTATGACAGTGTGCCGCGAAAACTCATCTGGGAAAGTCTACGACGTAGAAAGGTACCAGAGAGGTATATCAAAATAATAAAGGATATGTATGACGGGGCAAAAACGTGTGTACGAGCACCTGTCGGAGACACAGACTACTTCCCGGTGGAAGTAGGACTCCATCAAGGATCGGCATTGAGCCCATTCCTCTTCACAGTAGTGTTGGACGAGATTACCAAGTCTATACAAGAGCCAGTACCATGGTGTATGCTGTTTGCGGATGATATCGTCTTAATATCAGAATCTAAGACGGTGCTTAACGAAAGATTAGAACAGTGGAGAGCAGCACTAGAACGCAGGGGCTTAAGGATAAGCCGCTCTAAAACAGAATACATGCATTGTAACTTTAGTGGTGAGGCCGAGGAGGACACCCAAATCAGTATCCAGGGAATGGCGGTCCCCCGGACATCTAGGTTCAAATACCTTGGCTCGTACGTACAGGAAGATGGAGAGATACACAGCGATGTAGCACACCGTGTACAATCAGGATGGTGCAAGTGGAGAGCAGCATCAGGGATTTTGTGCGATAAGAGGTTCCCAGCCAAACTAAAGGGAAAACTATACAGAGTGGCAGTACGTCCAGCTATGCTATACGGCACAGACTGTTGGGCCATAAAGAAATCGCACGAGAGACAAATAGAGGTCGCAGAAATGCGAATGCTGAGGTGGATGTGTGGACATACAAGATTGGATCGGATAAGAAACGACGTCTTTCGCCAGAGGCTAGAGGTGGCTTCTATCACAGAAAAAATAAGAGAGGGAAGATTAAGATGGTTTGGGCACGTGAAAAGGAGAACGATGGCAGCACCTGTCCGAGCAGTAGAGAACATCACCTTAGAGGGTAGGAGGAGTAGAGGTAGACCTAGGTTGACTTGGGACGAGGTTATTAGGAGGGATATGATAGACTTGCATCTTTCTGAGAACATGATCGAGGATAGAAGTGAGTGGAGGCGTAGAATTAAAATCAAGGACTTTTAGTGGGTTTTTGTGGGTGGGAAGGGTATACGGTAATATATGGCCGGACCACACTCGCTAGGTGTAGTTTTCCTCATATACCCTCTTTGGGTGTTACATGCCGTTTTTATTACGATTGTTATTGTTATTGACTGTGTTATATCTTTGTGTGAATATATATCTTTGTGTCGTATGCTTTATCTAATTCTTTATGTGATATATATCTGTGTGTTGTATGCTTTGTATTATGCTTGTTATCGTTATTGACTTTGTTAACGAGTCGGGGGTCTCTTCGGTAGCGGTCTCTCTATCTTTCTAGATAGGGAAAGACATGCCACCATATACCCCTCCCAGACCCTGCTCTCCAGCGGGATACACTGGGTATGTTTGTTTGTTTTGTTTGTTTATGTTGTTGATATCTATTAAGTTCTTCATAATCACCAGCTAATCACAAACTGGTAAGCAAACATGCCATGCATTTGCAAATTCCTTGAGGATTTTCTGTTGTTGATATATATTTGGTTCTTCATAATCAGACCTAAACACAAAGTAGTAAGCTAACATGTCATGCAAATATAAGCCTAGAGGATATTAGAGTGAAAAGCTTTTCTCTTTGGTTTACCTTGTTACTCAATCATTACAAGAAGATTATATACAATTGGAATCAATCAAAAGGCATACCTGAACAGTTGGCCGGGGACCGTAAACAGAAGAAGACCCTTTGCTGTCAAGCCTTGTGAAGTAAATTTCATCTCTTGATAGCAATAAATGTGCACAATAGCTTTCAACAGGTTCCGCACTGCCAAAAATCATCTGTAAGAATGTAAAACGAAAGTCAATGGAGGGAGAAAGAAACATCAGATATTACATTCAAGCACACATACCTCGGCCAATTCTTCAACTGTAACTGACTTGTTCTCTTCAAGAAGCTCAAGCCAAGCAAACTCAAGGAGTGTGGGATCCTGCAACAATTTACTTATGTAGTTAAGTATCTCTATAACTCATACGGGTGTACATCCTACGTATTCAATTGCCGCTATTTAAGCCATGGAGAACTAACCAGGTTATTCTGAGCTCTTTGATTGAACTCTGAAATCTCTGTGGTGTTGAAATTATCAACCCCTGGAACTATATATGTGATTTGTTGAGGTTTGATGGAAGTTGCAACACCATTCTGCATGTTTTAAAACCAGATAACAATCAAAAACTTCCTAATGCCATTTTTAAGGATGAAAGAACCGGTCCTGACACCTAGCAATCCAAGCAACATGTGGTGTAACTGTTTCTACATAAACCTGGTCTGAGACTATCCAATTCCTTCGTCCATCAGGCTTCTGAGCTACAGCAAGCAAGATTCTTTCAGAATCTTTCTTAAACTCTAGCAGCAATCCTTTCTGCAGTACTTGCTTCTTCAATTTATCATCAACAAGCTCTTTGTTGTTTGTTAAAACGGATCTGAAAAGTGAGAAAACAAATCATATGATAGCTATTAGCTAGGTAGTCAAAGGCGCAAAGGGTAAGACTGTTGCCTAGGTGCAAGGCGCATAAAATGCGAGGGTCTGATGAGAGCAGGGTGCATGTGTATTTCATGTCATTGTAGCCATTTTACACATGTTTTAGGCTGTTTTAGACTATTTTAGACTAGTTTAGGCTGGTTCAGACAAGATTTCTTTGTAAATTTTGGCACGTTTTTTCAAGTCCTTTTGCATCTTCATGCATTAACGGACGCAAGGCAGTTTGGCTGGCTAAAAAAGAGAAGTTTCTTTGTTTCACTTTCAGCAAAACACAATCAAACTCTTTATGAATAAGCCTGATCATATACTTGACCAGCTTGTTTTAAGTAACATCCGTAAATGCATTGAACGAATCTCTAATCAAGGCATTAATAGCTATGTCATTGATGGTTTGACATGAGGAATGGTTCTTAAATGGCTGTCGAGCTTCAACCTTGCCAACAAAAATGAAGTAGGACTACTAGCTTGCCAACAACACAAACAGAAAACAAGATACCCACACTTAAACAAACAAACAAACAAACATACCCAGTGTATCCCGCTGAAAGCAGGGTCGGGGGTATGTGGTGGCAAGTCTTTCCTCTATCAGATAGAGAGATCCTCTATCCTGAGAGATAGAGAGACCGCTTCCGAAGAGACCCCCGACTCGTTCACAAAATCAGTACCCATAACACTCATAATACCCACACTTCTCAAAGACAAATCTTCAATTGATCAATATATTGAAAACTTCAATATGTTTGGCCAAAATAGTGATAACAATGAAGCAGAATATGATAAGAGAGAGAGAGAGAGAGAGAGAGAGAGAGTACGCATCAGAGCAACAGAAAATCACCTAACCTATAGGTTTCAAAACACATGCTCATTAATCAAGCAACAAAGGAACTACACAAGCACTAACCAAATCATACATCCAACAATTCCCACCACATTTGATCAGTCACTATGAAACCACCACAAAAACAAACACGTTGAAAAGAATCAGAAGTCCATAGCGATACTAACTAGATAGAGGAGACTAACTTGTTACTGGCACGAATCCTCCGGCGGCGCAACACTTCAAACTCTTCAACCACAGAATCGACGAAGCTTTGGACGGAATAGCTTCGACTGTGACCGGATTTCAACGGTTTGCAAATCGGAAAACGAGAGAACTGTAGGTAGTGAAAAGCTCGAATTTGGTGGTAGCGGCGGAAGGCGATTAAGGGCGGAGGAGACGGCGGCGAGGCGGAGCGGAGAAGTGACAATGAATTCACTGTTCGGACCACCATGATTGAGGGTGGAGTGTTGGTTCCGGTGTGGTGTTTGCTGTTGTTGATGAAGGTGAAATTGCAAAGAGGAATAGACTGAAGGAACGAGTTGGAAGCTCCGATAGCCAACCGGAGGCGGTGGTTCGCCGGAGAAGTGTGTGAAGTGAGAACGGGGTAGAGGATGATAGTCTATAGTCGTATAGTCGATGGGTAGAAAAGCTATCCTAACCCGTTGGGTGTTTTTCATAACACCATTTGAGAATTTTCTTTTTTTATTCAAATGTCACTACGGTACTACGGTTAACCACGTTACTGAGTTAACTCGGACGGTTAAGCACGTTACTGAGTTAACTCGAATTAACCTGACTACATTTTAGTCGACCGATCGTTATTTTGGTCTTATATGAAATGATACTGGGAGTTGACACATGTCTCGGCTACACCCCAGCCGACAAGTGAGCCTTCCGGTTAACCCGTTGTTGGTTTCACTCGGCCATCCCCTAGCCGTCCTTATTTACACTTTAAACGTTCATATTTCTCATCTAAGAGAAGTTAAATAGACAAGTGGACTAATCTCAGCTATGTTTATTCATGTCGATTTTTACTTTTGACATTGTTTATATGATCATTTTTTCATTTTGATAATTTTTTATAAAAAGTGACCTGTTTTGACCCCTTTAAAAATACATGTTTGAATAAACGGGGAGTTTTTGTAGGACAGATCTATAGAGGCAGACTATTCTAATAAACTGCAAGTAACATCCAATTATATAAATGTGAGTAAACAAACCGAATCTTGTTTGAGATCAAACAAACCGAATCGACCTATCCTCAACTAAATGTGAGTAATCCCGCTTTTACTTCACACAATTAGCTCTCTTAGCAAGCTGGCTGCAGTTAAGTACTTTAGTATTACAAATTAGCTCTTAAGAGTGTTACAAGATTGTCACACATGTCACAGGATGAATTTATGATTGACCATTATAGGAATAACTTGCTTTTCAGGTGCAAATCACTGGCAACAACTCAGACCATTTGCAAATCCAGGAGCCAGAGAACAGTGTTGTCTACACACAATTATTTCTCATTTCTAAACTGATGCAATTGAACTTGGTGATATTGAAACTATAGCACCAGAAACTCGCTTTTGGGGTTCAGGGGGGCCATCAGCATGCCCGTGTGGTGAGTGTAAAGTTATATAGTTGCAAGATTTATATCACATGGGTTGTGGTTCCTCCTGCTTGTCTATTTGTTTTACAAGATCATGACATTAGCACAGAGGTGTATGCGATACAAGACGAATGATAACCAGTTTTAGCTACAGTTATCAGAGTGAACAGACAAAAAATATAAAATTACTAGAACAACAGATGTTTTCCAAGCATTAAAGTGTCAGTTTCTTTGAATAACCGATTTCAATCTCTTAACTATAGGAGGCAAAGGCATGACACACCCCTCCTGTCAGGTAATAATGGGTTCAGTAACTGAGAATCAATACATAACCGTATCATTCGTCCTGGGCTGTAGACGGTTCTGACTGATCAACATCCTGTGGTTCCTCGGATGAATCTGCACCTGGAGCTTCAGCCTCTGGTCCTGATGGGTTCACTGGCTCAGTTTTCTCAGGTCCTGGACCAGCTGAGACCTTAACCATTGATGGGCGTAGAAGTCTTTCACCAATTCTGAAGCCCTTGCGAAATTCTTGAATTACCACACCTTCCTCAAATTCAGTTGACTCTTCACGCATTATCGCTTCATGCAGCTTTTACCATGAAAAAGTCAAATGTAAACTACTTTGGAAACAATAAAGATTATAATTTCTCCAGAAACAATAAAACAACCATTGATTAAAGAAAAGTCATCTCACAAAGTACTTAGTTTTTAAAGTAAACCTGAAAACCAAAATGAATTCAAGAAAATGATGAACAGTTTGTTCCATCATCAATGGAACCTTATACAAACTTCTGTGAGTTGGCTCGAATCAATCAAGACTTGGTTTTTAGGTACAAAATGAATTAGGTCTTGATAAAACCTGACAGCCTTTGAAAAAGATCATCAAGTACTCGACTGAATTTCGAGCCAATTCTCAGTTTTGCCTGCATTAAACCATCAATTACCATTATGTTTATCATACGCATGAATTAAATTAATACTAGATGTATTTATATGATATATGTTGTATAAACAGTTAAGTGGGATCTAAAAGGGGAATTACCAATGGGTCAAACGGCTGTCCAGTCGTCTCCACAGGAACAACACCAAGAGAACCTAAAACCTCCACAAACTGCTTGTATATGCTCTGATAACTGTTGTTAATCTTCTCCTCTTTCTCAGTTTCCACTTTAATCGCAGCTTTAGCGCGCTCAAAATTATCCAAAACAGGCAAAAGATTTTCAACAACTTCACCTTGTGCATTTGCCACCAATGAAATCCGTTCCCGCTCTGTCCTTTTTCTAAAATTGTCAAAATCAGCAGTTATTCTAAGAACTCGATCTTTTGCATTTGAAAGCTCATCTGATAGTGTTCCCAGTTTGCTTTCCAAAACTAGCTTTTCATCCTCTATTGACTTCAAATAAGCTTCTATTTCTGATACTTTTGACTCATCATTCTCTGCTAACGCCTCTTTGTATGACTGCAGTGATGCTAAAATGGATGCAGATGATTCTTCTGCTCCTGCACCCGCACCATCATCCTCCATTGAATCATCATCTGTAGTTGCGCCTTCTGTATCCTCCTGCTGAATACATTAGTAAACAAGACATAAACGTTCATAAGAACCAATAACTAGATGTCAAAACAACCAAATTACTTAACATAGGTTCAATACATCAAGATTCAACTATTCAAGAGTCACAAGGCCACATTCGATTCGATTACAGTTTGTTCTTATTAATACCCTTTTGAGAGATCATTACTACTATCGAATCTGAGAACTATGATTCATTAGGGCTTATGAATTTCGAGGATATTATATTAACTTTCGGGGATCAAATTAAGATATCGAATTGGGGGAACTGCTAAAGATGAACACAATCAGGTGCGATAATATCATATTATCGAAATTCTAAAGCAAAGTAACTAAATTTTGAAAATTAACAGTACCTGAGGCTGAGATTCATCAGCAACAACGTCCTTCTCATCTTCAGTCACTAGGGTTTCGTCTGAAGCGGAGCACAGTGTGAATCCAAACGGAAGACGAGATGACTTGCTTGAGAAAGTGACTGAGGAGGAAGATGATATGAGGGGGAACTGTGTTAGCCATGGCTGTCTGCTGCGTTGCAGAGGTAGACATGAGAGCTTTGAGGAGGAGATAAGGCGATTTGGTGTTGGGTTTAGATGGAAGGTGGGTGTTCTATGGATGGTGGTGGTGGCGGTGGTGGTGGTGGCGGTGATGGTGGTGGTGGTGGTGGTGGTGGTGGTGGTGGTGGCGGCCATTGGAAGGGATGAACGGTAATGAGGGTGGAGGCAGTGAAGAGTGAAGAAGACGATGGTGGAGATATGGATAGGGGGAGGTTGGTGAAATAAAAGAAAACTGTGGGTGAAATATAGAATTGTGTAGATACAAGTGGAATGAAAGTATGAAACAACCCAAAATTCAAATTGTATTTTGTTAATTTTTTTATTACAATCAATTGTTACCGTCACCTAGGCCTGTAAATGAACTGGACGTTCACGAACTGTTCGTTCACGAACTGTTCATGAACTGTTCGGCGGGAAGTTCGTTTATGTTCATTTATTTAGTAAATGAACGAACATGAACAAAAAATTTGTGTTCATTTAGTTAAACGAACAAACATGAACACATGTTTTGTTCGTTCGTTTACGTTCATGAACGTTCGTTTATGTTCGTTCATATATGTTCGTTTATGTTTGTTCAGTTATGTTTGTTTATATTCATTTATTTATATATATTAATATATTAATAAAAGGATATTATGTGTTAATATTTGAAACTTAAGTGTATTATGTTATACTAGAAGCCTATAAGTTTAGTGAAATTTCAATCCCCACTAGTACACCTAAAAGTTCCAAATAGTCATTTAACGTTATTTTTTTTATGTGTTCAATTATATATGTTTATTATTGCTCCTTTATGTTTGTTTACTATTATTCATTTATGTTCGTTTATTATTGTTCATTTATGTTCTTTTATTATTGTTCATCTGTGTTCGTTTATGTTCGTGAAGTGTTCATTTAGCTTTTTATGAACAAGCATGAACGAATACGAACATTTTTATTTTCTTAATAAATGAACATGAACAAAAAATCATGTTCGATTATGTGTTCGTGTTCGGTAAAAGTTAAATGAACAAACACGAACATGCTAATGTTCGTGTTTATTCGGTTCATTTATAGGCCTACCGTCACCCGTTTTTTCTCCGTGTAACACATCATCGGCGTATTATTTTGTTTATTTTTTCAATTTTTTATCGTTTTATATAATTTTTTTCTGTTTTCTTTTTTCTCTAAATAACATTTTAAAAATGATGTTGTATGTACCGGTAAATCCTAATGAATACTCACTGGATTGTAGCACCTAGAAATCGGGGACGTAGTATACCCATCTAGCCCCATGCTTTTCATGAATTTCCCCGGCTCCTTCACATCTCCATCCGAACCACCCTCCTCCCAACATGTAGTTATGTAATAAAGATAACAACTGAATCTTAGATTCGAATGCTTTTATTATATTTCCTTATTATTTATTAAAAAATCTCCACGAGTATGCAAAGTATGTAAGACGAATAAAACGTATAAAATCTTTTAATATTTTTTCACAAGATCGTAACTTTAATATTGTTTTCATACATTAAGGATGTTACACTTTAACGCTATGTTTTCAAGTTTAACTAGTAATTTACTCGTCACGCGTTGCTGCGGCGGCGAACGTACGTGTCATGATCAAGCGTAAAATATAATAGACTCAACTTGTTTCCGAACTAAATTTACGTAAAACATGGAGTAACACGAATTTGTACCATCAAATGAAAACATATTTTATTTAAATCGACTATATTTCAAACACAATTTACGTTAAAACGTATAACAACTCAAAATATACATCAAAATAAGCAAGTGTGGGAAAGACATAGGCGACATGATAAAGCATAGATTACATTCGCTCTAACACATTTCCTAGCAAAATTTACATCAAAACACAGAGTAACTTGAATTTATACCAACGAAATAAAATTATAATATTTGACTCAACTCGTTCCAAACAAAATTTACACATAAAAATATACACGTAATATTATATAATAAAGTTTTTTAAGATAGATATAATTTGAACTACTACTACTATTATAAGAGAAACTAAAATATGAATTAATTAAGAAAGCATACAAAGTATAGTGAATGTTAGACTCGAACCCTGGTCTTATGTATAGTAAAAGAGCTCACAAGTCAGCAAGTTAGATACCCGTGCATGTCTCAGTTTTGCTATATATAATATAAACAAAATAAAAATAAAAAAATCTCCACCGACATATACATAATATATAACAAAAAAATCAAAAAATCAAAAATAAAAAAAATCAAAACAATCCACCGACATAGTGGATTAATTAGAATAGATAATAAATGAGGAAGAAAAAGAAAGAAAAGAGGGCTAAGGGAGAAATAGATAAAGAAGAAAAATGTAAAAATTTAGTGTCATGCTTCAAAGTAAAAAATAAAATAAAATTAAAGATTTTATGTGGTTTTCAAGTTAAAAGGAAGGGAAAATATTATGTTTTATTATTATTCTATTAGATATCATAGATATTAGTTAGACTTAATTACACGGGTGGTCCCTGTGGTTGGGCCTGATTTCACTTTTGGTCCCTAACTCTTTAAAATTACAAGGTTAGTCCAATACTTTGCACGAACATAATATGGTTGGTCCCTGCGTTAGATGGACGTTAACTTTGACTGTTAATATTTATAAAATACCTAAATACCCTTATATTAAAAAAACAAATAAATTAAAAGACACTAACTACTAAAAGACAAAAACTAAATACATTAAAAACTCACCCCATTGTCTTCCCCACCCCACCCACCACCACCTTCAGCCATCACCATCGCCGGCGAACACCGCACCCATCCACCCTCGTCGACCACGCTCCAAGAATAGCAAACCAGAGTACTATGGTATACTGTGGTGGTTGTCTGGTGTGCTGCCGGATTCATCTTCTTATGCCGGAGATGACCGGAAAATGAGTCGGTGAAGTTGTCGAGCTGACGTCGACCGGAAAAATAGTGTGGTTTCTGGCAGGGTTAGATCGTGATTTGGTGATGGTAGAGCTAGGCGGTGATGTGGTGGTGTTATGCCTAGCCGACGGTGATGTGGTGGTAGTTGATGTAGGGGGTTTGTAATGAGATTTATCATAATTAAATGGTTAATCTTAATGTATCTAATGTGTTTAAATGCAAGAGATTATGTTGAATTTGTTAACTACGGTGATGTGATGGTTTGTAGGTTAAACACGAGCACTTGATGGATTTTGAAGAATGCACGTGAATGATAAGTGCTGAACATTATGGATGATGAGATAAAGAATTCAATTACGAGAACGTGGCCGCAAACGGGAACGAAAACGGAGTCCAAACGAAAAAGATATGAAGAAAACAAAAATTGGAAAAATCAGTCCACCATAAGTTACGGCGGAAAAAATGACTTACGGTGGCTGATGGAAAAGTGCAGCAGAAGGCTTCCACCGTAATTTACGGTGGAAAAACGACTTACGGCGGCCACGCGTGCTGAACTCATTTAAAAGACGAAAAAATTAGGTTTTGAGGAGATCTTTCATCCCAGACCTCCATAGTCGCCCCCTTTCGTCCCCAAGGCTTCCCGAGGACTTCCGGAGGCAATTTCAAGGCGTTTCAAGTGTTTCTAATCATTCGGTTTGATTCTTTAACGTTAGATACGATGTTTAATTTTGATTTTGATTTGGTGTTCTTCATTACCATGTCTAGCTAATCTCCTAGTAATCTTCTTTGGGTAGTAAGGTTTATTACTATGATTTGTTTTTGATGATTTGTGGTTGAGTTAATGTTTGAACATGGTAGTTTAAGCCGAGTACATTATTTGTTGGTGGAAAACTCTAAAATATATGTGTTGCTTTCAATTCACTTGTCCCACTTTGATTGTTTTAGATTTCTTTTCATCTGGAAACGTTAATGTTGGATGGGATTGAGCATCATAAACGTAGGATATGATTCGAGTAGTTCTTTAACAACAGTCTCATTCAATCTATTGTTTTTACCCAAATTGACCCGTTAAGCTTATATGACTTTTATGAACACTCGAAGCAAATCTAAGTATAAACCTGAATCCGGAGAAGATTACCTTTTTACATTATTGTTTACAACTCAATTAATCATAAAGTTCGTCACTTTTCTCGATTAGTCATTTTTATTAAGTTTTTGTAATCAAGCTACAAACTTTTAGATTTAAACTACAAAACTTTCCACATATTCCCTGTGGACTGACCCGACTTACCCTAGCTATCTTAGGTGAGTTTGGAACCTTATAAATGTTTTTGATTAGGCTTGACAAACCGACATCAGTAGTGTTATGCCTAGCCGCGGTGGTGGTATGGCTAGCCAAGATGTGGTGGTCGAGTGGCTCCATGAACTGGATCAGGGTCTTGGGCGGATCCATGTTGGGGGCGACCTTCTTCCATGCCTCCGCGAAAGCGCTGTCGCCGGCGGAAGCGTCGGTGGATACCTCGATGGAGTAAGGGCGGCGGATGGTGGCAGCGGCGGAGGCGGAGTAAGTGGTGGTGGATCGGGTGAGGAGCGGTGAGCTACTTGCCGGAACATGGTGGCGATTGTGTTGCAGAGGGCGGAAGCGGTAATGGGTGAAGAAGATGAAGGTATGGCTAGCCAGGACCAAGGGTATTTATGTCATTTTACGCATATTTAACAGTCAAATTTAACGTCCATCCAACGCAGGGACCAACCATGTTACGTTCGTGCAAAGTATTAGACTAACCTTGTAATTTCTAAGAGTTAGGGACCAAAAGTGAAATCAGGCCCAACCACAGGGACTACCCGTGTAATTAAGTCTATTAGTTATATGAAAAGGGAAACTAGTTACTTTATATGTTTAAAGACCAACTCAATGAACAGCTCCTTCTCTGTTCTTATGCTTGGTGTACAACCTTTTCAATGCACAATCGTGATTTTGCTTTGCCTTATATGCAGTGTTGTCCCGTTCTTTTTAAGAGAGAGAGTGGTAGTTGAGGCGGCGAGAGAATTCCGCCTAGGTCCACGGCGGTATCTCGCACTGGCCTTGCCGTTGCTGTTCATGGTGGCAAAGGCGACGATTGGGGTGCTTGGATCTCTGTATCACCGATTTTGACTGTTACGATAGCGATGGATCTTGTTGGCGCTTTGCCTCCCCTATGTGGTTGAGGTAGAGCAAGTGGCGGTCTTCTAGCCATTGACAGTGCTATGGTGGTTGTGTCACCCGCATCTGTTGCTCCCTCATCTCTATGTATCTCTGATATCCTTTTAGGGTTTACAGATTTCTCTATATTATGGTGTTTTGGCTATTCATTGTTAGTGTTATTGATTGGGGCTCTTTACATGGTCGATGTGTGAGCTACCATTGAAACCTGCCCATCGTTGGCTAGAGTTGCCGCATCTGTTGCTCTATCCTATATATGGACCTTTGTACTCTTCGGTCAACTCGCTCGGTTGTTGATTCCGAATTTGTGTACAGAGTAGTTATCCCTTCTCTATTTTGCAAACCTGGGCTTCGATGGTTGGTCGGGCAGTGTTGCTATTGCGGCCAAACCACTCCCAATCCTCGACGATGTTTTTTTGGGGTGGAAACTATATTTTGGGTGAAAACTATTCAAGGCATGCCTTAAGGTTGGGAAGACGATGTGTCGGTGGCGATGATATATTGTGTATGATGTTGTATATGGATTGTCAATGATGACGGCCCTAACTTTCTCTGAGACGCGGTTGTGAGATTAAAATCTGAAAGCTGTGATGGTCTAGCAAAAAGGCAACAGCTTTGCCTTCGACTATCGTTCGTTTGGCTATGATTTTTTTGCCAAAAAAAATCATTGTCTTGGCATGGCAACCATGTTGGTTGCAGCCACAACCAGATAGGACCTGAGCCAATGTGATTAGACGAGGTCATGGCAACAGTTGCGCTTTGTTTGTGATTTTGACAACTCGCATAGCGCATGCGTGGCTATGATAATTCTGCTAAAAAAATTGTTATCTTTGGCGTGGCAACTATGTCTGGCTTGGAGCCGTAACGAGAAGATGAATCCGAGCCAAGAGCATCAAACATGATCGTGCCAACGACTGCCTTTTGTTTGTAATTTTAAAAACTCCGCATCGCGCGAGATTGATTACTCCTAGATCTCATGTTTTAAAGTTTCATTTGTTTGGTTTGGGATTTCCCTATTGGATGATGTTTGTATATTGTTTTATATTAGGGGAAAATGCTATATCAATGGTTAGTTATGTTTAACACTCAGAAATACCTCTCATCGGGATGGTGTGTTCATTTGATGTTGGTTCGATGATAGTTGAGCTTACATGTAATTTACCTGCCTGTTTTATTTATCATTATTACGTTGATGTTTATCCATTGGTGCATATGGAGGCGATGATGATGTAACAAAAGACGTGATATTCATTGTTTTGGCGTGGTGAACGCACTGTTTGCAGCCACAATGAATCGTCCCCTCTGAGCCTTTTGTTGGATCATGATGAGGCTGGTGCAACCAAACCACTTCATAGTCATTTTTGGTTGCTACATTGAAGGGCTTCCGAAGCAAGCAAGAGATCTTCCGAAAGTCTGAAGAACATCAGCTGAAGTCAACAGCTGAAGACAACAGCTGAAGTCAACAGCTGAAGACAACAGCTGAAGCCAACAACTGAAGACAACAGCTGAAGTCAACAACTGAAGACAACAGCTGAAGCCAACAGCTGAAGACTATCTTCTGAAGACAAAGTCTGATGAAAGAGCTGAAGACAAAGTCTGAGCTCCGAAGACAAAGTCTGATGAAAGAGCTGAAGACAAAGTCTGAGCTTCCGAAGACAAAGTATGATGAAAGAGCTGAAGACAAAGTCTGAGCTTCCGAAGACAAAGTCTGATGAAAGAGCTGAAGAGAAGACAAAGAAGACTCCAAGCCTCGGAAGAAGCAGTCTTCCGAAGTATAAGTGGCTTCGGAAGAAGTTATTCTTCTGAAGTACTTTATCCTTCGAAAGACATTGCTATGACCAGCAGATAAAAGTATGGTCCCTGACAGTCCGCTGCAGACCTCTGATACAACATGGCATCTTCCTAAAGAGCCATGTGTTGACCATACTTTATTCTACTGTTCACATTTTATGATAGTACATGTTACCAACTTTAGTTGGTGACAAAAGGTAAGTCAGGGACATGTCTTGACTACCAACTCTCAGGCAAAATGTCTGAAAGACCTCACCTAGAGTCTTGTAGTATAGATGTAAGGTTAGAGGTGTCCAGCTGGTATCAAAGTACTTTATAAGGATTACATTTCGGAAATCAGATCTGAGGTTGAGTCTTTAATGTGCTAAAATCTGATTTTACGAGAGAGCTGAATCTGACTATCAAAAGAATTGAAGAGTTAGAGAAAACTGTGTCTTTTTAAAACATGAAAAGACCAACTATAAGACTCAAATCAAAGATCTGATATCCAAACTATCTGAAGTTCAAGCCCAGTTAGTCACACTGAGGCTCAGGCCAGGAAGCAAAGCTATTGATGAGCAAAGCTTCCAAACTATTCTTGCATCATCCTTTCATTTCAAAATGTTGTATCAAAAAAAAGAAGGGTTGGGAACCATGAAATATAGCTCCACCACACTCTTATGGAGTCTATTAGACTACCTAGATGTGGTACTGAAGAGCAAGATGTTCCAAATGCTGACCCTTCTCATTGGAATAGAGGATGAGGCAACAATAGTGGCCACACAGGGAGAAACTGGAGGATACACTCATCTCCACCTGTGAAGACCAAATCCTAACCACAAGGCAAGAAGAAGCAGAGCTAAAGCTGCTAGAAGGACTGCCAAGAAGGTTGCAGAGTCAAGCTTAAGATCGACCAAAGTAAAAGGGTGTCTTCATTTCTGCCGGATTCCAAGTGGTAGGTACTCTGATTCAGGAAAGACGTGTAGTACCAGCACTCCTATCCTACCGAAAGGATCAGAAATGAAAGGAAAGTTACTGATGAAGAGAAGAAATCCAAGAAACAGCAACCTGCAAGTTCCCAGAAGGCTAGCATTGCATGCATAATGTGTGGTCTGCAACAACCACATGGCTAAAGATGTTACTACAATCCAGCAAGCACACATTATGCAAATAATGCTAGAAAAGAAGGAGTCAGAGAGGTTTCTCAGTTGGACCACTTCAAACTATCCAAATAATGAAAAAGGGAAAATTGGTCTTGGAAGCCAAGTTGCTTTCGGAAGGAAAGTACTCCTCCGAAGGGAAAATGGCTTCGGAAGCCAAAACCTTCTAAGGTCGGAAGAACAAGAAGGCTCCCTTGAAACCATCTCAGAAGAAGACGACTTCGGAAGAAAGGTGGTGAAGGCTTCTTCCGAAAGAAAGAAGCTTCGGAAGAAGACCATGATGCAAAGCTTCAACAAGCTCATCCTCAAAGATCAACCAAGGGATGGATTGGAAGATCAAAGAAGATGCTGCAGCCCAAACCTCTTCTTCAATGACCTCTATTGAACCCCAATGCATATCCTTTGTTTCAAATATGTCACTCTCTTTGGAAGAGCCCAAGACCTGCAAGGCTTGGGCTTCCAACAAAACTAACCAATCTCATCTTATGTGCAGGGATGTTCATTTGACAAGAACAACACATATCTGGATTGTAGATAGGGATGCTACAGGCACATGACAGGGAACAGATCTCTCCTTCAACAATTCCAGAACTTTGATGGAGGGCCTGTCCAATTTGGAGGTGAGCCGGAGGATATATTTCTGGCAGAGGAAGTATATCCAATGGCAGAATAAACATTGACAAAGTTCACTTTGTCAAACAGCTTGAACACAATCTGTTAAGTGTTTCTCAATTCTGTGACCAGAAAGCATCAGATGCTTTCACAGAACATGAGTGCATTATCCTCAAACCAGGGATGACAATTCCTCCGGAATTGGTGCTTCTTAGATCTCCCAGGAAAGGGGATATGTACAAGCTGGATATGAACAATGCTTCTCCTATGGGTGAAGTATCATGCTTTCTTTCCAAAGCTGATAGTGATGAGTCAACACTATGGCATAAACGCATGTGTCATGTGAATTTTAAAAAAATGAATAAATGGCTAAAAATAACTTGGTACATGGTTGCCTAAGAAGGAATTTTCTGCAAAGAAATGTGTTGCATGCCGAAAGGGAAACAACACAGATCATCTCATAAATCCAAATGTGTTAACTCTATCACTACTCCATTACACTTATTGCACATGGATCTCTTTGGTCTCCCAAAGTATAATGAGCATTGGAAGGAAATCATACTGCTTGTGATTGTTGATGATTTTACAAGATTTACATGGGTATTCTTTTTAAGAAGTAAGATGAAACTGCTGAAACTTTAAAATCTTTTTTCTTAAAATAGAAAATCAAATTGATCACAAGGTTAAAATCATTAGAAGTGATCAAGGGGACTGAGTTTATGAACTTTGTTCTTGACTCATTCTGTGACTCAAAAGGGATTGCCAGACATATAGTGCTCCCAGAACTCCTCAACAAAAACGGTGTTGCTGAGAGGAGGAATAGGACACTTATTGAGCTGCTCGGACCATGTTAGCTGATTCAAAGCTGCCTCTAACATTCTGGGCAGAGGCAGTCAGCACTGCATGCTATGTGCAGAACAGGGTTCTTGTAGTTAAGCCCCATGGAAAAACCCCTTATGAGTTATGGAACAAGAGGCCACCGTTCATTGGCTTTAAGGTACTTTGGCTGCAGGTGTACCATACTTAACACAAAGGACAACTTAGCAAAGTTTGCTGAGAAGTCGGATGATGCTATCTTTGTTGGATACTTCTAGCTCCAAAGCTTATAGAGTATACAATATCAAGAATCACATTTGAGGAGTCATCCAATATAGTTGTTAGTAAGCACACTCCTTGTGTTAGGGGGGATGGACCTGAGTATATCTTTGTTTAGAATTGTTTCCAAACTATTCTAAAACATCTTATGAGAATGTTTCAGCTGGAACAGTGCTCAAGAGGATGCGATGCAAGTCAACTATTTGAGCTTCCCAGACCTCTTCCAAATTCTCCAAGAGCTGAAAGGCAACAAGCTTCAACCATTCACAGATCTGACAGTGTAACTATCTCCAGGAATAGTGAAGCTTCAACAAGTGAATCACTTGATCAACCTCAAAGTTCTTCAGGTGATCCATTACAACACCAGGTTGAGGGAAGTAGTATTCTAAATGAACAGGCAACTGTTAATCCTACTTCACAGCCACCATGATGATGTTTCTCAATCATCCAATCAGTCCTCATTGAATGACTTTGAAAACAGCAGTTGGACAGAGTGATCCAGTTTCTGATCAGAATATGTCTAACCTAGACTTTATCTCTGCAACTGGAAGTGATTCCTCGTCTTAGGATTCACACACTCATCCAACTGAGAACATCATAGGGAATGTCTTTGAGGGTGTGAGAACAAGAGGACAAATCATCATGGGAATGTCTGCTTTTATTCATGCTTCTTGTCTCAGATGGAACACCAACGAAGGTAGAGCCTTAAGGATAGTAGTTGGGTTAAATCGATGCAGGAGGAGCTGCTTCAATTCAGAAGACAAAAGGTCTGGAATCTATGCCCACTACCATCTGGTCAAGTACCCATAGGCACTAAATGGGTATTCAGGAACAAGAAGATGATAGAGGCTTGATTATCAAGAACAAGGCAAGACTAGTAGTTCAAGGGTACACCCAAGAGGAAGGAATTGATTATACTGATGTCTTTGCACTTGTTGCAAGACTTGAGGCAGTTAGGATCTTCCTTGCTTATGCTGCATCCAGGAACTTCACAGTCTACCGACTTGATGTCAAGTGTGCTTTTCTACATGGGAATATAGATAGGGAAATCTATGTATGTCAACCTCCAGGATTTGAAGACCCACAACACCCCAACTATGTGTGCAAACTGGATAAAAACTCTATATGGGCTACACCAAGCACCTAGGCTGTGGTATGAGACCTTGTCTCAGTTTCTCCTGAAGAATGGATACACTAAAGGTACCATTGACAAGACTCTTTTCATCAGAAAGAGTGGAGAAGACATTTTGCTTGTACAAGTCTATGTTGATGACATCATTTTGGTTCTTCAAACGACCAAATGTGCAAGGACTTTGAAAGCATCATGAAGCAGAAGTTTGAGATGAGTTCCATGGGAAAAATGGACTTTTTCCTTGGAATTCAGTGAAAACAGATGAAGGAAAGGTTCTTCATAAGTCAATCTAAATATGTCTCAGACATCTTAGATAGATTTGAAATGAAGGATTGTACACCAGCCAAGACACCCATACCCAGAAACCATAATCTTTGCCCTGACCTTGAGGGGAAGGATACTGATCAACATCAATATAGAGCAATAATTGGTTCTCTGATGTATCTCACTGCTAGGAGACCAATCAGTTTGCCACATGCGTTTGTGCAAGATATCAGGCTGCTCCAAAGGTGTCTCACCTAGCTGCTGTTAAGAGAATCCTCAGATACCTCAAAGGAGCACCTAAACTAGGACTCTGGTATCCAAGAAATAGTGATTTCAATCTCTATGGATACTCTGACAGTGACTATGGTGGCTGCCCAACATTGACAAGAAATCAATATCAGGAGGATGTCAATTTCTTGGTGGAAGGATCATCTCATGGCAATGCAGCAAGAAACAATCCTGTGTCTCTACATCAACTGCTGAAGCTGAATACATTGCTGCTGCTAGCTGCTGTGCTCAACTGCTATGGATTCAAAATCAGATGTTAGACTATGGATTCAACTTCAGACTACTCCTATCCATATTGACAACAATAGTGCTATCTCCATTACTGAAAATCCGGTGAAGCACTCCAAGACAAAGCACATTGATATCAGGTATCATTTCATTAGAGATATTCATGAGAAACATTTGATCAAGTTAATCAAAGTTGACTCAAATGAAGAATATGCTGATTTGTTCATAAAGGCATTTGATGAACAAAGATTTAAGTAATTATATCAGCTATTGGGATGATAAATATTGATTAACTACCTCTTTTGAAAAAGCTTTTTAAAGTGTAATGTCCTGTGTCAATACAATTTAAGCCCTGTTACAAAAGATCTTTGTGACAACCCGAAAATTTTCGTGATTTAATATAAATTTTATGTGAATTACAATTTAATTTTATATTTTTATTTAATAATAGTATATAATAATAATAAAAATAATGACAATGATAATAATAATATTATTATTATTAAAACTAATATGTTAATAATGAAAATAATATAATAATGAAAATATTTTTATTTACAAAATTAATTTAATTGATTAAATAAGTTCAGGGACTGATTTTGTAATTCTTGAAACTTATTTTAAAACTTTACACATGAATAATAAACCAAATAAACTACAGGGGCTAAATGTGTAAATTTGTTTTAAAATACCCAACCCGCCGCCCGTCCCCTTCGATTCTCCGGCGTCTCTCCGGCAACCCCAAAAGCCAAGAACGACGCGTTTTAATGCAAACCAACTATCCCAACACCTTCTAGAGGATGATTCGAATTAGTGGACCATTCAATTTGAAAATTAGAATCGGTTAGGTATGTTTCCCACTTCGACCGAAAGTTCGGCCGACCCACTCACCAAAAACGCACCACCAGGCTATTTTATTCCAATTAATCGAATAGGAAGGGCTATATAAGCATCCCTAAACTGATGATACATTCACACACATCTTAAACACTTGAAAATCCATCAATCCGATCCCTTCATCGCCGCGGACCTGCAATTGGTCGAACACCCACTGTGGAACTGAAACAGGTAATTAAACACCCCATTGTGTTCGTTTTACAAGAGGAACAATAACCCCATGAAATAGACGCAATCAAAATCGGGTTGGGGATCAATGGGTGCGGATCGAACCTGGGGTTCTTAGGTGAAATGGGGTTTGGAGTTGAGATTAAAACAATTAAAGGTGGAGAATTACCGCGGCTATAAGCCTTGGTTTACTGGTTTGTGTGTGTGATGGTGAACCGGAGGTCAGGGGTTCGAACCCTGCCCCCAACACATATTTTTTAAAGCCTTCTGAGCCTTATAAAAATATAAAAAAATTCTGAAAATTATAAAAATTTTTTACAAACTTTGGTAATTTTAGAAATTATATAGTTAATTTCTGGAAATTTATTTCTTTAAACCTTAATTATTTATTTATTTAAATAATTATTACTATGTAATAATTGTAATCTTAAAAATGGGTTTTTAATAATAATTTAAATCATTAAATTATTAATGGACCTTATATTATTATGGATTAATCATGATAATATGAATGCAAAATTTGATTTTATAAATATTTATAAAATCTTACAAAATTAAATATAAATCTACATAATTAAATTATGTTTATAATTTATTTAGAATATAATGATATGTTAAAATCATTATTAAGCTAATCAAATTTTATGAAATATAAATCTTTAGTTATTAAAACAAAATAACTAAATGATTTATTATATGTTTATTCCCGAGAACCAAATCCTAGATCAATTGAACATCAGGTTCAAAGATCTAACTTACTTAGGTTATAAATTTTCTAATTATTACTTATGTGAATTATAATTCCTTAGGAGCAATTCACTAGCTTATCAACATCACACGAGATATTGAGGTGAGTTCAAGTCCCACTATTTTACTAAAACTCTTTTGGGGGAGATAGCATACTGGTAATGTTACAAAGCTTTTTATATATTTAAAGATGGTATGGATATTAATATAGTGCTGTTTATCATGATAAAAGTCCTCACACTTTCGAATTGTTAATATGGATAGCGGGGAAAGTTGGGTAGTATACTGGGTGTGACGAGCCCCACCTGTGTGACTTGAGGTCAACCGGGTGCAATTTGTCCTATGATTATTCGTCACGATATGGTGAAGTCGTGACGGGAGGCAAACATAACATAGTCAGCTTCAATGTCGAAATCACTATTTAATATCATTGTGATGGACTAGCTAGCCATTACAATGCACATGCTTATATATACGCTATTGTTAAACTGTGATGTTTAACTGTGAACACTTGAACTGATCAACCATTGGGTTGATACACATTTATTTAAATAATTATTACATATGTAATAAATTGTAATCTTTATAAAAATGGGTTTTTAAAATAATTTAAATCATTAAATTATTAATGGACCTTATATTATTTATGGATTAATCATGATAATATGAATGCAAAATTTGATTTTATAAATATTATAAAATCTTACAAAATTAAATATAAATCTACATAATTAAATATGTTTATAATTTATTTAGAATATTGATATGTTAAAATCATTATTAAGCTAATCAAATTTTATGAAATATAAATCTTTAGTTATTAAAACAAAATAACTAAAATGATTTATTATATTTATTCCCGAGAACCAAATCCTAGATCAATTGAACATCAGGTTCAAGATCTAACTTACTTAGGTTATAAATTTCTAATTATTTACTTATGTTAATTATATTCCTTAGGAGCAATTCACTAGCTTATCAACATCACACGAGAATATTGAGGTGAGTTCAAGTCCCACTATTTTACTAAAACTCTTTGGGGGAGATAGCATACTGGTAATGTTACAAACGCTTTTTTATATTTAAGATGTGTATGGATATTAATATAGTGCTGTTTATCATGATAAAAGTCCTCACACTTTCGAATTGTTAATATTGGATAGCGGGGAAAGTTGGGTAGTACTACTGGGTGTGACGAGCCCCCCCTGTGTGACTTGAGGTCAACCGGGTGCAATTTGTCCTATGATTATTCGTCACGATATGGTGAAGGTCGTGACGGGAGGCAAACATAACATAGTCAGCTTCAATGTCGAAATCACTATTTAATATCATTTGTGAATGGACTAGCTAGCCATTACAATGCACATGCTTATATATACGCTATTGTTAAACTGTGATGTTTAACTGTGAACACTTGAACTGATCACCATTGGGTTGATACACGCTATGTTTAAACTGTTATGATTAAACGCAAAACTCGATGTACACTTTTGTTAAACTGTTATGTTTAAATACAAAACTCTTGAACTCACCAACCATGTGTTGACTTTTAGTATGCTATTCTCAGGTCACTAATCTGGAACTGCTGATAGGAGCACCACACGGGTCAGCATGCATTTTAGAGACTTGAACTTAAACCATATTTACTTTTTTTTTTTTGTTTTTATTTATGTCACATTACTTGGTTGGCACTTGTCTTGCCATATGTTACTTTCCATATTTTGGGATGATTTGTTACTTTATGCTTCCGCATGTAATTCAAAAGTTTGAAGTTTGGTTTTTATGTTAACGTTGCATATAGAGTCGTTCCGAGTAACTATTGACTGTGATCCTGGTTTGTTCACACACCTCGCGGTAGAACTCCGCACGTTTTTGAGGGTGTGACAATCTTTAAATTATTCTAAGTGTAAATTCCTTCCGAAGAGGAATTAACTCTCGGAAGATATTCTTAAATATCTTCCGAAGCCAAATTCCTCAATGGAAATTTTCTTCTCGGAAGAGTTTTGGTCTTGGAAGAAGCGATTGATTTCACATCAGATCTACTTCCGAAGCTTATAAAACTCTCAATTCGGAAAGGCAACTTTACCTTCGGAAGCAATGCCTTACTTCGGAAGAGAAAGTGCCTTCAAAAGACAATTTTATATTCGGAAGCAATGACTTTCTTCGGAAGAGAAATTGCCTTCGGAAGAAAATTACCTTCGGAAATGTTTTACATTCAGAAGTAAAGGTTTTTATATGTAACGGATATCTTTTGGGCCCCACTCTGTAAAAGGTAAAGATCTTGTTCATGATGGTCAGATTATTTAAATTATCATTTGCCGCCACTATCATTTCTCCGCCGTAAACCACCATATCACCCACAGTAACCCCAAACAGTTACCCTATTACCGCCTCTACCACTATTCATCCCTTTAAATAATCTTGACTAATCAATTTCATCTTCTTTACCAATTTACTGCCCTAACTATTCCCTTCTCTGTAAAACCTGTAATTTCACCCAAATTCAAGCTTACCTTCTCTTCAATGGCGCTAAACCCTCAGCACAACAAGTCGCATTACTTGATTCGTCAAGAGATGCCGACTTCACCCAAATCATCACCTTTCTTACCGAATCCACATACCTCACTGCACTAACGGTTAACCCCACCGTATACTCCAACCATATGTCCGAATTCTGGAGTAACGGTCAAACTGCAGTTGTGAATAGGGTTCGAGTACTGAGAACCCGCATTTGTGGCCAAGAGTTGGTCATCACTGAACAGCTCATTAGGGAGCATCTCGAGCTTCATGATGATGGGGCTCCTACTGAGTTCCCCAAAGAAGACTTGGAAGGCACCTATATCCTCATGGGATATGGAGGGGATGTGAGCAGATCTACCGTCTACAAGTTTAACTTCTCTTACCATTGGAAGTTCCTGCTGCACATCATCCTACACTGCCTCTCCAACAAATCAGGGGGATGGGATCAAATCCCATATGAACTAGGATGCCTAGTTCATGGGTGGTGAGAGGTCTCCGATTCAACTACTCACGATTTGTGTTGACCAACCATATCAGCAATCTGAGCAGGGATACATTCTTCATGTATCCCAGATTTATTCAACACTAATCAACTGTGAGCTGGAACCGAGCAAGCTTGTCTGCGCAGCTGCTCTTACTGTTCCACAAATGAGGCCCACCATCTTCAAAATACTGAAGAAGGTTTCCATCAACTTCACTGGAAGGTACACTCCATTACCTCTAGAGATGACTGAGCGCATAGCTCCTGGTGACATCCTGTTATCCCCACAGGTGATGAACCCACACCAGCAACCTCCACCACAATGCCAAATCTTCTTTACCCATCAAAGTTACATACCAGAGACGACCCAAACGAACCCTTGTTCAATCTACTCTGATTGAACAAGCTCCCACAGTTCAAACCAAAAGGGCTAGAGTGGAATCATGGGCTCCCACTCAGTCCGAGGTCACACCATCTTCACATTCGACCTCAATGTGGGTTTTGAGCCTCCTTAGTCTCAAACCCAAGAGCCCGGACCTCAAGCCTTAAGCCCACAGGGTGAGTCTCTACACTCCCCTGTGTAGCCTTCTAGGGACAGCCCCACCATAGGCTCAATGCCTGTAGACATTGATCTAGGTCCCGGGTCAGTAGGTTTAACTTCCCTATCTTTCACTGACCTTTTACTCCGCACTGATGAAGAGATTACATCTCTACATGGCCATGAAGTTGATCTACAACACCCTCTGAAAGATCAACAGAGCCAAGAGAGATCCCTTGTCTCTAGCCCCCATCAGCGGCCAATTACTGAGGTGAGTCCCACTGATATGGAGGGGACTCATGTAGGCTTAGCTGCCACTACTCAGAGTCTCTCATTGAGCTCTCAGGACAGTGGTAACATCAATAGGACTGAGTCTACGACAACTTTGCCCATTGACATCTCTGAAAGAGATGACTCTGAGCAAAGGTATCCAGGGTGCCAAGAAGCCACATCTGGTGGTGAGACTGAGCATACTAGGTATGTTATCTCATCTCCCCGTGATTCTTCTCATGAAGATGAGGGAAATATGCAACTAACACTTCAGTACTTGCTTTCTAAGGTCCCCAACCTGGAATCACAGGTGAGGATCTTAGAATCAAGGACTGCCACTCAGCAACTTGAGATTAAAAACCTCAAGGCTAAACTAACTGAGAAACAGACGGAGAGGTCTGTTAGGCATGTACCTGTTCAGGTCTCAATAACTTCTTCCTCTAGCTCATCTAGCTCTAAGATGATGCTACCAAAAGGGTGAGAAAGTTCAGAGACAAACACTTGAGGAACCACAGACCCAATCCCTACTTCCCAACTCAACACACTACCTGAGTCATCTCAATCTTTTCTAGAGATTGACTCAAAGATGCTTCAAGATCTCTACAGACTTTTCACAAAGTTTGTATTGAGATCATCCCTAGAACAGCCCAGCCCCGACACCACACTTATATATTTTGGGGCTGAGGAGCTTCAAGACTGACTGCACCTTCTACCACTATGGAAGAAGTTGGTCAACCTAAGGTCCACATGGAACCTAAGATTAGCTTCGAAGGGGAAATAGGGACTGATGGCCCAGTAACTAAAATAGTTGGGACAGAACTTGCAGCGGTCTCATCTTCTGAAGCTCAAGCTGAAGCTTCCGAAGCTGACATTGAAGCCTTGGAAGAACAAGACAAGTCTTCCAAGGCCGAAATAGAAGCTGCGAAAGGCTTATTCCAGATGTCCGAGGAACTGACCATCACAGATGTTATTGCTGAAATAGCATCTGAGGTGAGCAGGGAGGATATTTCTGACATTCCTCCAACCCAAACACCAGCTGAACTTCTCTCTCAATCACAACCCTCCATCCAAGAACCACCACAGTCAAGCATTGCCAAAGACAAAGGAAAAAAGAAAATTGACTGCGGAAGAGCTTCAGGAGGAGGAGAGGATTGAGAAACTCAAAAAGAAAGGTAGGTTTCCTACTGAAAAGCTGCTAGCTGCTAGTTGCTAGTTCTAAGGCAGCTGCAGTCAATCAGGAAGAGATCAACCAAAAGAGAAGAACAGCACTCATTGACCAGCTTATCAGCCTAGGAGTTGTCAATGAGGAAGTACTCCTGCTACCACTAGAGGAGTTGGTGTCTTTGGAGAGGTCAACCCGGCTAAGGCAAGAAGAAGAAGCCAGGTTGGCCTTGGAGAGGGAAGAAGAAGAGCGAAGAGAAGCAGCTCTGAAGCTGAGAGATGATAGGATCAAATTCCTACTCTCAAGAGGCTTTAGTCTTCCTGAACTGTCTTCTCATGATGATGACATGATCCTGCTGCTTCACAACAAAGAGCAGGATCAAATGGAGAAGAAAAGGAAGAGAGCTGCTAGGGAGAAGTTGAGGGAAAAGAAGAGGAGGGAAGAAGAGAAAGGGGTCACTGCCACCAAGAAGTCCAATGACAAAGCCTGGATGAAAGACTATCTTCGGGCTCATGGCTTCTCTGGTAGGCAGGTGGGACCTATGTCCGAAAGGACACTCCAGCGGATAGTCAGTGAAATCAAAGCTGACATCCGTTTGGGGAAAAGGAAGGAGATGTACAGGAGGGTACAGGGAATAGTCTTCACCCCAGCCACTCAACCACAGCCAACCACTAAACCACAACCCACACCAGAAG
Organism: Flaveria linearis; assembly: GCA_024085815.1. Classification (NCBI taxonomy): domain Eukaryota; kingdom Viridiplantae; phylum Streptophyta; class Magnoliopsida; order Asterales; family Asteraceae; genus Flaveria; species Flaveria linearis. The sequence goes on from CM044001.1 coordinate 104,274,276, forward strand.
AACCAACCCCATTCCCCATCAAAACCGAACCCACTGATGAAACCTTCACCCCTGAACCCACAACTCTACCCAAACCTACCACATCACCTCAACCACCCAAACTACCCATCCTAAAACCTAAAACACAACCCAAAACCACTAAACCTAAGCCTACCCAACAAAAACCAAGACCATCCCCTCAGCTTCCTCAACATCTCTCCTTTGAGGAAATAAAGGAGTTCAAGACAAGGCTCATCAACTGCACCACTTTGAGCAGCATCTCCTGTGAGGGAGACCTTATTAACATCACCTATGTTGATAACTCTTCAAGCTCCCTCACCCTAGGCCAATTTCTTGAGTTGCCTAGAGACACCTTGGGCCAGGCTGCAAGACTTCTTGGTCTCAACTCCGATACCCTCAATGCTGAGGAGAAGAGACTAAGAAGGAGGCTGGTGACTCTACTGGACACAAGGAAAGAGGACAGGATTTCTAGTCAATCTCCTGGACCTAGGAATGCTATAATCCAGTGGAGGTTCGATGAACCTTCTCACAACTTTGTTGTGGAAAGGGAGAATGGTGAAACCAACAGGCTTAATGCCACTTCTCTACTGCATCTCAGCAGATTTGATCTTGCTGAGCTTACTGAGAAGCCATTCTCCAATCCCTCCAACTCTGAGACTGCTGCACACATCAGAAATCATATCAGCGGTCTCCACTTGGCTGAACAAAGTAGAAGAGCCAAGATTGAAGAAGAGTTGAAGCTGAAAAGAGTGGAAAACAAGGAAAGACCAACCACCAAGAAACAACCTTTCTACAGATGGTGGAAGGTCCTGAATTGGAACCAATAGTTAGATGGGAATATGACTATAGTTCCCATCAACTAACTCTTTTCAGAGGGCCACAACAAAGGGTACATATAATCCAAGGAGACAGAGTGGAGGTTTTGTCTACCAAGGATCTGTACAAGATTCTCAGCACCACATCAGGAAAGAATAAAGACACTGATAAACACTTACTTTCCATGGTGCTGAGAGCTTTGAGAAGAAGAGGGAAGTGAAGTTTTGGTAGCATCAGCCTAGGGGGAGTTTGTTGGATCATGATGAGGCTGGTGCAACCAAAACCACTTCATAGTCATTTTTGGTTGCTACATTGAAGGGCTTCCGAAGCCAAGCAAGAGATCTTTCGAAAGTCTGAAGAACATCAGCTGAAGTCAACAGCTGAAGACAACAGCTGAAGTCAACAGCTGAAGACAACAGCTGAAGCCAACAACTGAAGACAACAGCTGAAGCCAACAACTGAAGACAACAGTTGAAGTCAACAACTAAAGACAACAGCTGAAGCCAACAGCTGAAGACTATCTTCCAAAGACAAAGTCTGATGAAAGAGCTGAAGACAAAGTCTGAGCTTTCGAAGACAAAGTCTGATGAAAGAGCTGAAGACAAAGTCTGAGCTTCCGAAGACAAAGTCTGATGAAAGAGCTGAAGACAAAGTCTGAGCTTCCGAAGACAAAGTCTGAGCTTCCGAAGACAAAGTCTGATGAAAGAGCTGAAGACAAAGTCTGCTTCTGAAGACAAAGAAGACTCCAAGCCTCGGAAGAAGCAGTCTTCCGAAGTATAAGTGGCTTCAGAAGAAGTTATTCTTCCGAAGTACTTTATCCTTCGGAAGACATTGCTATGACCAGCAGATAAAAGTATGGTCCCTGACAGTCCGCTGCAGACCTCTGATACATAATGGCATCTTCCTAAAGAGCCATGTTGTTGACCATACTTTATTTTACTGTTCACCTTTTTATGATAGTACATGTTACCAACTTTAGTTGGTGACAAAAGGTAAGTCAGGGACATGTCCTGACTACCAACTCTCAGGCAAAATGTCTGAAAGACCTCACCTAGAGTCTTGTAGTATAGATGTAAGGTTAGAGGTGTCCAACTGGTATCAAAGTATATCCGGCTGTAGGTAGTATTATATATATCATCTTCTTGTAACTCTTTAGATAAGTGATTTGAGTCCAAGAGTCTTATAATCCTTTGAGTTGAGAAGCAATATATAAAAGTACCTTGAAAATTTACATTCTATGTTTATTTACTTAGTGTTTGTTACTTGTTATATTGTGATCAACTCTTCATAGACTCTTGCTGAGTGTTGATTCAAGGTGAGTTTGAGACAAAAAAAAACCATCTGTTGAGTGACCCATAATCGATCCCGCACCTTTGAATTTAATGTATAAACGCTATCTAAGCATGCTAGAAAAGTGTTAGTTAGTGTCGGTTGATGCCCGCCGCAAAGCTCGGGTTGTTTCCTAATAGTAAATAGTAAACTGTAACTTCTTATAGTTATAGTTGTTTATTTTTTCTGTAAAAAATTTTGATTTAGATAGCTTAGGAAGAATATTAATTAAATAAATTCACTTTTTTTCACTTTTTGTTATTAAAAAACTCTGAACATGATCTTTTATAGTTTGCATTCACTTCCTTCTATTTATCTACTTAAAAAAGACTCGGGAACACAGTGTAAGACTTAAATGTCATAAAAAATTTAATTCAAAACTATTTAGAAAATTGGAGATTTATAGGCGAAACCAAAAGTGTTCAGTGGTTCTTTAGCTTTATTAGTGTATCCAATGTTATTGTTTTATTGTAATTTTGTCATTCAGATTACCGCTTGTAGATTGATTGAAACGTACATTAAAAAAATATTTTAAAAACATTTATGACTCTAGTTGCAAGTTTTGATTCCGTCAGCACTAGATTTGATCATGGGATGTCAAGTTAGGTTCATCCCACTAATCGAAACCTTTTCATTATGATCAATGATTAGTGGTAGTAATATTGATAGTTTCTTACATATTTACATTTTTGCTATTAAAATATATGCCACAATGGCAACATTATTAGGTAACAACGTAAGTAAGAAAGGATCGGACAAGTAAAAGCCTTGGAATTTACATTAAAGAGATTCATAATCGTCTCTACAACATACATACAAGGAAACGTGTTTTGCGTCTTATAGCAATTATAAATTATAATCATAGGGAATGCAAGACAACCGTAATTCGATATGCTATTAAAAATACTAAAAAAACATCACTAACAAACGCCTATAAATGCATTTAAAGTTGAATCATTTACATTGTATAAGGTTAGTACATATTAATGCACGTCATGAGCGTTCATTAACACGTAATGTATAATTTAATACAACTAGGCTTTCTACACATGTGAATATCAAGAACTTACTCATTCGGATCATAATCAACCCCTCAATATTCTTTCTGACTTAAGGCTCATTGTCCTTGAACCATCTTTAACATCATTTTCTAAGAATGTTAAGCATATCAATTTTGTCATTGGCGAATTTTTTCGTTAGTATTAATTTTTAACATGCTAGTTTCAAATTCTATAGGTATATAGAATTCCCCCCTAAAAAAATTAACTTTCGCCTCCGACCACTTATACTTTGGTTCTGCTACGCCACTTAATTTTGTTATCCGTAATATTTAATTGACGAGGGTATATACACAAGATTAGTGCTTTATTCTAAAGCGTGGTTGATTTTTTGCTTTTGAATATGTTTATGGAGGTACAAATTTAATATGTACAAATTTAATAAATTTAATATGATATGGCAAAAAATCATTTAACTATATGGCAAAACTATATAAACGGTTATACATCATTTAACAAAAAATCAAAACTATATGGCAAAACCCTACGACCGTCGGAAACCTATTCCGAATCATATTCAACGAAGATTACTGAATATTTTCATCACGAATCTTCCAGAGGGATGTAGCGGGGCAGATCTGGCGTCTCAAGTTCGTTCTTTTGGACAGATTTTCGATCTCTATATAGCACGAAAAAGAGACAAGGGAGGTAATCGTTTCGGTTTCTTATCATTCTTAGACGTTAAAGATAAGGATGAACTACTTAAAGATTTAAGGAAGATTCGTATAGGGGGTCTGAAGCTCTGGTTTAATGTCGCACATTTTGTTTTAGAAGACGATGAGATAAACAGCCATAGGGACGAGAGATCGAAGGAGCCTGAGATAAAAATTTTGCACCAGTACAAGAAGAAGGAAACAAGAATTCAAAGTTTGGGCCATCCATAGTAGGAGATCGTTCTTTTAAAGACTTTACTAGTTGGTAAATCTTTATCAGTGGATAAGAAGGTTAATTGTTTTAATTCTTTGCATGGGCATGCGGTGGTTGCCAGGATGGTGGATTTGAGTGCTTTGAAGAATGTTAAAGTCCTCTTGAATGTCATGAATTGTATAGCAGAAAGAGTTCAATACATTGGAGGCCTAGACCTTCTTATTACGTTTTGCGATTCTGAAATGACTATTAAGTGCAGAGATGAGGCTTTGATGATTAAAGATAGTTTCTCAATGGTAGCTATCTGGGAAGGCCAAGTCCTAGGGTTCGAAAGACTCGCATGGCTAAAAGTTAAAAGTATTCCTCTTCATGTTTTGTCCAATGAAGTCATCGATTCCGTTGGCGGATTGTTCGGTAGGGTTGTTCATAATGCAAGACGTTCGGAGACTGATATGGACTTATCATATGAATATGTGGGTGTCCTTGTCGGGGAAGGTAAACACATCGCTGAAGAAATTGTGCTTAACTGGAGAGACCGCAAATTCGCGTTTGGGTGTCGGAGGAAATTGGTGAATGGGTTCCGGAGTTCTTGGACCCAAGTGACTTGGGTAATTCGAAAGACATGCGGGATGTACAAGTCAGTGAAGGGGATGACGATGCTACTCTTTCACCGAAACCGGAAAATATTATTGTGGATGATAACGCCAACATGGACGCCGAACAAGCGTTGCATGAAACTGTCGACGAATCCGAGAATGGATGCTAATCAAATTAATGAGGAGGATGATTTTTCGGAACATGATAATGAGGAATTTATTCCAGGAACGGAGTTTCCTTTTGAAGAAGATTATGGTATTAATGGTGATAAGTCGGCTACTCATGTCAATAAGAGGAAGAAGTTTAAAAAAGCGGACTTGGGCCGACCCAGTGTGGGTACATGAGTAGTCAAGAAAGTCTGAAAGTGATTAAAAGGGCTAAGAATGCTGATGATGTTTTTGGGCTTGATCACCTTTGGGCCTTAATAATTCTGAGCTGGATAATATTGGAGATGGGCCTGTTGTAAATAATGAAGTGGACTCTCAGCGCAATTTTGATCTTAACACTCAGCTTGAGGAGCCGGAAAATGATGCCAATGTTCAAACAGAAGGCAGAGATTCGAGTAGACAGAACCATGAGCCGGAAGCCTCTGAGCTTGTTTACCTTCGAGATCAGGAAGTAAATCAAACCATTGTGTTAGGTCGAAGCTGGGGGTTAACCTCGATAGCTGTGTTAATATGATTCGGAAGTCAGTCATCGAAGAAGGGTTACAATCGAGTAAGCGATGAATTGTTTATCTATCAATGTTAGGGGGATTGGGGGTGTTGGTAAAGATGGTTGGATTAATAAAATTAAAGTCGATTGTGGGATTTCTTTTATTGTCTTACAAGAATCCATGAGTAACAAAGTCTCTACCGGTTTGATTTCCGGGTATTGGGGAGGGGCTGGGGCTGATTTCGATTCAGTTGACGCGGTCGGTAATTCGGGAGGTTTGGTTAGCTTGTGGGACCCGAAGGTTTTTTCTAAGGATAAGGTGATTAAAGATAATAATTTCCTTTGTGTGTCGGGTCTTCTTTCGGACGGGCTGGTTCGTATTAATATGTTGAATGTTTACGCGCCTCAAACTAATGCGGATAAAAAGAATCTTTGGGTGAATATTACTAATCTGATTCATTCGAATGATGGGGGTTGGATTGTGTTTGGGACTTTAACGCGGTTCGTGATCGTCAGGAAAGAAAAAATTCTAATTTTGATCAGGCGGGTGCTAGAGACTTTAATCTTTTATAGAAGAAGCCTGGCTGAGAGAGTATCAGTTGAGAGGTTCCAAGTATACTTGTCTGACTATTAGACTCTAATTTTGTACTAGAGCTCTTAGCAGACACTTATCGGACCATTCACCGATTGTGTTTTCGGTGGTTGATAAAAACTTCGGCGCCAAACCCTTTCGATGGTTTGACTCTTGGCTGGAAAAACCAGGGTGTGAAGAAATTGTTAGGTCGACCTTGTCTGGTTGGCATAATGTTGGTCCCCATGATTTGAACCTTTTGTATAAGCTTAGGAGATTACGGAGCTGTTTTACTTTTTGGTATAGGAATTAGAGTTCCAAAGAAAAAGAAATAGAAGTGTTGCTGCAAAATGATAAAGAAAAAAATGGAGGTTCTCATGGAACAAAAGGTTTTAGATGAATAGGAATTATGGGTTTGGACAGAGTGCTCTAAATGCTTAGAGGAGATTCGCTTTTTCGAAATTGGGATATGAAATAGAAATCTCGGGTCAAGTGGGCGTCTTCGGGAGATGAAAATTCTAGCTTTTTTCACAATGTGGTAAACGGGAGAAAAGCGACAAATGGGATTCCGGGTTTGATGGTTGACGGGAAGTGGGTTTCCAAGCCGTCTTTGATTAAAAAGATATTATGGCTTTTTTCGGAGACATTTTAAAGAGGATGATCCCATTTGGCCAGCCTTGTTTTGCCCAGGTTTGAAGAGATTAAGTGATTCTGATGGTTTGGCTCTGATCTCGGAATTCACTAAACAAGAAGTTAAAGACGCGGCTTTTGAATGCGGTTCCAATAAAGCGCCGGGTCCTGATGGTTTCAACTTTCGGTTTGTAAAAAGATTTTGGAGTTTACTAGAGGATGATTTCTTCCGCATTGTGTCTGACTTCTATGTTACGGGCCATATAAATTCGGGTTGCGCTTCATCCTTTATTACGCTTATCCCTAAGGTTAAAACTCCTTTGGGTCTTAGAGATTATAGGCCCATAACTCTCATTGGGATGGTTAGTGAGGTTATCTCTAAAACTCTTGCTAATCATCTTAAAAAGGTTATGGGTCTTATTATTTTCGATTCCCAGTCAGCTTTCTTGTCCGATCGTTTCATTTTGGATGGCCCCCTTGTTATTAACGAGTTGCTCGAGTGGATAAAAAAGAGGAGGAGGAAGGCTTTCTTGCTGAAGATTGATTTCGAGAAAGCTTATGATAACGTCAATTGGATTTTTTTGCTTTCTATCTTGGATCAAATGGGTTTTCCCCCGATTTGGTACAAATGGATAAAAGGTATTCTAGTTTCTTCTAGAGCCTCGGTTGTCGTGAATGGTTCTCCTACTTATGAGTTTAAGTGCGAGAAGGGGTTAAGACAAGGAGATCCCATTTCTCCTTTTCTATTCCTATTTGTCATGGAAGCGTTGTCTTGCTTGTTAAAGAAGGCTGAAGATATTGAAGAGTTTCAGGGAATTCGGCTCGCGGATAACGAAGCGGATATCACCCATCTTTTCTACGCGGATGACGCGTTGATCTTGGGTGAATGGTCTAGAGAAATCTCCAGAGCACGGCTCGGATACTTCGTATTTTTCACCTTTGCTCAGGGCTTCGTATTAACATTTTCAAATCAAACCTTTTTGGCATCGACACTGAAGATTCATAGGTGGATGATATGCTTGAAGTTCTGGGGTGTCATAGAGGCCGATTACAGTTTGTGTATCTTGGCACCCAAGTGGGTGCAAAGATGTCTCGGGTTTCTAATTGGAACCCGGTCATAGATGTGATAAAAAACAGGCTTGTGTCGTGGAAGGCAAGGTGTTTATCCATAGGAGGTCGCTTAATCCTCATCTAATCGGTGCTAGAGAGCCTGCCTTTATACTATCTATTGCTTTATAAAGCCCCAAAAAAGGTTATAAGTATTACAGAGTCTATCATGAAACACTTTTTATGGGCTGGCTTGAGTGATGAAAAGAAGATCTCTTGGGTAGTGTGGGATGTCATTACCACTCCGAAGAAGGATGGTGGCCTTGGTTTGTCTAAATTACAAGTCGTCATTGAAGCGTTACTCTTAAAGTGGATTTGGCGCTTCAAGAAGGAGAATAATAGTTTATGGAAAAAGATCGTTTTGAAATGCAACGGGTCGTCTAGAACTTGGACTTCATTGCCTTGTGCGACTACGGCTAGCGGGTGTTGGAAGAACATTGTTAAAATTGGTGAGCAGAAGCTGCCTAGCGGTTGTTTTTTGAAGGATTATTTTGGTGGTACAGTGGGTAACGGGGCGGATATTTGTTTTGGGGAGACACTTGGCTGGGTGATTCTCCTTTGCGCCTTGTTTATCCTAATCTTTTCAGGCTAGAATCGAACAAATGGGTCACGGTTAGTAACCGTTTAAAGGTGGAGAATGGCGTCAAAACTACATGCTGGCAATGGAGATCTGAACCTGCTTCGTAAGAGACCATATCCAAATTATTTTCGTTACTGCAGGATATCTATGACTTCAATTGGAAAGGGGGCCAAGATGAATGGGTATGGAAAGGTGTCTCTAATGGTTTGTGTTCTGTCAGTTCTGCTAAGAAGCTCCTTTCGAAGGCAGTGAATCCAGACCCGTCTATGAGTATCAAATGGAAATGTTGGGTTTCGTTAAAATGCAAGATTATGGTTTGGCGCGCAATCCGTAATCGCCTCCCCACCCGGATGGAACTGATGTAAAGAGGCGTCAGTCTGCAGCACTCCACTTGTGTTTTCTGTCAAGCGGATGATGAAACGGCTCTCCATTTATTCTCCGGCTGCATTTTTCTTTTGAACTGTGGAACAGACTCACAGCTTGGTGTCGTGTGAATCAGTGATGGCGTTTGACATTCGGGATATTATAAATTTTGTTGATTCTCCGGGTCTGCAGAAGCCGACGAAATCCATCCTTAGGGGTATCATTTTCATTGCCTTGTGGACGCTGTAGCTGGAAAGAAACAAGCGGACTTTAAAGGCACATCTCGTCGTCCTATTGAAGTGTTGGAAAGTATTAAAATCATCTCCTTTTTTTGGTTTAGTCATAGAACTAGAATTAAAAGTTTCGATTGGGATACATAGTGTAAACATCCTTTGAATGCGTTGTAGTCGCTTTCTGCCCGGGGGTCCTTGTTTTAAGGACCGCTTGTAGCGTTTTTGAATGAAGTTTGCTTTAAAAAAAACATCATTTAAAACAAGTATACAAGTCAAATTCGGTGACTATTTAAGATTAATAGGTATAACTGAGATTATCACATTACAGCTATTTTCTTTAATCATCTTTCATGGTTATCAAAGACCAATATGAAAATGCAAACTTTGAAATGGTCACGGAATATTTATTCGAGTACTATATTGTGTGAACATGCAATATTATATGTAAATCGGTTAGTGATACATACCTTAATTAAATTACATCCGACCAAACGATGCATGTTACACTCGGATCCCCAACATAATAATTTCATAACCATTCAAAATATATAAATGACCAAAAACTTTGGGTTATAAAATGATTAAACCCAAGAAAGATTAAACTTATAATTATATCCGACTTATTTCAGTAACTACGCAGTTGACATTTTAAATTTATAGTCTGTTTCCCAACCAAATATGATTTAACCCCCCCCCCCCACCCAAAAAATAAAAATAATAATAATAATAAATAATAATAATAATAATAATAATAATAATAATAATAATAATAATAATAGTAATAAATAAATAAATATATAAATAAATAAATATATAAATAAATAAATAAATGATGTGCTCCAAATTATATATAAAAACACTATCAAAAGCACATCAATTATTCTTTGATATCTTCCGAAAGATGATGATTACGTACTTAAAATCATTTAATTGTGTTTTCAGGTGTTGTGAAGGGCAAGATGGACAAAATGAGCATATTGGACAAGAAATTGAAGAAATCCAAGCATAAAATTCCAAGCATGGGGTCGTGCCTCATTAGCACGCCTCCATGCCTTGCCTGAAACACACCCCCGTGCTAATTTGGCACACCCCCGTGATTGGACATCTGACAGGACAAAAAGTATTGTTCCCTAAAAGCAGTCACGGGCCCGTGCCCCAATAGTCACGGGGCCGTGCTTGGCCCTTTCACGGGGTCGTGCCCCATTTGTCACAGGGCCGTGCCCGACAACTCCTGTGCGTACGATCCGACCAACTTTCGTAAGCATTGTACTAACATGGGGCCGTGCCTTTTTGTCACGGGGCCGTGCTTAAACACTCCGGGAAGCCTATAAATAGAGGGCTAAGTTCACCATTTTGGCAAGCTTTTGGTGGGGTGATACTCTGCAGAATTGTCTCGGGAATCAAGTCTTGAAGACCATTTGGAGGCTCGGGAGGTGCATACAACACTTGGAAGAAGTTCGAGATTGTCTAAACATCATCCATTGTGGATCACCGGTTTGATTGTTCCATTTCACCGATAAATTCATATTTATCTTCTATGTTGTGTGTTGTTATGTTCAAGCTCATTATGAGCTAAACTCTCATTATCATCCTAACTGGATGAAACTTATATAATTTATGATGAACTAATGGTGTGATAAATATTGTGTTAATGTTATGGTGGTCTTGGGAAAACTTTTGATGGGTAGCACCTACATTTAAACGGGGGGTTATAAACTTATGGTTTGTAATTGTGATTGTCATACACGGCTGAAAAACGTATGATCAACTTTTATTCATAATAAACTATGGCTAATTAACTAGAGATGGTTATTAGAAATCATATCACCTTAACTCTCTGATCATTTACGGGTTCCCTTTTATTAGTCTGAGAAATCTACAGTTTTTGTTATGGTTTTCTAAAATTAATGGTATGTTGGAATAGAACTTGATCAACTCTCTTCTTACATTAAGTTATGTTTTCAGAAATCGTATGTTGAAAATGACAAAAAAGATTTACCTACATTACTAGGGCCTTGACCTAAGCAGTAAATCTCAACCTGACATGGTCCTGGTTACTACGGAGCGAATAGACGAGAAATCGCGCCAGCTCATCTTTATAAACGTTAACACAATTACTTTATTCAATATCTTTAATCACACCACCACTTCATCACAGTTACATAAGTGTAATCCAAGTTAGGATGATAGCCTTTATCCCCTGATTTTAAATTCAAAAGTTTCAACTTGTTTTACTTTATTTGTTATTTCTATTTTTATTATCAGTTTTAAAACCCTAAAGAAACCCTAATTTACATCAATGCAACTTATCATCCTCCTAAACAAAAAATCAAAACTGATAGTCAATCATATGGGTTGTTGAGTAGTCTGAGTGTGTCCACGGATTGATACTCGGTTCTTATCATCACTATATTACCTCACGATAGGTGCACTTGCCTTTTGTGTGTGTAGTTAGTAGTAGTAACAACCATTTAAAACTGAATCTGTGCGAAAATCCCTTATCAATATATATATATACTTTCACACCGCATCAATAAACTTATAATTAAACATTAGTTATAAGTTTAATTTATGTATTTTGACATAAATTTAATGAGAAGATGTAATTGATTGCCACGTGAAAACATGAACAAATCGTCAAATCTATAAAGAGTGATTTCATTTTACTTTATTATTGAAAAAGAATTTGTATTTTTTTTATTTTGTTATAAAATGGAATGCAACTCATTTATATTTTTCTACTTTTCAAGAGATGCTAATACGTGCTTAAGTGTAACATGATTTTTAAATTACAAGTTCTTATTAACAACAAACTCACACATAATAACCTATGCATTTATAGATGAATGTAGACTAGCTAAACACTTATATATTGCAAGGGAAAATATTACTTGGTTATAAAGGTACAACATTACTTCATTACATAATCAAGTATGGTGTCTTAATCTTATTAAATATCTAAGGGTTTTAATAAACTTGATATGTATACCTAACATAGGATGCGTACCTAACATAATCATATCTCATGTAGAGTTGTCAAAGCTTCATCTTGTAAACATCTCTTTCCACTAAAAGTTGTATCACTATAGAGTACAAAATAAGAAGTATAAACACATGACACCGACGATTGGGGCAAAACTATTGATGATACTTGTCTGATACTTGATATTTTTTTATTCAATCAAACAAGAGTTTGCATTTCATGTATTACGTTAAGATGATTTTTAACATATATATAACCCTCTACGCTTAGATATACCTAAGCATAACAATGCTCAGGTTTTGGTAATCTTGTTATTATATTGGAGTGTAAAGTCTTACTCATGCTCCTCTGGTATCTGAGTATCGAATTTACGAAGTTCTCGCGAGTATTAGAGATGCACGTTTATGTGTTTTAGCGGTATCAAGATGTGTAGAAAATATGTCTGTAACATCACATCACATTTATGATAAGGGCTGTCCAAACCGCTCGACGCTTGACACTCACTCGACGTTCGTTCGGAATTTGCTCGAAAAATGCTCGTTCGAATTTTTGCTCGGTTGTAAACGAGCCGATCGGCTCGGATCGGTTTGTAAACGAGCCAAGCACGAGCAAAGATCCGCTCGGTTCGGTTCGGATCGAATTAATATGTATATATAGTTTATACGTAGTGCTCTAGTAGATTTAACCCATTATATACAAATATATAATTCTATTTATGCATATTTGATCAATCAACCTAATAAAAGAATTCTACACTTAATATAAAATGAAATCCAAAGTCGTAAAAGATATTTTTTCGATCATCTCACTCTCACCGTCACCGTTATCTGCAATATGCTCTCCGCCTTATCGGCTACAGACTTAGCTAGCTTCATCGTCAGTCACAAGTCACAACGTGTTATCATCATAAAAGTATTATGTAATGAAATGTGGCTGATTTTAAAGTTATTAAACTTTATTCGCTGTAGTATAAATTGTATGACACACAAGATAGTTGAGTTGTATAAATTATTTGCCGCTCGTTTGCACTCGCTCGACGTTCGCTCGAAAATTTAACGCTCGAAAAATACTCGTTCGATTTTCCGCTAGGTTGTAAAGGAGCCGATCAGCTCGGTTCGGTTTGAAAACGAGGCAAGCACGAGCAAAGATTCGCTCGGTTCAGCTCGGCTCGTGAACAGCCCTATTTATGAGTTTTAGGTTACGGGTTCTATCCCAGTAACAATATAGTTTAGGGGTTTAAGCATAAAAGATTTTCTAATATCATCCCGTGCGTGCATTTTAAGAAATTCTATGCGATGGTGTTAGAAAAAGAAAACAAAATAAAATATAATAGTGCACTTTCCTTTTTCCTGTATATATGTATGTGTGATTCACCTGCACCCCACACGTCAACTCTTCTCACTTCTCGCACTTGACTTCTGCTAACCTTTACTTTCGTCAACAAAACGCCATTAAACTCCATCCCCATCTCCTTTATCGAGCCTCATAACTCCACCATTATCAAGCTTTCACCTTATTGAAAAACCTTCATCTTCTTCCACTACCCAAGATCAATCATCTTCTGTCGTAAGGTACATCCTATTTCTGAAAGATTTACTTTACTAATTCGAATGTTTAATCTTTAACCTACGTCACTGCTTGATTCCGTTGAAACCCTCTTGTTTTCATTCTGCTTTTGGAGCATCTATCATGAAACTTTGTGTCTGTTAAATGTGTAGCTAGGGTTTGAAATTTGTTCATGGAAACTTGATTATATTGGGGGATTTTGAAATTGGAAGAAGCAATTTGACGCTAATGGATTCGAGATTTGGGAGAGTTTATAGATCTGCTGATGGGGATGAAAATGGGATTCGATTTGGGAATGGAAGTATGCCTAATTTTGCAGATAATAATTGTGTGAACAATGGTCAAGTGTATGATATTGATAACACTATTTTGACTTATGATTTAGTCAATGAAGGTAGTAGGTATCAGACATCCATGTACAGTCAAAACTTTAGAGGTTTACAGTTTCCACCATTAGACAATCCTCCAGTGGCTGATGTGAGTGCAAATCTTGAAGATGAGCTTCATGAAGATTGTGATTTTTCGGATGCGATTTTGGGGTTTATTAGTCAGGTGCTTATGGAAGAAGATATGGAGGATAAATCTTGTATGCTTCAAGAGTCTTTAGATCTTCAAGCTGCAGAAAGACCCTTTTATGAAGTTCTTGGGAAGAAGTACCCACCGTCACCGTCCCCATGGCCGCCACCGCCGCCTTCGTCGGAAAGCGGTTTGACTTCTGTTGACCACTCTGGGAACAGCCTTTATGTTGAGAACTTGAGTGGAAATGGTGTGAAGAATCCTGGAGTGCAGAATGGATCTCATGTGTCGTTTGGATCTTCGAGCAACGGGGGGTTGGATTCGCCTGCAAGCACTGCGGATACATATGATCTTTGTAGTGAAAACCAAATGATGTGGCAGTTTAGAAGAGGGTTTGAAGAAGCTAACAGGTTTCTTCCTAGTGTTAATCACATGTTGAGTTTTTCCAATGTAAGTCAAGGTCAGCAAACAGAAGAAAATCATCGCTTGTTAACGGGGTCAAAGATAAGAAAAAGTTGTGGTGAGGATATAACCGAATTAGAAAAAGAAGAAAGAAGCATTAAGCAGGCTGCGGTTTTTCCAGATCCAACTTTGAGGTCAGAAGAAATTGACTTGATTTTCCTCTCTAGTTTGGGAGAAGGTAAGGCTGCTTTAGAATCATTTCGTGACACGTTACGTGAAGAAAAAGTTAAAGATTCATTAGTAGATGTGGAAGATGTAAGTGCAAATAAAGGGAAAGGTAAAGGTAAAAGCAGAACTCGCGGTAAGAAACAAAACCGAAAGAAAGAGGTTATAGATTTGAGAACTCTTTTAATCACTTGTGCACAATCGGTTGCAGCTGATGATAGAAGGAAAGCAAATGAACTCTTGAAACAAATTAGGCAACATTCGTCTCCTTTTGGTGATGGAACACAGAGGTTAGCTTACGGATTTGCTAACGGGCTCGAGGCCCGCTTAGCTGGCACTGGTAGTCAAATCCATAAAGCATTAGTCAACAAGAAAACATGTGCTGCAGACTATATCAAAGCTTACCATTTGTACATGGCATCATCCCCTTTTAGAAAGATTTCAAATTTTGCGTCCAACTGGACAATTATGGATAAAGCTGAGAATGCAGCGAGGGTACACATCATCGATTTTGGTATTTTATACGGGTTTCAATGGCCCACTTTCATTCAGCGTATTTCATCAAGAAAAGGCGGGCCACCACGGGTTAGGATTACTGGAATCGAGTTTCCTCAACCGGGGTTTAGACCAGCCCAAAGAATTGATGAACAGGTCGCAGGTTAGAGGCTTATGCTAAACAATTTAATGTTCCATTTGAATATCACTCAATCGCTAAAAGATGGGAAAATGTTACAGTTGAGGAATTAATGCTCGATGAAGGTGAGTTTTTAGTGGTTAACTGTATGTATCGAGCAAAAAATCTGCTTGATGAAACAGTAGTGGTGGATAGTGCTAGAAACATTGTTCTAAACCTGATTAAGAAGATCAATCCTGATGTCTTTATCCATGGAATTCTAAACGGATCTTACAACGCCCCGTTTTTCTTGACCCGTTTTCGTGAGGCCCTTTTCATTTCTCAGCTTTATTTGATATGCTTGAAACCAATGTAGCCCGTGATCGACCTGAAAGGATGCTGCTTGAAACAGAAGTATTTGGAAGAGAAGCTTTGAATGTGATAGCATGTGAGGGATGGGAGAGGACTGAAAGGCCCGAGACGTATAAGCAATGGCATGCTCGTAATTTGAGGGTCGGGTTAGTTCCAGTTCCATTCTCGCGGTTTATTTTCAAACGGGCTGCAGAGAAAGTGAGCTTATATCATAAGGATTTCATGATAGATGAAGACAACCACTGGCTTTTGCAGGGATGGAAAGGAAGAATTATTTATGCCATTTCTTGTTGGAAATCTGGTGAATCACCAAGTGAATCGCAGATGTATTGTTAATAAGTGGCTAGCTGCATTAACCGTAAGTACTTTTTAACCATCTTGATGTTAGATATCTTTTTGAAAGCTGCTGAATTTTAACACTCTGTTCAACTTCATCTTGGAAGGTGTTATATGTAGTATTGTAAGCCTAATGAGTTGAACTATATGGTTTTTAATGGTTTCAGTTAGTTGTATACAAACCTTCTTGTATAATTTTCTTCGTTTTTTACATTCGAACTGCGAAGATGTGGTTCATAATGTACAAGATGGATTCATTTGCGTTTTTGTTTCTTGTACATTTGAAATGATTTGATTACTGTTAATGAGATTGTGCAAGTGAAAAGTGTAATATAGGATTGTGGATTTACCTCTTTTCTCTAAATTAGGCAATATAGATTAAAAGGGGTTGACTGCAGCAGTGCAGCATGTTCCAGCATTCTTGTACAGTAGAGTGCCAAGATGGGTGGATTTGATCAGGTTTGTTGCCGGGTTGAGTTTGGGTCAAAATGAGTTTAGGTTAGGAGCCATTTAGAAAATAGATTAGGTTGGGTTTGGACTAAAATGGGTTCAGGTCATAATGAGTTTGGGTCCAGATGGACTGGAGTAATACATTTCATATAAAGAAGCAAACAAAATGAAGATAAGTGTCATGATGTGAATTTTTTTATAGAAATGTGGTCAATATCGATGCATGCAACACAAGAGGGGTTGAAAATCAAATATTTTCACGAGGGAGGTTACCGCACTTAGTAAGTGTGATATCTCACAAGAAGCGTGTCAGATGTCACTAAGGTGGTGTTTGTTTTTTAGAAAAAGAGTTTCTAAAGCTCTTTTGTCTGCGCCAAAAAGAGGCGGGCAGATGTTTGAGGTCTGCAGAGTGTTTGTTTTTTTGATGACCTCTTCTTGGAGAAGAGGTGGAACAATGTCTTCACACCTCTTCTAACCTCTTCACAGTTCATTTCAACCCTAAACTACTTCTCTTCCCCAATACCCACACCCCACTCCTCCCCACAACAAACCCTAACCTCTTCTCCCGTCAGAATCTCCGACATCGTCTCCGAAACCGCCAAGCGATCCAAAGACATTGTCGCCGAACCTTCCAAAAAGGCCGATCAGTTGAAGACCGCCGCCCTCCTCTCACTCGTCGATCAAATCCACACTCTCTCCGTCACCTCTTCTTCCGATTCGCCCTCGGAGGAGGAGCTTGAGAAGTTCGGCATCACGGAGGATCTTCGAGGCTTCGTTAGAGGCCTCACGTTATCCACGTTCCAGAATTTCCCCTTTCCAGGTTTTGTTCTCGATTTTTTAAATGATTTTGTTGATTTGGATCTGTAAATAGGTTCTATGCAGGCGTTGTTTGTTTCTATTGATGGATTGTGTTGATTGTTCGGTGAATTCGATATGTTACGATGCAAAATGCTGAAATCGTTGCTGGTTACATTGGCCTCTGTGATTAGATTAGTTCGAATGTGATGATTGAATTTCACATATTCTCCCTGGAATGTGATCGAATTAACAAAACGTAAATCTATGGTGTTATGTATTGCATTTTACTGTGACAGTTTATTTAAATTTTGTTTTTTTAACTTTTTATTAATTTCAGTTTATTTTAGCAGTCTGCAGACGTTACAAAACAAACAGTCTTCTTAATACAGACTGCAAAGGTTTGGTCCACCTCTTCTCCTACAGATGTCTGCAGATGTGGTCTGCAGACTGCAGACGTTTTACCTCTTCAGAAACAAATAACACCTAAGACATTGCACTTAGGGGCTGTTTGGTTGGGTCTGACCGACCCGGTCAGATGTGCACGTCTAACTCGGTCAGATGTGCACGTCTAATTCGGTCAGACGTGCGCCGTTTGGTTGCTTGCATCTTACCGGAGAATAGGTCTGACCGAACCCCTTATTCGGTCAGATCTAAACCCACATCTGACCCGAGTCAGACGTGGAGTCGTTCGGCGACGTGGTTCACGATGGTGGTTCGCAACGACGGTTAAGGAAGAAGATGACCAAACATACCTCACGGTGGTGGTTCGCGACGTGGTTCACGGTGGTGGTTCGCGACGCAAGCTCTCTGTCTCTCTCGATTGTTTTGAGTGAGGGTTTTGACGGAGGGTGTCAATTTGGATCATTTTCAGCAGATAATTGAGGTGGTGGTGGTTCTAGGGTTTGGGGGTTGTGAGGTGAGGGAGAAGATGCAGGTAATTGGGGGTTGTGAGATGCAGGGTGAAGATGCAAGTTTCTTTGACTTTGGTTTGTTCCCACAAACTAATAAAAGTAGAGCTTTCAACGTTTAGAATATTTATTAATTTTCATTTCATTTTACTTTATAACTGGGGTGATGTTTTTATTTTGTTTTATGTTATTAATTTTTATTTTTACAATCAAACACATTTATTGGTTCAGATCTTTTACTGGTTCAGACCTTTTACTGGTTCAGCACTTATTCAATCAGATGTTGGCAAACAGCCCCTTAGTGCAACTTTTAAACTTTTTTGGTGCCACTGCATCACAAGAACACAAACTTCACACTTAGTAACCACAACTTGTCAACCTTGTTAGAAATCATAGCTCATTAAAAAATGTTAGGGTTCACATGTTATTATAGATATGGAGCATAGCAAGTGCGATTTCAATCATCAAACATTTGTTTGCGAATTGTAGTGAGTGAAATTACTCCTTTTAAGTTTGTATTCATCACCCACGATTTCAGCAGCTGAATCTCAATTAATATAGTGGTTTTTGGTTGATATATTGTGATAGGTGACACAATTCATGAGAAATGTAGGAAACAATATTTGTTAAAAATCACGGTTACCAACTGCAATTTCTTGAAAAACCTAGCAGTTTCGGTGGAGTTTTACTAGAAATCGCACTAGCTATGTGTGATGTTTCTTTAAAAACTCATTTTGGGTCAATTTCTTTGTAGAAATTTCCATCGTTGATATGACATTACAAAGACATCACACATGCCAAGTGCGATATTTGTGTTGCCCTAGAAAAACTGACGCATGCTAGTTTGTTGTGGAGATATTGCACTTACTAAGCACTTACTAAGTGCGAAAATCCCATTCTTGAAAAGATTTGGTTTTCAACCTCTCTTGTGTGGCATGCATCTATGGTGACCGTATTTCTAAAAAAATCACCATCATGTTGGTACCTCCGTTGAACAACAGAAGTGATAAGAATTATCAAGTTTTTATCTGTCTCAAGCATACAAACTGTAAAATATAAGCTTGTAGCTCAATCATCCCTACGTCTAACTTGTAACTTCTATACCATTTATAAACTGTTGGAACCAATCAAACTGCCCTGTTTGACTCAAGGTGAGATCTATGTAATTCAATTTACAATTTCAAAGAAACTACATCTAACAACTTCTATGCTATTTATAAACCGTTAAGATTAATCAAACCGTTTGAAACTACCTTGTTTGACTCAAGTTGAGATTCATATAATCCAAATTTACAATTTCAAAAAACCAGCTTTAACAATTTGACTCACTTTGAAACTAGAAACTGAACATGTTTTCTGTTTCCATTTATATAACACACAATTATATGTATAATCTTCATAAATGTCTTTATAATTATAAGATTTTAATATAATCCACCTCCCACAAAAATATTAGGAAGAAAACAGTTCAGATACCTCAAACCAACCAAGGCAAACTGTTTTGGTTCGTTCACCCAACCGGCCAACCCGACTAGTTTGATTAGCCTTTACCCAAAAGGTAGATACCAATTCGGTCCAAAATTTTGATCAAAACAGACAGTGAGCAGCCTAATTCCATGGTTACCACCAAACGTGACATTTTTCAAAACATCACACACGCATAGCAACATGATGATATTATAGACGATATATAAACGATCCTGATGTCATACGCTTTTTCACAACTTAAAACTGGTTTATATAAGCAGCAACCTTGACATACAAAGCAACTAGAAACAACACTTTTACGAGCAGTTTGTATCATAACTTGCTAGCCCCAGCAACTCAGGCCCTTCCAAGCGAGGATTGTTCTCAAAGCTGCAAAACAGAATCACCATTCATTAAGCTAACAACAAAAGCAATTTAAATTCTAAAAATAAAAAAAAATGGAAATTATTGCCAAATAGGAAAAGCCTTACTTGCTCAAAGGGATGCGTTCAAACGGGCCAGTTGTCGGAATAGTGCCACAGAGGTCATTGTTTGATACGTCTCTGCACAAAACATGCAAATGCTTTTTTAAACATTGCTTTATTTGATGATGTAAAATACAGACTGATAAAGAATGAGCACATACAGCACTTTCAAGCTAGGAATACCACTGAGTTCCCTTGGGATTCTTCCGGTTAGACGATTATCATTAAGTCGCCTGCAGATTGGAAATGAGAAATTAATTATATTTATTGACAGTAAAGTTATAAATATTGCTGAATGTAATCAAACTCACAAGAACACTATAGATTTCAATTTCCCGAGAGTAGATGGAATCTTTCCCGTGATATTATTGTTGTAGAGATCCAAACTTATGAGGTTCTTCAAGTTACCGATCTCTGCAGGAATTGGACCTTGAATGTTGTTTTTGTAAAGCTCCCTGTATTCATTAAAATACATCATAGATCACGGCTGTTAATTGTAGTGATTGAAAGAAGTAATAACTGGATGGACATGGCCTTTTGACTGAAATGTTTACTGTGTGCACAAACTAAAAATAACTTACAGATACTTCAGGCGTTCGAGTTTTCCTAGGTCAGGTACAAGATGACCGGACAATTTTGAATTTCCTAGATCCCTGTAAAAGAGCAATAATAACATAATGAATTAAGCTTCTAGTTGGCTAAACTAACAAAATAATAATAATAATAATGGTGTATCGATTTTTATTGACCAATCCGAATTGCCTCTCTAAATCTATAATAGCCTGAAAAGGTCCAACATGTAGACATTATTGGACCTTTTGAATAAAGGTCAAGAATACCTCATGAAAATAGAACATTTTCACATCGAAGATGTCAAATTCGTGATCCGCCACCAAACTTATTCCAAGAGAACTAGGATCAAATAGGTATTGCTCTCCTAGTTCTCTTACTGAATTGCTCATTCAATAATCATTCTAAATATTATGCCTCCAAGACGACTCAAACCTTTCAGAGACCTTTTATAAACACACAAAGGATTTACTTGTTCCTACTCTCTTCAAGTTCTCAACTTCTCATACAAAACAAGAAATTTCACTTCTAACCATTTTTGCCTTATCCAAAAACTTGTTCTATTTCCTTTCTCCACTACGAAAACCAAAATTTCCCACAAACCTACCACCCATGACCAAAAACTCCTAGATGGCTAGATACCAAGGTTAGATAAATAATCATGCTCACAACACATGTGATCATCAAATCATACTTAAGCACTGATTTGTAAACATGTCAGTTGTCACTCTACCCAAACCCATATCTTAATATTGATTTCAGCTTTAGAACATGATACCCTACACAAACATGTGGATATCAAATTAAGAACAAAACACCTACATAATCCAAAACACAGAATCCCTACAACCAAAGGACAGTAAAATTCACTTTCACAAACACAATTAAAGCGCAACAATTAGGTCAAAAACACCCAAAAAGACACAGAGGCTACAAAATTTGGGGATTTACAGCAGAACTGCTTACACACGAGTAACACGGTTATCTTGATCACAAGTAATGTGAAACCACGTGCAGGGATTAACAAGATTGGGATCCCAGCTCTGAAGAACGTTATCGGGGTCGTTCAAGCTCCGGCGAAGGGCGTAAAGCGCGTCGCCTTCGGAATTTCCACTCACGGGCGATGCAACAGCTGCTAATACAACAATCAGAGCACCTAAGACGCCACAATCCATGGTGTGATTGCTGTAAGTTGTTGAAGATCAGAAGGTTGATTTATAATAAAATTATATGTGTGGAGTGAGTCAATGATGTTGATGAATGTTGGTTCGGTGCTTTTGAATTTGACCCCACCCAGTGGAATTGAGACGAATAGGGTTGAATGCGTGGTTGACTGACTCTTTTGGTCGTTGCTTGTTTTATTCGTAATTAAATCCACTAATTAATAATTATGGATTATAAAGCTGATTTATTATTTATTCATCACGGACGCGTTTTTATTTTAGAATCAAGAATACGTTGAGAAAAATACAAAAAAGGTATGATACGTTTGATATTTGAGAAAGGTTATGTAACCTTCTATTTACTAGTTTTGAAGAGATTGTATTAATATAAACTAGTTCAAACTAATTAAATAGTTTAGTTATGGATTGATTATAACTATTTACATTTTGAAACTCACATTAATAGTAATTTACTTTCTTTTTTGCATAATGTACCACTAGCAAAAACCTATACATTACAAGAGGTGGAGAGCTTCTCTGTCATGCGCACGTCTTTATCATATCACGCAAGATCTGCTGGTGTCTCTGTTCGTACACCATATCATCGTTTGTGCGCGTCTTTTCATTCGTCTTACTTGTACGGGGTTCACGTACAAGATGATGTGTTTGTTTATCTTTTTCAGATAGTTTTATATAACTTATGGCTTATGGCTTGCGTTCGTACATTATTATCATATATATTAAAGAGCAACTAGGTTGCTACAGTAAAATTATTGAATTTATACTTCCCACAAAAGTTTCTTAGGTTTCCACTCCGACAACATTGAGCCATATCCCCTTTGTCGTCTCCTCGCCATTGAAGTCCAAAAAGCCTTTGGCTCCAGCGGGTTTAGAGTTTTTGACTTTTCTTCATGTACGATGATGCGATTAAGCAGTAGCATGTGGGGTTTCTGTAGTCTCTAACAAACTGTGAAGTCAGTTTGGCTTGTTAGGAAATTTATGCAACTTTATACTCACTGTGTCACCTTTATATTGCATCAATAATACATACTATTTCAACACCATACTCTTCAACGACACACACCTTTATTAGCAACATTGAGGGAATGGAAAAATAGAGACCGTTATATGGCTTTATAAATCACCTAAAGCAATAATACAAGTGTTTATATGTTTCAAACAGGTTTTTATGAGTTATAATTGTTTTTTACTTAAAATTAGTTGAGTATTAAACGACCTCTGTTACTATAACTTAATAATTGTGTTATGATTCTTAAGCCTCTTCGTGTTCTATTGCAAATAATCAGCATAGCAAGAACAAACAAAAATGCAACCAATGACCCACTTTTAAACACAGTATCCTATTCATTTCTGTTCAGATGCCATCTTTACCAATTGAACAAGATAAACAAAAAATGTCACAAGCAAAACAACAATCTCTCATCAAAAGTTATATGTTGAAACTTCTCAACCAACTCTGTTGCTAACACTTTGATAAAGTGACCTAAGTTGTGTGTTCCATTTCTCCACAGCAGTGTATTTCTTCATTCCCTTTGACCTGCCACCAACCAAATTCCAAAATTATGAGAATCACATTATAATACATGAAAATAGTTTAATATGTATGATAGATTTAACCTGTCCCCGCACTCCAGCAGCCTGTTAACTTGATCGATATGACCTTGAACCCGATTATCCAATATCAGTGAAACTAACAGCTGCTCCACATCAGCCTCTGGCACATTAAGCTCCTGAGAAACACACTTCGTAAAATTGTAAGTACATGTATTTACATATTTATGTATGTACATGTACATATAGAAAAAAAGCTTACCTTAGATATGAAGGGAATTCTGATTCTTGTGTAGGGTTTGATTAGCTTGAGTAACACTTGGGTTCTGATGTTTTTCAGAAGATCTTCAATATAATTTCTGATAAAGGGGTCATCCATGATGGTTCTTCTGTTACTCTGTCACAAATAATTTTAATAAATTGAACTCATAAGATAGAGCATATATATAGAGAACCAATTTGTGCATAACTTATGGGTGCCTAACAATTGTACCTTGAGTATCTTTTCAAATTCCAATATTTCATTACGTTGATATGCTGCAATCAAGTTTGTCATTGCCAAGATTTCTGGATCATTTTTGTATCTGGACCATTAAAATGGCAATCAGAAAGAGTAATACGAAGTTATTATCATAAATGGTACAGGTGAAGAAAGATGATTAAGTTTGGCACATACGGCTTTGCCTCTTGCCCATCAAATGGATTGACCTCGGATTGCATAAGCATGTTAGCCAGTACCAAGTACCTGTGTAACATACAAATATAGGTCAAATTATGTTTATAGCATTTACAAAAGCAAAAAATGAGCTTAAAATTTGTAGTATACTTAAGACACTGAATTCTTCTTTGATTTCCAGCTTCATCATAGTTTTTAAAAGCTTCAAAAAAGTCAGTAGCTGCTTCTGCCCATTGGCGTTCTGCCATGTGCATTTTGCCACCACACTCATGTATGATACCCATGATCCTAGGGTGAGGAATTGCTGATTTTATAGTAAGTGCTTTTTGGTAAAGTTGCTGTAAATAACACATAAAAAAACAAGTTATGAGCAATAATCATCATGATTTAAAACTTAAAACATGTGATGAATATAACAGAAACCTAGTATTAAGAGCATCTCACCTTAAGTTTTTTGTTATTTTTGTCTCTGTGTACATTTGAATCTCAATTGCGTACACTTCCAATAACTGAGTTCCTTTCTTTTGATCATCAGTGCCATCTGCCCGTTGACAAGATTTGTGAAGCTCCTTCAAAATCTGTTATATAAAGAATTTATGTTATGACAAGTTAAACCCAACAGAACTCAAGTACCAAACAGTGTCTTTTACATCCAGCTGCATACCTTATTCATTCTACCATATTCACCCATGTCAAACCAGATCTTGCAAAGCTTAAGATTTGTCTTGAACCATAATCTCTACATAAATGTATTAAAATATGAAATGGCATACGTTAATAAGACTCAGAAAAGATTAACTTAGCCCCTTCAGAAATAAGCAAAAACTGTTACCTCATTCTTTGCTTCTTCGAGTGCTTTTAATGTGGTTTGATAGAACTCTTGTAGAAGACCAAAGTTCTGACTAGCAGAGCCGGATACAAAATCCATGATATTGTTTATACATTTTTCACTATAATTTCGAGTCACTGCAGACTTGATGTACGTTAACATTTCCCTATAAGCATCTGTCATCTCTTTGTACCTCCCTAAACGGTAATAAAGCTTTACAGTCTGTTTAAGTGCTTTGAATCCCCTTTTAAAACGAACAGATAAATCATATTAGTGTTTGCAAATGAATTCTGCTTGAAGAAAATGCCACATTCTTACACAAACAAGCAGGTTTATCAGCTAGTAAGAAAACAAGCTAATGAAAGAAAGGTAGAGATTGTTTCAGGCCAGTCTGTGTTAAGTGCCCTGAATCCCCTTTCAATTAGAACAGATGAATCATATTAGTATTTGCAAACAAATTCTGCTTAAAGAAAATGCCATAATCATACAGAAAAAAGCAGGTTTATCAGCAAGTAAAGGAGAAAAAACAAACAAAACAGGCTAATGAAACACAGTAGAGATTGTTTCAGCCAACAGTGTCATAAACTAACTCCTTTTCTAGTTTACAAAAAGTTAAACCTTCACACAACAGCATTCTCTAAAATCACTGGAAACATGCAATATTCAACACTTAAATTTGATTTTGCAACATATTTCAGCCAGATATATTCATTGCAAACTGTAAGGAATATTCAAGTTGCAGTGCTTAATATGATATGAATAGATCCGCCAACAGCTTTTAACAGACATAAGACATCAAAGAACTGTTAGACTGTCTTAATAAATAAATTCCCATAAACGGTTTACTTTCTGCTACTTGTTATATCCAGTAATCAGTATAGCCATATATATACTAGCAGTCTAATTTAAATAGACTCACCATTCTGCTTTCTCAGGTTCCATCTGAACTACTTCAGCAAAACCACTGAGTGCACCCTCTGGATCAGTCTCAACCAAGCCTGTCAACAACAAAGAATGACATACAAATCAACCTTTGTATAACATTAAACTAGAGAAGTTATACTACATAAAATGAAAGCTATAAAAACCAAACCATAAAATGAACCATATATTAGCCAGATTCTAGATCCACACTTTGTGCTACTTGTTTTACATTTACAGCCTGTCTCACATATATGCCAATCGTACTTAACTTAATAGACCTAAAAATTTAACTCAAACTAGGTCAAAAATATTTAACAAAGCATAAGATTACACCAGTACAATAAATTTGTACATGTGAAACACATTAGCCTGTATAATATACGGATTGATATGGCGAAATGTCATCTATAAACATGAAATAGAAGACCATTTCACAAATCCACATGCTATAACAGTATAAATCATGGTATCGTCTTGATAGCTTGACAAGAGTACATAACTTCTTTCTGGATCACTAGATAATCTATCTGCTTAAATGTTGCACTAACTTCTGTACAAAATCAAGAGAAGCCTTAAAGGTTTAAGCATATAGCATGTTATCAAGTGTGTGTCATTTCTGGTTTAATAAGGACCGTTAAACAAAGAATTGAGTTTTATAGGCATAAGTGACATAGGAATCAAAATTAAACTTATACAATAGCAACTATAACATGGCCGTAAACATTTCTAGATGTAATAATATAACAATAAGCTTTCATCCCAATTTAGTAAAGGTAGACTAAAATGAAGCAAAAGAAATGATAATGCCGTAAAATCCAACGGAAACCATAAAGAAGTGAATCCCTTGAAAAATCACATAACACAAATGGAATCATTTCTCACATGCGAGCTGCGGCCAACAACTTTGCAATATTTAGTTATATCTAAGTTCACAAAAATGCATCCATATCTAGAGATTCATTTGACAGATGTTGGATACCAAACAATTGAAAAGCATATGAAATCAACCAAAATATTAGCCGGATTCTATCCAGCACTTTGTGCTAGTGGTTTTACATTTACAGCCTGTCTTAGATATACGCCAAATGTGCCTAACTTAATAGACCTAAAAAAATCAACCCAAAGTAGGTCAAAAAGATTTAATCAAGCATATTATTTAAACCACTACAATAATTTGTGCATGTGAAACACATTGGCTGGCAAAATGCCATCCAAAAACATGAAATAGAAAACCCTTTCACAAATTTCAGATGCTATAACAGTATATCTCATGGTATCGTCTTTGATAGCCTGACCAGAGTAATCACTTCTTTTATGGATCACCAAATAATCTTTTTCAGAGTCAACAAATGAGTTAGTCATATGGCGCATCAAATACAACTTATAGCGCACCCAAAATTCTGAACTAAAGGACTTAATTTGTATTTCTAATTCATATGCTTTTCACATCTTATTGCTTGTTTTTTTATCCTGTTCTGACTCTTAAAATTCGAAGTTTGATGATCCTTTTCAAATACAAGTCAATAAAACATCAATCTCTTTTGGTCGCTTTGTGTTCGTTCCAGTGATACGCAATCTTTTTCTTTCATCGTAAACTTGAATCGCTTTTGTAACCCAACCCTTAGAGATAGAAATAGAAATTCACAGACCATTGCTGCACGTCATTCTAATTGTGACTTGGTTTTCTTTATACACAATTACGCATTTACCTAAAGATCCCAAACCATCATTGCATCTGCCAAATTTGTCATCACATATGTTAGGAGCAACAACCCATCTTGATATCATATCATCACAAAAAAGGTTGCAAAATAAATGCTTCTTTCTTAGAGAAAGATGAGCGGCATGGTGAAAAATGAAACAAAATCATTGACTTGTATTAAATTGATTTCTTTAAAAAAATCAGCTTGGTTGTATAGATTAAGCAGGATTCATATTTAAAGTTTGCAAAACATTTATTTTCTTAACCATACAAGATGAAAACAGAACTTGTTTTACAGCTTGTATAATATGATAATTTCTTTGCTTAAATGTTAGATATTACAGTTATGAGTGACTTACTAATATGCATGTTACCCATTGATCAGAGAGAAGTAACCTTACAATCAGACTCATCAACGAAACATTAAAGTAACTGATTTACTCGAATAACATATAGTTCATATAACTCTACTTTTTCAAAACTGTAATATCATGTTTCTATATTGGTTATATCTATCTGCTTAAATGTTGCATTAACTTCTATACAAAAATACAAAATCAAGAGAAGCCTTAAAGGTTTGAGCATATAGCATGTTATCAAGTGTGTGCCATTTCTGGTTTAATAAGGACCGTTAAACAAAGAACCGAGTTTAAGGCATAAGTGACATAGGAATCAAAATTAAACTTATACAATAGCAACCATAACCTGGCCGTAAACATTTGTAAATGTAATAAGTAATAACATAACAATAAGCTGTCATCCCAATTTAGTAAAGGTAGACTAAAATGAACCAAAAGAAATGACAATGCTGTAATATCCAACGGAAACCATAAAGAAGTGAATCCCTTGGAAATCACATAACTCCAACATCAAAGTTACACCCATAAAATGGCACCCTAGTTGCTTACGCTTTTCTGTACCCACAACTGGTAAGCATACAATCAGCAATGAGTTCTAAAAGGGCATAATTAAAACACCTAAAGAGTCGATTCAGTACCTTTAGAATTGTAATACTGATTCTCGATGTCAACATCTTGCTCTTCAGGTTCCTCCTCGGAGTACTCGAACCCGTAATCCTCCATGTCTGCATCTAAACGAGAAAACAAAAAGCGTAATCACAAGCTTGCAACAATGCAAATCCACTGAATAATCATAAAACACACGAACGCACTGATGGTGTGTGTGCGTTTCTGCAGATTGGTCGTGTATGAGTGCAACTGAAAACCTTAAAGGAAGTGAAACTCACCTGAACCCATGGTTGAATGATGATGATACGAAGACGATGAATAGAGGATCGATCAGAGGCCTAGGGTTTGGTTTTGAAATGTAACACTCGTTGTGGGTATTGCCTTGCTCAAGGAGTCAAAAAGGTGTATGGGAATTGGGATTTGCTTATTGATTTTTAAGAAAATATAATTGTGTTGTTTTATAAAAATTGAAAATTAAAATTGAAAATTAAAATTAAAAATTAAAATTGAAAATTAAAAATTGAAAATTAAAAATTAAATAAAATCAGACGTATTGTTTGTAAATCCATTTTAATTCAGCGTTTGTGGTTGTACACGAATAATTTTAGTAAAAATATTCTACTGGTAGATTTTTTTTTTTTTTTGATGTTTAAATTCCATAAAAAAACTTATGTAGATGGTTAATAAAATAAATTAAGAGACGGTTTCATATAAATATTTTTAATTACTTATTTAAGTTTAAAACTCAGAAATGTTTATTGGTTTTAGAAAGGAAAAAAAACTAAGTGAGTATATAAGTTTATATAAGCAATACAAACCCCACATATAGTATTTTTTTCACAGCTAATTGTTATTATAATTATAATAACAAATATTAAGTTGATAATATGTAATAGAACATAACGTGATTCTTAAACTTTTTGTATCACCTTGGATTATACTAATAGAAGTGGTATATTAACCAATAAATATTTGGTTAAGATGTGTCATGTAAAAATATTAAAAAACATTAATTACATGATATCCTTGAATTTAATAAAAACTAATATTAAGCTTCTTATGTTATAGCGGGGGGCGTGAAACCATGTTAAGTAGCACCAATAACACATCACCGTCACTATCCACCAACACCGGAAAAACTCGTATTAAAAAGGAAATAAACAACGGAAAAACAAAACCGAACGAATAGCAGACATAAAAACGTTGAGCCAAGAAGTGAAACGTAAATATATAAAACAATAAGCAACTCGATCTAGGACCAGCTTGTTGCAATGAGGCCATTAAACATGGAAAATAAATGTAAAAATGTTGAATCACACACGCACTCCGCAGTTTGTTAGCTCGCAAATTTTAGACCGAAACAAACAAACAAACAAACAAACATACCCAGTGTATCCCGCTGGAGAGCAGGGTCTGGGAGGGGTATATGGTGGCAAGTCTTTCCTCTATCTAAAAAGATAGAGAGACCGTTTCCGAAGAGACCCCGACTCGTTAACAAAGTCAATAACAATAACAATCATAATACAAAGCATACAACACAAAGATATATATCACATAAAGAATTAGATAATGCGCTCATAAAAAAATACGGCATGTAACACCCAAAAAGGGTAGATGAGGAGAACTACACCTAGCGAGTGTGGTCCGGCCATATGTCACCGTATACCCTTCCCCTCACAAAACCCACTAAAAGTCCTTAATTTTGATTCTACGCCTCCACTCACTTCTATCCTCGATCATGTTCTCAAAAAGATGCAAGTCTATCATATCCCTCCTAATAACCTCGTCCCAAGTCAACCTAGGTCTATCTTTACTCCTCCTACCCTCTAAACTGATGTTCTCTACTGCTCGAACAGGTGCTGCCATCGTTCTCCTCTTCACGTGCCCAAACCATCTTAATCTTCCCTCTCTTATTTTTTCTGTGATACAAGCCACCTCTAGCCTCTGGCGGAAGACGTCGTTTCTTATCCGATCCAATCTTGTGTGTCCACACATCCACCTCAGCATTCGCATTTCTGCGACCTCTATTTGTCTCTGGTGCGATTTCTTTATGGCCCAACAGTCTGTGCCGTATAACATAAAACGAAAAATTTATAACCCACGAAAAATTTTAGACCGAAACGTAAAACGAAAAATTTATAAAATTTGAAAAGTATGGAACAAGTTGAAAGTTAAAAAATATTATGACTAAATTATAAAAGATGTAAGAATATGAGTTAAAAATTAAAAAAATAGAAATTAAAAAAAAATCAATGGCGGGTACAACCCACTAAAACACATTTTACAACCCCTGATGTATGCCAAAGTTGGTAATTGATATATGATGTTGGGGCAGAAACGTGACGGGACTATTAAAACATGCACGTAAACTCATGCATTACAACATGGGTGTTAATAACATATGAAATATTATATTAAAAAACTAAACCATTAAGTTCACTTTGTAAAAACCATGTACTGCAAATTTTTTCTGTTAATCCCATCCATGTTTTAATATATTTGGTTGTTTAAAAAAATATTGTGTGTTTTTTATGTGTACAGTATGTCATTAAGTTATAAGTTGATAGTGTTTAAAATTAGAATGCAATGTAAATGAGTTTATTTTTAATGCCCAAGCTTCTTCAAATCACTCACAGTGGATTCACCCAACACTTCAAAATTAGTTGACCAGGGGACAATTAAGAGTACAAGCTTTGAAGCCTAAGTACAATCACAATGCAAAAACTAAATTGGTAATTAGTATTATGTTAATTTGTTTATTATATTCGTAACTATGCCTTTTCAATGGTAATAATTACAATTACCTGTATAATTTAAACACACTTTTGCATAAGACCAATTAACAATTTAAACACACTTACACATAAGACCAATTAACTTTAACTTGATTAGTGACTATACTTAAGTTTCACGTAGAGTGACAAAAACTTTTGATGTTTAGTTTTCATTACAACGTGTTTTGATTTCTGGTTCTCATTACTACTCTATAATTAAAGAGAACCCAAATGAACAGTAAATTTCTTATTGCGAGCCATCCATTTCAAAGCGAAAGGAGATCAACGATTGTGGTTTTCTAATACATACATTACGCATGTGGTTTTTTTTGTCCGGTCTCGATTTGCTCCTCCCTGTCATAGTCTCTTTTAATTGTTTTTGGTGGTTGTGCATTTTGTTCGCGATGTTCGTTGATGTATTAACATAGTGAAATAATATTTCATTTTTTCCACTCATACAACTGGGTTGAAGATGATATAGAGCTTGCTTCTTATACAGGATCCGACTCCCATATAATATATTACACTCATACAACAAGGTTTAAAAATTATAAGATGATGATAAACCTTACCTCTACCTTATAGGATAAGTTAGACCCAAAGAGATAAGTCTTATAACAGTCACACATGATGAAATTGTGATCATGGATATTGGATATATGTCAATCCAAAAGTTGCATATACGTTATAGCTCGTTAGTTCAATGCACTTAGCGTCCCTAACGACTTGCTAGATTCATTACATAATAATATCATCCGCCCTTAAAAAAATGTAGCATGTAACTTATTTTGCAATAAAAGTTATCTTGAAATGGATCAAAATAAACCAACTCAAGCTCTTAAATTTCACCATCCCATAGTTCCTCAACGCTTCTATACTCACCATAAGTATCATTCACCAGAAATTCTCCCCTAATGAGTCTTGCCTGCAGGAAACCCAACATACAAATGTCAAGAACAAATTATCTTTAAGTTTGATTATTATTATTATGATGATGATGAAATAGAAAGCTTGCCTGTTCAATTTTCGAAAACTCTGCGAACAAGTCATCAGGAATGGACCAATCAAACACATCAAAATTCTCTTTGATTCGAGCTTCATTTGTACTTTTTGGGAGCACACTTTGACCCATCTGCAAACCCCATCGGAGCGCCACCTGTGCAGGAGTTTTGCCGACTTTCTCTGCAACCGATGTCAGAATCGGATGCTGCAGAACATTGCTCTTGAGCCATTTTGTGCCCGGCGAACCAAGTGGTGAATATCCCTGCATACTCAAATGAAGGGCAAAAGTTAATAGTTTGATTATGAAACTAATTAGCATCAAATATGTTGATTTTGATGACTTACAGAAAGGTGGACACCGTTAGCTTTACAAAATTCGCGCAGTTTAGTTTGCTGCCATGAAGGATGGCACTCCACCTGGTTCACAACTGGTGGAACGCGTGCCACTGCTAATAAATCAGCCAGTTTCTTTGAGGAAAAGTTGCTAACACCTAAACCTCGAGTCATGCCGTTATCATAGCATGACTCCATAGCTTTCCATGTTGCAGGTATATCAGTCGGAATCAGGTTTTCAGGTTTGAATCCAGGTGTTCCCTTCTTTGTTCTTGCTGGCCAGTGGATCTTAAATAGATTGAATGATATATAAAAATAAGGTTCACTAAATTAATAAAGATTTAAGACAAAGTAGAAAAGAGGGTATGAAAAGTTGGAAAATAAGAACACTTACAAGGTACAGATTGATATAATCAAGCTGCAAGTCTTTCAAAGTGTTTTCCAATGCTACAGGTACATCTTCTGGTGCATGATTATTGCACCTGTAAAGTTTAGGATTCTTGTGTTAGATGAAAATGGTGGAATCTTAATATAAGTACAGAAATGTGAAGTTAATTGTTAGCGGATTATGACAAACCAGAGTTTTGAGGTAATCCACAAATCCTCTCGCTGCACTACACCATCTTCGAAAAGCTTCTTCAAAGCTACACCGATCTTCAAATCCATAAAAGAAGGAGTTATGTTTTGAATCATAAATATTACTAACTTTTTGGACCAGTAAAAAGTTTTCTGCATTTTGATCAGTTTCATTGTCTTGGTGTATTTTTTCTTCTTTTTTGTAAAAGTGGATGCTTATTCAAAATGCTAATGTAAAAATGGTGGGCTCTTTTGGTTTCAATGCATTCCTAGTATATTGCATAATTTGCTACAAAATATATGTGAAACAAGAGAATTCATTGGTAACCAAAGCTCAATAAACAAACGTTCTTCATTTCATATGATCAACGTAGTGACAAAACCACTGGACCACGCATGCACCATCTTAGTCACAAGCGTTGCCCATTACTAGTGTCAAACGACTCGACCACCATGTCAACGGTCCTACGATTCGATACTCTCATTATCAATGGTTCATCCAAGTGGATAACCCTTTGCAAAACAAGGCCCATGTGGTCGATTAGCATATGTACCACAATTAAACATAATTTGAAAGGTGTACACACCATATTGTAAGAAACTTTGAAAGTTTATCTACCACAATAGAACAAATCTTGAAAGTATATAAATTATGGATGTTTATGCCACATACTAGTTTTTACTGGTTATTCAGTAGCTAGTCACCATATGCATCAAAATAACACATAATTTGAAAGTTTACATATCAATATGCTATTTAACTCTATAGTATATTGTATAACACTACAAACGTACCTCCTTTTCGTTGCCATAAATTTGAGCACAATCAATATGGCGGTAACCAGCCTGCAGAAGAAAACCACATGATTAGCGTATAATCATACACATACTCTCCTTGTGTTTTACATATTGATTCACAATTAACTTAATGAATTTAAAATATAAATATCAATAAACACGTAGGTAAGTGTTATCTTCAAAACTCTTATTCTTGTAGGACCCATGAGAAACTTTTTTTACATGCGTGTAAGACAGTTTTATGAGAAACTTTTTTTTACATATGTGTAAAACAGTTTATTTTTTCACACGTGTTTACACATATCAATCTATTCTAATAATCCTTTACCCTTTTTGACAAATGGCATTCTCACATCCGCTCTCCCATTTAATAACCTACCTAAACTATTTATTCTATTTTTACAAAGTCAAATCACTGATTCCCAAAAATTTCTCTTTCTTTCTATATTCTAATTTTTTTAACGACAAATATACGATCTTGATTCGGAGGATGGATGTTATCTTAATCGGGCCCACCTATCCATTTCCCAACCGGAACCACCACCTCATCCCCTCACGAGGAAACCCATTACTGGGAAAACTCCTACCTCGACTCTAAGCATTTTTGCTCAGAGTGAGACTTGACCTTCCCATATTTACATGTCATTGCTACATCACCTTATCTACTTGGGTTAATGATCATTGGTCTCTCTATAGTCTAAATCCAAGTCTTTTTTGAATCAATAATTTTTAAAAGATATTTTTACATTAAATAAGACTAAGTATTTGATTAAAAAAATAGATTTTTTTAAATCAAAATTGTCTAAAACTATGATTTTTTTAAAAAAGAACGAAACTTTTTTAAATTATGAAATATTTTAAAAAATGAAAGTTTTGTATAAAAACAATTTTTACCTAACAAACCCAAAGTTTTTAAACAACGAGATATTGACAAAAAAACAAAATTTTTTCAAAGCAATATTTTTTCAATACGAAAGTTTTAAAAATAATAATAATGTTTTATTAGCTAATTAAAGTACTTATCTATACATAACTAGCTTTATTAAACCCGTGTATTACACGGATTTAATAAATAACATATTAATATAATAAAATTTATTATTTATAAATGATATTATAAGATACGATATGACTGACTATAATTAATAAAACAGTGATATCAATATTTTTAAATTTTAATTTTAATTTTTTTCCAAAAAATAAATATTTTGTTCTAAAACAAACCGTATAAAAATGTCATTTTTAAAAATTTCCTTATTATAACTCCCAATGTAATTTTTTTTGTTTTAAAAATTTGAATTTTTGAAAATGCCAATTTTAAAATATTTAATATTTTTAAAAACGTTTTATGCTTTAGAAAAATTAGTTATTTTATAAAAAATTTGTTTATTTAGAAATAATATTAATAAATATATCTTTTTTTCATTTTTTAAATGTAAAAGAATGTTAAATAATATTATTAGTAATTAAGTAATTATTTAAGAGGAGAGAGAGGCGGGAAAATTTTGGTGATGATGATTGTGGTGCTGCCACGTGGCATCTTGATGATTATGGTGATGCGTGGCATCTCAAGTTACTCTTTTATTAGAGTAAGAAGATTTCACGGGCTCATATCATAGTGAAAACTGAAAACACGTGTTAAAAAAGTTTCACGGTTCTACAAAAATTAAATGATTAACTTCCAATATCATGAGAATTATGAAACTCTTCGAAAACTAATTCATTGACAAAAAGTTTCACGATTCTTTTTGTATACACATGTAAACAGTTGCGAAAGAAATCATAACAATTCTAAAAAGAAATAACAGTTCTTATTTTGATCTTTCCCTTAACACACCAACACATATCTCATATCTGTAACAAACATCAAACTAATTCATTCATTTGACCCCGAAACCCCAAATTGCAACATTCAACACTTCTTCTCAAATTCATCTCAAATCTCAACAAATATAATCCGCTTAACGTAATCACACAAAGACAAGACAGATCAAGCTACCAATACACACATGCAAACAGCATCACACTTAAAATCACCTTCTTAGGCGACATTGGATTAACTGAAATCAATTTCCGATCAACAAAAGGAGTGCAGAAAGAGGGCGAACCTTCACGGCGGCGTAAACAGCGTCGCCGACAACACCGGGCTCCGATTGCCACGTCCCCAGACCAACGGATGGAATCCGAGTGTTGTTTTTCAGATCGAAGAAGCGGATTCCGGTGGCCATTTTCAGACAACAGTTTAGTCAACAGTCAGAAAATATGAAAATTTGAGGAAGAAGAAACAAAAGCGAAAGTGATGAGTGCCATTGAACGAGTATAAATGGTCCACCGTGAAGGGCTTGAAATCATGAAAATATTATTATTTTATTTAGAAGGAAAAGATACTCAAATCAGGAACCTTTAGAGTGTTTTAGAGAGGGTTTTTTTTTTCTTAATCTTAATTGTTATAATTTAACGGGATAATTTTGTAAAATATTAATTAAGTTTTAGATTGTTTAAGTTAGGTTATTTATAATTTTTTACTTGATCAGGTCATTAATGTTTGACGCTTATTCTGTTGTGTTATTTGTAAATTACAAAATATGTTAACAAACTTTGAAATAGTTAAAAAAATTAATAATATTTATAAAAAAATCAAATTGTTTAAAAAAATTAAGAAAATATGAGTGATATAATTGAAACACTTCTAAATATGTGTGATTTAATTGGAGGACTACTAAAACTTACTTGCCATTCTGTGAATTTTTTTTCTAATTTAACTAAAACTATCATCCTTGTATTTATATTTTATTTTTTAAAAATCTCTCACATAACATTCTTTCTTTATCTTTATTTTTTATTATGTTTTCTCTTTCTTCCATTTCATTTATTAAGTATCAACTATCTTTTCTTATTATCTTTCTATTCTAATTAGTTTCTAATAACTATTCTAATTAGTTTCTAATAATGGCTAACTTTGTAGAATAGTAACGAATTTTTAAAATTGTTCTAATTAAATCACTTATAAACTCTTTTGTTCCAATCATGATATTAAAGTTATTTTGATGTTTTAATCTTATGTATTTAACCTGAATAGCAGGTAAACAACATAGAAAACTTAAGTTTGGGTGGGTGACTGTGGTCGAAGATGATGGGGCGGAGATGGAAGGGTCACGAGTGATGGAGTCCAAGGTGATGGGGCAGTTTTGGGTGGGTTACAGATGAGGGGGCGGGGATTTTGAAACACACCAAAAATTTTTTTTAAATAAAAACACTTTCACATTTCATATCAGGTCCCGGTTCACAATAAAATTTATCACTCATAGTGACATGTCATTTATTAACATATAAAAAAGTATTACATGAAAAATAACGTTTTACAAACTTTCTCTACAACATGTATTGTATTAAATACTAAACGAGAGTATGGTTCATTCGTCAGTCTAGTCATATCCGTGAAGCTTTAACCAATAGGGTGTTTTTCCTGAAAAATATTTAAAAATATTTTTATTAGTTTTCGCTAAGTAAGTACATCTTTTTATTTCAAAAACATCTTTTCTTTTATTAGGATTTAACACTCAAAATCAATTTTTATTTAAATCCTCACTGCTTCTTAGGAATTCAACACCCGAATTTCTTGTGTGTTTATTTTTAACCCTTGAGAATTATTAACTCCTCTTTTTATATATGCGGAGTTCAACACTCGAACCCCTTGGGATTTCAACAACCGAGATCCTTACATATATTTAACTCTTGTTTTCTATATATGTAGAGTTCCACACTCGAACTCCTTGGGATTTCAACACCTGAAATCCTTACATATATTAAACCCATCAATTCACATACTTGGACCCGTAATCATATAAATTTTTGCCCGGTAATCAGATTCATCATAATAAGTAAATATATATTACATGTAATTAAACATGTTTCATATCCACAAAATTCATACAAATTTATAATAATTAGCATATAACATATAACTAAACATATAAGATTAGTTAATTACGGATCAGTGTACTTACCTCCTGTTATCACTAACTTTAGTGTAAAATATAACCCACTAACTATTCTGGTCAAAACCGTCCACAATTCTTATGTTCTCTTGTTCAAAGTCTTACACCCAAACCTACTCTAATATATATTTATCTTCTTCTGTTCATAAACCTTTTAACTTGTTTTTTAAAGATTGTAATAATTATAGCTTTTGGGCATTATATATTACATGTAAATATAATATTATAGACTTAGCCGGCCTTGCAATTCTTTAATATTATAGACTTAGCCGACCTTGCAATTCTTTCTCATTATGAAACTTATAAAATTTCATTTGAATATATATATAAATAAATAACTCTTACAGAAGCTACATGAAAAAATGTTATCAAACTTTCACTTTACCCCTTTAGTTATATATTAACATCAATACTAGCTATCATTATTATTATATGCAATATATATATATATATATATATATATATATATATATATATATATATTACTCAACAACAATGCATGCCATGTTAAGGTTTATATGAACATATATTATTATTATTATTATTAAACAAAATCAACCATCGTTAAAACGTAAGTTGGTTCAATAATAATATAACCCAAAACTTACTCGTTTAACAATGTTCGTAATTTATATTTATATATTTTCACAAAACATGATGTTACAGATTTGCGTGGGTCGCAGATGTTTGGGGCGGCGAGGGTGGGGGGACGACAGTGGTGGTGTGGTTGGATGTGGTCAAAGGTGGAGGGAGAGGGGTCTTCGAAGGTGGAGCTGCGGAGGAGATTAAGGGTGGTCGATGGTGTAAGTAAAGGGAGATAGTTAGAAAAACAATTACCGGATAATCAGGTTAATTACATAGGATTAGATCATCAAATCGAAGTTAAATGACCTGATTGAAACAGTTAGAAAAATAAGTTACCTGATTAAAACATTACTAAAACTTGATTACTATTTTATGAAATTTTTTCAATTATTGTGGACCGAGTTCGGGTGAAGATGATCATCTAAAAATAGACTTTTTGATTGTA
Organism: Flaveria linearis; assembly: GCA_024085815.1. Lineage (NCBI taxonomy): Eukaryota > Viridiplantae > Streptophyta > Magnoliopsida > Asterales > Asteraceae > Flaveria > Flaveria linearis. The sequence goes on from CM044001.1 coordinate 104,313,117, forward strand.
AGTTAGGATTACAAGAAGAATTGGATTTCAATGAACGCTCCAAAGTGTATTGATCATTATTTGAAACCACTTATATTTGCAAATAATTTGTGTGTATACTTAACACAGTATCATCACAACCTATATAATATATGTTGAAAATTTATTGATAATATTAATATGGTTATTAATAATTAATCAATAAATTAATGTGTTGAATGAAAATTAATGTGGTTAATGACATTAGGAATTAATAGTGTGGGAAGTTGTCCCACATCGGATGAAAGAGAGAATATAAAATGGTTTATATTCTATAACCTCTTGTCTATATTATTTTCTAAGGTTTCACACTAAGTGGATTCGCAAAGGGTGCGAAGCACCCTTAACTCGCACTCGCACACGCGCGCGCGCGCGCGCGGCGTGGGCATGTGGGCGCAATGTGGCGCTTTAATGGCGCACTTTGCACTTCGCACACTCCCATCGCCGCGAGCCGCTTGAGAGCCGCCTTAGTATTTTTGAAGGTTGGTTCGAGGGTCTGGACCGAAACCGACAACTGTTAATGACGAATTAACTGAGCAGTTATGATTCGGATTAATTGTGAGTGGATGTTACAGTTCGAATTCCACTATAAATACTGAGGGTGCCTCAGTATGAAGACACACCAATACACATCTCGAAACCTGCAGCAAAACAGGTTATCTGTCTCTCTGGATTCTCTTCTACAAACAAGTTCGGGTTCTAGATCAATCCCGGCAGTACAAACTGCTTCGGCTGTTGTACCCTGGGAAACAAACTGAGTTCTCTTGGGAGGCTCGGAATTTGTTTTAAGGGCCCCGTGTTGAACACGATCCTCAGCTTTTACATTTCTGCTTCTTCTATTTCTTTAAAAATTATCATTGTAAAAGTGATTAATAATCATTTCTTTATGTTCATTTGTATTGAGTATATTAATAAAATTGTTTGACCTTTTATTTTATATGAATGGTTCATACAAACTTGAAACAAATTTAAAAAAAACCGTTCATATATTAATCTGTGTTATTTTTTTTAAATTATTTTCGTTTTCTTACTCACGAGTGATCTTCAAAGTTGGACTTAGAACATCTCTCGTTGAGTTCTATAGAATTCTGAAAATAGTTTATATATTTTTTTTCATTAGTTGTGGTTATAACTGTTTTCATTTTATTATTCACGAGTGATCTTCAAAGTTGGACTTAGAACATCTCTCGTTGAATTTTATAGAACTGTGAAAATAGTTTGAAACCTTTTCAATTTTCGTAGTTATTTTAAATTTGTTGAAAAATTGTTCTAACTTAAACTGTTTTTGTAAAACAGCAAACAACATGTCTTCTAGTGCTATGAGTTCTTCTTTATCTGCCCCTTTAGCTGCAACCACGGTGGGAGCGACCACTGTGGCGAACCATGCGGAAAAACCCGAAAAGTTTACGGGTGTCCACTTCAAAAGATGGCAACAGAAGATGTTCTTCTATTTGACCACCTTGAACTTAGCACAGTTCTTGGAAAAAACTGCTCCCCTACCTAAAGAAATGGATGATGCTCAAGCCTTGAGTGCCATTGATGCTTGGAAGCATTCGGAATTTCTCTGTCGCAACTACATTTTGAATGGTCTTTGTGATTCATTGTATAACATGTATTGCAACATAAAGACTGCCAAAGAATTATGGGAGTCTTTAGACAAGAAGTATAAAACCGAGGATGCCGGTAGCAAGAAATTCATTGTGGCTCGGTTCTTGAATTTAAAATGGTTGATGACAAGACTGTGATTAGCCAAATTCAAGAGTTACAAGTTATACTTCATGAAATTCATGCTGAGGGGATGCCTCTCAATGACACCTTCCAAGTTACAGCCATGATTGAAAAGTTGCCTCCAAGTTGGATAGAGTTTAAGAATTATCTTAAGCTCAAACAAAAGGAGATGACTGTGGATGAACTTATTGTTCGTCTTCGAATTGAAGAAGACAACAAAATGGCTCAAAAAGGCATCCGTGTGGAACCGATGGCAAAGGCAAATGTGGTTGAACATGGGCAATCGTCAAGGGGTTATAAAGGTAAAGGGAAAAAGCCAATTGGGAAACCAAAGGTGAACCTTGGACCAAAGAAAGGAGTTGTGAAAAAGAAACCTCCACCTCCTCCTTTCCAAGGTATTTGCTACAATTGTAATGAGACGGGGCACCGTGCTAATCAATGCAAGCAACCAAAGCGTGAGCGTGCGCATATGATGGATGAAGACGGTGAACCATTAGTGGCAATGATCACCGAGCTATCAGCAATGGTGGAAGAAGTCAACCTCGTGGGAGACAATCCACATGGATGGTTCATTGATACGGGAGCTACCCGTCATGTGTGTGGTGACAAGACCCTCTTTAGCACTTTTAAAGAGGTTAAGGGTGATGAAAAGCTTTACATGGGTAACAAAGCTACGGCCGACAGAAGGAGATGTGATCTTGAAGATGACTTCCGGGAAGGAACTCACTTTGAGCAACACCTTGTATGTCCCGGAGATTCGAAAGAATCTTGTTTCGGGATGGTTGCTTAATAAGTTTGGTTTTCGTTTAGTGTTTGAGTCGGACAAGTTTGTCCTTACTAAACGTGGAATGTATGTGGGGAAGGGTTATGCCCTTAATGGTATGTTTAAGATGAATGTAACCGTTATTAAAAGTGAAATGAATAAGACTACTATTTCTATTTATATGCTTGAGTCTTCAAATGTTTGGCATGGTAGACTATGACATGTAAATTATAATTCTATTCGTCGTTTAATAAATTTAAAATGCATACCTACATTCCATATTGACACAAACTCTAAATGTGAAACATGCGTTGAAGCAAAACTTACAAGATCATCATTTAAACCGGTTGAAAGAATAACCGAAACCCTTGGTTTAATTCACACCGACATATGTGATTTAAAAGCACACCCAACAAGAGGTGGCAACAAATATTTCATCATTTTTATTGATGATTGCACTAGATATTGTTATGTATACTTACTTAAAAGTAAGGATGAGGCAATCAACAAATTTATCTTGTATAAAAACGAAGTTGAGAATCAACTAAACAAGAAAATTAAAGCTTTGCGAAGCGATAGAGGTGGTGAATATGTTGCACCGTTCGCCGATTTATGTGCAAAAAGTGGTATAATACATGAATGTACAGCACCTTACTCACCACAATCAAATGGCATTGCGGAACGGAAAAACCGTACTTTAAAAGAGATGATGAATGCCATGTTGATAAGCTCTGGGATGAGCCATGACATGTGGGGGAAGCTATCCTCTCGGCAAATTATCTTCTAAATAAAATACCACCAAAGAAAAGGGATGTAACCCCTTATGAGTTATGGATGGGTAGAAAACCATCATATAAGTATCTCAAAGTGTGGGGGTGCCTAGCTAAGGTGATTGTACCACCGCCTAAAGCTCAAAAACTAGGACCCAAAACTGTTGATTGCATATTCATTGGATATGCTCAAAACAGTAATGCACATCGATTTCTTGTACATGAGTCCAAGAATCCCGATGTACAAAAGAACACTATCATGGAGATAAGGCCGGGGAATGCTTCATATTTTGAAAATGTGTTTCCAATGCGAGGACAAACACATGCATCTACATCATCGCGGTTTGATGATGGAGGTGCAAGTTCATCAACACAAATTGATGACATAGTTCATGATAGTCAACATGAACGACCTGAGGCTGAAGAGGGAGAAATTAGACGAAGTAAAAGGGCACGTGTTGAGAAATCCTTTGGTCCAGACTTCGTAAGTTATATGGTTGAGGGTGAGCCTAATACCTATCGTGAAGCGGTATCTTCTTCGGAAGGACCTCAATGGAAAGAGGCAATCAAGAATGAAATTGATTCAATTCTTCACAACCATACTTGGGAGCTAGTAGATCTTCCTCCTGGTTGTAAACCGCTTGGATATCGTTGGATATTTAAAAAGAAGATGAAAGCCGATGGAAGTATTGATAAATACAAAGCAAGGCTAGTAGTCAAAGGTTTTAGACAAAAGGAAGGTCTAGACTATTTTGATACTTACTCACCTGTGACTCGCATAACCTCCATACGAATGGTTCTTGCTATTGCGGCATTAAGAAATTTGGAAGTCCACCAAATGGATGTCAAAACCGCATTTCTAAATGGCGATTTAGAAGAAGAGATTTACATGGAGCAACCTGAGGGTTTCTCTGCCCATGGTCAAGAGGGTAAAGTATGTAAATTGGTCAAGTCATTATATGGCTTAAAGCAAGCTCCAAAACAGTGGCACCAAAAGTTTGATCGTGTCATGATTGACAACGGTTTCAAAATAAATGAGTGTGACAAATGTGTATATGTGAAAGATACACCAGGAGGTTATGTGATTTTATGTCTTTATGTAGATGATATGCTTATCATTGGGAGTAATGATAAAATAATAAGATCTACTAAGGACATGTTGAAAGGTAGATTTGATATGAAAGACATGGGTTTAGCGGATGTAATTTTAGGAGTGAAAATTATTCGAACCCAAGATGGTCTTGTGTTAAGTCAAGCACATTATGTGGATAAGATTCTTGAAAAATTCAACTCGGGAGACACTCGTGTAGTACGTTCTCCGGTTGATACCACCTAACATCTAAAGAAAAATAGAGGCGAGGGTGTTGCTCAGTTAGAGTATTCAAGAATCATTGGTAGTCTAATGTATCTAATGACATGTACTAGACCCGACTTAGCATACGCGGTGAGTAGGCTAAGCAGATATACTAGTAATCCAAGCTCAGAACATTGGAAGAGTATAACGAGGGTGCTTAGATACATAAGATACACAAGAGACTATGGATTGCATTATACCCGTCATCCAGCTGTGATTGAAGGGTATACTGATACAAACTGGATATCGGATATAAAAGATTCCAAATCAACAAGTGGGTATGTGTTCTTACTTGGTGGAGCAGCAATATCTTGGAGATCATCCAAGCAAACTGTTATAGCTAGATCCACAATGGAATCGGAATTTATCGCTTTGGATAAAGCCGGAGAAGAGGCTGAATGGCTACGTCAATTTGTGGAAGACATTCCAAGATGGCCAAAGCCGTTATCGGCTATTTGCATACATTGTGATAGTGAGTCGGCAATTGGTAGAGCCAAAAGCTCAATGTACAATGGCAAATCAAGGCACATCAGGCGTAGACATAACACAATACGACAACTAATATCAACGGGTGTTATCACGATTGACCATGTCAAGTCGAAAGATAACATTGCAGACCCGTTAACAAAAGGCTTAAGCACAGAAATAGTTTATAAGTTGTCAAGAGGAATGGGACTAAAGCCCGTGAAAAAGGGGAATATGAGGGAAACCTAACCTAGTTGACTGGAGATCCCAAGATCTAGGTTCAATAGGACAACTTAATCATATGACCAACGGAGTCACTATAGGGGAGTACCCTAAAACCTAAAGGGAGTGACGAACTTCCGAGTCCATTCACTCTGAGGGAGTACCCCGAACAAGTGACCAAAGTGAGGTTAAGCATATTAAGGTTAGATGATTCGTGGGAATCAATATAACTATGACGCTTTTAATGATTCATCGAATCACCTATGTTAGAGAGAAGTGGGGTCGCTTCGAATGGATTTGTGGGGAGGCGCAAATCCTAGAGCTCTCGCAGAACCAGGAAAATGTTCCATGACCATACACGGACACGATAATGAGGGGTTGATCAAACCAGGAAGAGTGATGTGTGATTGTATATTGTCGTCTACATAAAAAAAGGGTATGTTCAAAGACATCGTGTATACACACCACTAGGAGACTAAGTATACATCACAAAGGAAGGTTCAAAGGGAAGACCTACCTATCCTACAACACTTGACTGCTGAATTTTTTGAAGAAGTGTTTTCATTCATGTGGGGGATTGTTGGAAATTTATTGATAATATTAATATGGTTATTAATAATTAATCAATAAATTAATATGTTGAATGAAAATTAATATGGTTAATGACATTAGGAATTAATAGTGTGGGAAGTTGTCCCACATCGGAGGAAAGAGAGAATATAAAATGGTTTATATTCTATAACCTCTTGTCTATATTATTTTCTAAGGTTTCACACTAAGTGGATTCGCAAAGGGTGCGAAGCACCCTTAACTCGCACTCGCACACGCGCGCGCGCGCGCGGCGTGGGCATGTGGGCGCAATGTGGCGCTTTGATGGCGCACTTTGCACTTCGCACACTCGCATCGCCGCGAGCCGCTTGAGAGCCGCCTTAGTATTTTTGAAGGTTGGTTCGAGGGTCTGGTCAGGTGAGCCTAACCAGGGTGCACAATTCGTAACAGTGTCCGTTACAAGTTGACCGAAACCGACAACTGTTAATGACGAATTAACTGAGCAGTTATGATTCGGATTAATTGTGAGTGGATGTTACAGTTCGAATTCCACTATAAATACTGAGGGTGCCTCAGTATGAAGACACACCAATACACATCTCGAAACCTGCAGCAAAACAGGTTATCTGTCTCTCTGGATTCTCTTCTACAAACAAGTTCGGGTTCTAGATCAATCCCGGCAGTACAAACTGCTTCGGCTGTTGTACCCTGGGAAACAAACTGACTTCTCTTGGGAGGCTCGGAATTTGTTTTAAGGGCCCCGTGTTGAACACGATCCTCAGCTTTTACATTTCTGCTTCTTCTATTTCTTTAAAAATTATCATTGTAAAAGTGATTAATCATTTCTTTATGTTCATTTGTATTGAGTATATTAATAAAATTGTTTGACCTTTTATTTTATATGAACGGTTCATACAATTAATATGTGTAAACAAAAACTTAGCCACAAACTCAGCCATAACCAAATAAACTAGTGACCATGAAATTAAATAAAATATGATTTAAAAATTGTAAATATATCCATCATTCCAAACTGCAAACAATAATATTAGTGATTACACCATCCCAAACTGCAGAAATTTGAATTATACTTGCTTTGGCTTTTTGCAGAGCAGATCAACTTATATACGTACATATATACAACAACTCCAATAAACGTCATTATCATGGCTCAAGAATATTCCTCATCTTCATCCCAAACCCATCGTCTGATAGAACCCTGCCAATATCTCGCTTTTGATTTACTTAATATGAATCTACAGGAAATCGATTAGTGGAGGAAGTTTAAGCAAAATAATCAAGAATTGAAACGTGCATTGAAGGAATCATCAAGAACAGATGAGGAAAAGGAGGGAGATGAGAAGAAATTTGTGGGACAGTGGTACATGTACAGTATAAGGATCTACAGTGAGTTGGACATAATAAACTTGTGATGCTCTTATAAGTGGATATAATTAAAATACCCAAATCAATATTATATGGAATGGTTTTAAGCGTTTGTGACTTGAAAATAAAAAAAATAGTATTGTTTATCTGTAATTTTGAAGAAACGATGTTTAACCCTTATATAGCTTTTAATACTTTTAAAGTGGTTGTAAGTGGATGGAATAGAAAATATGATAATAAAAATATAAAAAATGTTATTTAAATAAAATAAAAAAAATAGTGATTTTTATTGTAGTTTTAAGAATAAACATAAAAATAAGATGTAAATACTCTAAATATTTATAAAACCAAAGACCTATCTAATTATACCACGAAAGATATTTTCTATGAGGGTGATAGAGCTGTTAATATCCAATTCCATTGCCCATAATTTGGATTTAGAGTAAATTAAAAACTGTGTCCTTTATTAATACATAAAATTACATGGTATGTACTTTAGTTTTAATAATTACATCTAATGTCCTTTTTTTAAAATGTGTGCACACCTATTGTCATTTACACTAACTTTCAGTTAAATATACAATTAACTCGGTTACGTATCTCACATGAAGTGCATTTTTGTCATTTTCTTTTCACATCTAATATATTAAACAAATAAAAAAATTAATTACTTTATATGAAAATTAAAATTAAAATTAAAATTAAAAGATATCGGACTGTTGGGTAAGTCAGTGAACCCGCGTTCCTCTTACGTTCCATACCATTAAATCCATCATATCCCCCTATTTGATAGCCCAATACCGGTCATCTTCACCACCTACAACATCTCATACACCATTGAAACCCCTTGAACTCAAACAAATAATGATGGTAAGATTAAAATCCTTAATTCACTTTGTGTATTTTGTTGATCTTTGAATTTCTGGGTTATGCTGTTTTGTGATTAACGAACGACTAATAGTTTATTTTCTTGCTTTTGCAATTATATAATCATTTTAAAGAATCACAGGTAATCTTCAAGTTTTTATTCATTATTAAATTTTCATTATTTGTTGGTGTGAGTAGTTTATAAAGTATTAACGTGTATTTTTTTGGTGTTTATTGATGATTTCCTGACCTTCTAAATGGTTTGTGACTTATACTTGATTTCCCGACCTTCTAAATGGTTTGTGACTTATACTTCTTGCTTTAGTAAATGTTATTGGAGGTTGTTCTCATTAAAAGTTTTGACGATTGGTCGAATGAACACACACCAAGAGTGATTGGTTTCACCGATTTACCTAACGATCTGATATTTTTTAATTTTCTTTTTTCATTTAAAATTTTTATTTTTTATAATTTTTTGAGTAAATTACCATTTGCGTCCCTAACGTTTTGTCATTTTAACCACTTGTATCCCTGCAGTTTCAAAGTCTCGATTTGCCCCCTAACGTTTCATTTTTGTCTTCGTTACATCCAGGTGACTAACTCCGTTAAATTGTCCAGTTAACTATTTATAAAATTACAAAATTACCCTTAACTAATATTAATTTAATAAAAAAACTCACTCACCTACCCACTTAACTCTCTCTCTCCTCTCACACACACACCCCCATCACAACATTCCACCATGGATGACCACCATTCCCCTCACTCCACCACCGCCAATGTTAACACCTCCGGCAACCTCACTCACGGCGGAGCCACCTCCAGAGCCGGATCCACCAGCGGCGCTAAAGGCCCCCCTGCATCACCTTCCCCCCGAATCTACCACCACCAATGTCGACACCCCATCTTAAGGTCCCCCTGTATCACCATCCTCCCGCCCTCAGCCCTACCTCCTTCTTCGAATTCCCCGTCCTATTAACCAACATTAAGGTACGATTTGCTTAATTTCACTGTATTTCGATTTTGTATTTGGATTATGTTTTGTATTTGAAATTGAAGCTTATCGACAACAAATTCATGAGAAATTGAAGCTTATCAGATCACAAATCCGTTTATCCGATAACAAATCCCAATACTTAACGCCCGAATCATCACCACCGGAGAACAAATGAAGCTTATCGACATGCGGCGATGAGGTGGCCGTCGGAGCGGAAGCAGGCGGAGGTGGTGGTGTCTTTGAAGGCGACGATGGTGGATTTGGGTTGTAGGGTATGGGCGGAGAAGATGGTGACGGTGGCGGAATGGGTGGCGGCGAAATCATGAGGGGATGAAGGGATAATGCGAGTGAAATGATGGATGAAACTAGGGTTTGTGGTTGTTTGTGTTTGAAGGATTTCCAGTAGTTTGATTCTAGAAATGATGTGGGTTTGTTGTTAGTGGGTATGTTGTTAGTGGGTTTGAGCTTCGGTTTGATGGAGAATGAATTAATTGTTGGTTCTGATTGATCATTGATCGCCATTGAAGGAGAACGAAGGTTTACAGATGATGAAGGTCGATGTTGATGGTGATGGTATGGTGAGCTTCAATGAGTTCAAACAGAGGATAAGTCAGGTGGATGAGGGGTAGTTTAGTCTTTTTATAATAATTTTAACAAGGAAACTAACAGTATTAAGTCATCTGAACTCAAATGGAAATAAAAATAAAACGAAAAGACTCAAATGGAAATAAAATAAAACGTTAGGGGGCTGATGGCAATTTTGAAACCGCAGGGATGCAAGTGCTTAAAATGAATAAATATCAGGGATGCAAATGGTAATTTACTCTAATTTTTTAAATACATTATACGTGAAAAAAAGATAAAAATAACCTCATGTGAGGGGGCACATAACTGAGTTAACTATATATTTAAATGATAGTTAGTGTAAAGGATAATATGTGTGTAAAATCTTTAATAAAAGAACATGATATGTAATTATTAAAACTAAATGACATACCATGTAATTTCATATATTAATAAAGGAAATAATTTGTAATTTACTCTTAGATTTATTTGTATGAAGCACGTCTTAACGTCTTTAAATTCTTCTAGTTCAGTGAAAACAGAGTTAATCTCGGTTTTGGTCCCTGTGTTTTTCAAATTGACTCTATTTGAGTACCAACGTTTATTTTGTCTCCATTTGAGTACCAAATTTTAAAAAGTTGTCTGTTTCAGTCCTTTTGACTAACGGTGTTAACTTTTTTCCGTTAAGTGATTGTCAATTTACTAAAATACCCCTCATTCAAAACACCATCTTCTTCTAAACCCTTTTCCAGATTTTTACATCATGAGTTCTACAAACACCAGCACCCACCACCACCACCGCCACCCACCCATCTCCTCCGCAACCCACCGTCAACCCCCGATCAATCCCCATCCCCGTCCCCAGCCCCATTCACATCACAACTACCCCTCAAGTATGTAACATGTTTCATAAAAATTCAATATTTTCTTCAAGTTTGATTCAAAATTTCAGTTTCAAATGGTGGGTTTTTGTTGTAACATTGATTAATGTAATGGGTTTTGTTCTGATTCAAATTTCGTTATTGATTACTTGATTATCAGCAATCTATGCCCTCACTCAATTCAAGAAAGTACACCAACAAGATATCTCTGTTCCTGTTCGCACTGCATTTCTTGGTCGCTGTTTGTCTGGTGTTCTTCTTGGTGTTCAAAGCGATTCAAGGATTACTACAAGAAGGTAGTGCAAGAAGAAAAGAACAGACGGTAATTCGATTCTTTCTTCCACAAGTAGAAGCAGGATCTCTGTTAAGCATCACATTAGCATTCGCATGGCAGAAAGCAGTAAGGGTTTGGCCCCATTTCATGGTGCATTTCATCCTCTGGAGTTCTTTCATCATGACATTATCCGCTGGTATCCTCCTCATCTGCTTCCAACGCCCCAGCACCGATGGTGTTGGTGTTGTGTTCATCTTCTTCGCCATTGGTAATGGGTTGTACTCATGTTGGGTCACTCAAAGAACAAAGTTTTGCAGTAAAGTTTTCTTGAAATCGCTCGAACACGTGTCGAAATTCCCTGATATAAACAGACCCACGTACTGGATGCTTGGAATTGGATTCGTTTGGATGTCGATTTGGATACTGGCTGTGATTGGGGCATTGAATTTTTACTTTCCGCCATTGGTGATCATTCTGCTGGTGTTTAGCTTTTTATGGACTGCAGAGGTGATGCGAAATGTGGCGAATTTGACGATTAGTAGGGTGATTGCTTTGTTTTATCTTAGGGGGGTTCAATCGAACACACAGTTTTGTTTTCAAAGAGCAATGTCCAAGAATCTTGGAAGTGCTTGTTTGGGGTCTTTGTTTGTTCCCACCATTGAAGCTCTGAGAATTGTTGCTCGAGGTCTGAATTTGCTTGAGGGAGAAGATGAGTTCATGTTTTCTTGTGCATATTGTTGTCTCAGAGTTATGGAAACAATTTTCAGATATGGCAATGGCTGGGCTTATGTTCAGGTATACAATAAATTCATTCCGAATTTTCAAGATTATAATTATTTTTTTCATTTTCTTTATATATTTAAAAAAAATCGAAACTTTCTGAAGATTTATTTTTTTTCTTGAATTATTTATGCTAACTTTCTGAAGATGGGTGGGTGGCGGTGGTGGTGGTGGGTGCTGGTGGTTTGTAGAACTCATGATGTAAAATCTGGAAAAAGGGTTTAGAAGAAGATGGTGTTTTGAATGAGGGGTATTTTAGTAAATTGACAATCACTTAACGGAAAAAAGTTAACACCGTTAGTCAAAAGGACTGAAACAGGTAACTTTTTTAAAATTTGGTACTCAAATGGAGACAAAATAAACGTTGGTACTCAAGTGGAGTCAATTTGAAAAACACAGGGACCAAACCGAGATTAACTCGTGAAAACATTTAAAAATGACATTTTCTTTAATTTGTACATTTCTTCTATTTGCCCTTTTGATCTTCAATTCTATTGCACATAATTATTTACTGTTCCCACTAATTTCATAAATCTCGGTTTTGGTCCCTATGTTTTGCAATCTGACTCCACTTGAGTACCAACGTTTATTTTGTCTCCACTTCAGTACCAAAGATTAAAAAAAGTTGTCTGTTTCAGTCCAATTTTACAACGGCGTTTGAATGTGCCGTTAAATAGGAGGCACGCGCACTGCACATGAGGGTATTTCGGTCATTTAATGTGTAATTGGTCTCTGTGTTCGCATAAGATCAAATTGAAACTAGGTCAAATCTCTTAAACTCATCCCCCACGTTTTTCACTTCTCTGATTTCACTCCTCGTCAATTCGTCATGTGGCATTTGCGTGCTGTCACTGAAGTAGAGTATGATACTCTAGAAATATACGGTAAGTGCATTCAATCTTTGCCAACGAATTTTGAATTCTGTTTTGCAATGTCTGGTTTGCATTGTTAATGCAGGTCAAGAACCAAACTTGTTTTCTTTAAAAATCTATCACGGTGGAGAGTTTGTGGGCTTCCCACTTAGAAGATACGTGCATGGCAAGGTAAATTTTGTGGACCTAGTTGATCAAGATGTGTTCTCTGCCCATGTGATTGATGCAATTATGAAAGCTTTAGGCCATCCTGAAGATGAGGTAATTTACTATCACTTCAAGATTCCAGGGCAAGATTTAGATTTCGGTCTACGAGCTCTTGGGAATGATAAGGATGTACTAAACATGTTGCAATATGTATCTATTCTTAAGTTGATAGAGATTTATACAGAGCATGGTAAAACTAAGCTAAACACATACTTTCAATCACCTGACGGTGGTTCTAAAGTAGTGATTGAGGAGATTGTTGATGTTGGGCCTTATAATTGTAAACGACAATTAGCACTTGAGTGGCATAATGATAACCCATGGTCTAGTGATGAAGATGTTAGTGAGACTGTTGGTGAAGGTCAAGTAGAGAATGTTAGTGAGGCTGTTGGTGAAGGTCAAGTAGAGAATGTTAGTGAGGCTGTTGGTGAAGGTCAAGTGGAGAATGTTAGTGAGGCTGTTGGTGAAGGTCATGTGATGTTAGTGATCATGTAGGAGAGAATGTTAGTGAGGCTGTTGGTGAAGGTCAAGTAAAGAATGTTAGTTGAGACTGTTGGTGAAGATGATGTGAATGTTAGTGATCATGTAGGAGAGAATGTTAGTGAGGCTGTTGGTGAAGGTCATGTGAATGTCATGGATGATATGAATGAGTATGACTTTGAAAGGGATAATAATGACTTTGAGAGGGATAACAATGACTGGGAAAGGGATAACATGGCTGAGGGTGAAGTTAATGATGAAGATGAAAGGGATAACATGGCTGAGGGTGAAGTTAACATGGCTGAAATGGATAGTAGTGCAGATGGGGATTCTGATTTTATTGTTGATGAAGATAACATGGTAGAGGATGTGGAGGTGGACATGAATGAATTAGAGCGGCTGTTGATATGGATGTAGAAAATGAGATGGAAATAGATAATGATGTTGATGAGGAGACTGCACAACTAGATTTGGATGACTTTGACAGTTTAAGTGAAGATAAGGATACTCCATTAAACAAAAGATTAAAACAGTTGAGAAAGGAAAAAAAACTGGAAAGCAGTTGCATCAGCCCCTTTTTATGTTGGTCAAACTATAAGTGACAAAGAACAAATCAAGTTGGCAGTTAAGAAAAATGCTATTGAGACTAGAAGGCAACTTTGTATTGTGAAAAATGACAACCGTAGATTTAGGGTTGTTTGTTAAGGGCATAATCCAAGTTTTGTTTGCAACCAAGGGCAAAATAGAGATGTTCTAAAAGATGGTGGGTCCCAGCAGTGTGAGGAATCTTCAAAAGCTGGTGGTTCAAGTGCATTAAATAAAAAAGCAAGGAAAAAGAATCTAAAGCTCACTTGCCCTTGGACTTTGCATATATCTAGAACCAATAAACAAGATCTGTGGTGTGTGAAGACTTTCATTGAGCAACATGACTGTTTACAGACAAGAGAGATATGGATGTATACTGTTAGCTCTGTTGCAAGAGAAGTGGAGCAAGTAATTGATTCTAACCCTACTATACCTTTAAAGGCCCTACAAGATCTGCTACAAAAGAAAACCAGGTAAAGATTTCAATTTAGAAAATCTTTAAGGCAAAAATGATGGCCCTTCATAAGGTACATGGTGATTACAAGGCACAATATGAATTGTTGAGGGATTATTGTGATGAATTGCTGAGATCAAATCCTGGGACAACTATAAAAATTGATGTTGAAAGGGAGTGCAATCCAGCAAGTGAAAGTAGAGAATTTAGAAGAATCTACATATGTCTTGGTGCTATGAAATCTGGTTTTAAGGCATGTGGAAGGGATCTACTGGGTTTAGATGGATGCTTTATGAAGGGTCCATATCCAAGTCAAATCTTGACTGCTGTTAGGGTTGATTCACATAATGGCATCTACCCTATTGCATATGCAATAGTAGAGTCTGAAACCACCAACTCATGGACTTGGTTCTTGGAACTACTTGCTAATGATCTAGATCTATCTGTTAATTCAAATTTCACTTTCATCACTAATAGGCAAAAGGTACTTATCCTTTTAAGTTCACTGTACTTATCAATCATTACTTTCATTAATGTTTTAAATAAAAACTGTTGTAGGGATTAATACCTGCATTGAAGAAAGTTCTCCCAGCTGCTGAGCACAGGTATTGCTTGAGACACATACATGAGAATATGAAATCTAAATGGAGAGGGCATATAATACCCGAAAAATAATAATAATAATAATAATAACAATAATAATAATATTAATAATAGAAATAAAAGTACAGAGGGTGATTTTGCTATTTTTATAACTTGAATTTATAAGTTTTGGGTAAATATTTAAAAGAACATAAACCACAGGGACCAAGTGTGTAAATTGGTTTAAAAACCAACCCCTCCCCTCCCGTTTTTCCGATTTGCTCCGGCCACTATTCCGGCCGGAATCCGGTCGGCTCCGGCGAACCCCCAAAACGCCATTAAAATTCGGTTTTCAAACCCCACAACGCACCAATACAATCGTGGGCAAGATTCTAACAATAATACACCCACTAATTCGAGTATTAACAACCGGATTACAACTCACGAAACCACCAAACTTTCGGTCGCTTTATCAATTTTAAAATCGCACTAGACAAAGATAATAATCAAATGGAGTGTACCTAATCAATCATATACCCACTAATAATATGTCTACACTCTCAATCCGACTTTCAATTCACACAAAAAGATCTGTTCGATTCCTTCTAAGCCGCGACCCGCAACTTAGTCGAGGACCTGGTTCCGAGGCTTTAAACTCACAATTGATAGAGGGCTTAGAGTCTTCAACACCCTTGGAAGCTCCACACAAAGTTAATTGGGTTATAATCATCATTTGAACAACAATCAAGCCCTACGTTAGTCGTGACTGTTCATCCTCTGTTCGTACCATTTCTTACATCAATTCAGGTAATTAAAACCTCATACACACTCGATTTCATTCAAGGAACAAAAGCCCTATGCTTAACACAATTAACATAGGCGAATTCGTGGTCAATTGGGTTGAATTGAAACTAGGGTTCTTGGGTAAATTGGGGGAATTGTTTAAAGTCTTGATTTAAGAATTACAAACGGATCCATATCGCGGCTGCGGCCTTGGTCTATCGGTTCCCCACTCACATCCTAACATTGAGGTCCCGGGTTCGAACCCGGGCACCCTCAACCATTTTTTTTGGCTTTTTCAACTCTTAAATAATTATGTAAAAATTTTCAAAAATTATAAAAATCAGTTCTGTAAACTCTTTTATTTTTAAGACCATCTACATATTTTCTAGAAATTGTTTCTTTAAATGCTTTAATATTTCTATAAAATATTTTTATAGAAAACACTATTATTTAGTTATAATACTATTATTTAATTAAATAATGGATCACTATTATGTTTCAAAACAATACTGATATATTATGTAAATGAATAATATATAACTTTTGATAGTTATAGTTATATATATTGTTAACAAACGTTATAAATAGTTTATTTTGTTTAAAAATAAACTGTAAACAATTGATTTAGTTACGTATTTTACAGCCAACTTACGGAGGCCATAACTTTTCATAACAGATCCAAATCAGTTAAACCTTATGTCCATGACGAAGTTCGTTGAAAGACGAATCCGTTGATATATAAAACATCGAAAAACTCAGTCGTTTAGACCTCCAAACAGTCATTTTCGTAACAGCTAGCAGTTCTGCGCAGCTGTAAAGATCCACGTTTTTCTCATATTTCGGTAATCTAAATCAGAAACTTTTCTAAATGAAAGTTGTTTAGAAATCACTAGTCTAGTAAACTGGAGATTTTCAGAATTTTTGGACATCGTTTAGTATTTTTAACGAGTGCGAAAAGACAGAGGCAGAACTGGAATTTTTCGAACTATAATTTGCGTTACGTTATCGTAGGTTCTCATGGCGTTAACCGAGCCTAGACTTTGTTTCTGATTATTGTCATTCGTGTATAAGGTACGGATTCCGACCTTTCCTCTCTCGTAGCATGAATTCCTCTCGTTCTTGATTTTTATCTTGAATCCAGAACTTGACTTGTTGTTTATTAAATTCATAAGTTTATTGTTATAAAGGATTATCGTATAGTTGACATTGTTTGCATGTGATATGATTTATCTTCTTTGTACTCATTGTCACATGCTTCCTAAATTATTGATTATAGCTAGTGACCTTGATTGAGGGTTAAGAGCACTAGTGTAACTTATTGTGTTATATTGGCTTGATCGATTGTATTATTGACCTCCGTACCCGAGCACATCCACCTATGGGGACATAGGGCGTCATTGTGGCACGAGTGACGTGCTCTATCTGTGGCAGAGCGATTAGACCACAGCGTCTCTACATTATTATTATGTGCTAAGTTGTTACACATATTGATTATTGTTAAAGGAGGCGTATGGATCGATCCTAGGATATCATTGTTATTGTTTATTGGTGAGATGGTTAGGTGTGTGTGCCCACATTCCTATCTCACATATTGGTGCATTAGAACTGCAGCTAATGTACACATTGTTAAGTGTTATTATTATTGGCTCATATGGGTATTCCTTTTAGATGATCATTATCATTTGATTTTCAACTTGATCATCTCATTGTTATCATTATTGATCATTGTATTGCTATTGTTTATTTCCGTTACTGAGCATTCTTTGGCTCAGCCGTTTTCTTTTGTTGTTTTCTCTTATTTTTATAGCAGGTACTCAAGGGGCTCAGGGGAACGAGTGAAGAGTGTTAACTCAAGAAGTTAGGATGAGAATAATTGGATCAAAAGACTTAATAGTATTTTGATTTTAAGACTTTATTTAAGTTATTTGGATCTATGTAAGGATTTGAGTGTTTCTTAGTCCTTTAATCTTATCGTCATGAAACTCTGAATTACTGTTTGTGTGACACGTCAGCCCTACCCGGGTTGGGGTGTTACAGTTATGGTATCAGAGCTTAGGCTCCTTCCTGTAGAAAACTTAAACTAAATAATTAAGACATGTGAGGATTGGGTAGACATTGGGTTAGGTTCTCTATATATTATATGGCTATTTTCTAATTCACGTTGTTCTGAGTAATGTGAAATGTTTTCATTTTAGATGCCTCCCAGCCGTAATTCACGAAATTCTAGCGGGTCGAATGGACCTGATCCAAACCTTGTTGGTGCTATGACCCAAGCACTTACTGCTATACTACCGACTTTGATTGATGCGGTACGTAATCCGAACCCAAATCCAAACCCAAACCCAAATCCTAAACCAAATCCAAACCCAAATCCGAATCCGAATCCAAACCCAAATCCAAACCCGAATCCAAACCCAACTGGTGCAGATGTTTGGCTAGCGCGATTTCAAAAGCAAAAACCACGAGCATTCACTAAGGCGGCTACACCTGCAGTGGCCAAAGACTGGATCGCTCATATTGAGAAAATTTTTACCGTGCTTAGAGTTGATCAGCAGTGCAGGGCTGGTTTAGCTGCTTATAAGCTGGAGGAAGATGCTCAAGTATGGTGGGAGAATATGGTAGCTGAAAGAGGAGGCGAACAGTTCGTGGAGACTCTATCTTGGAATGATTTTCGTTCCATATTCTTCGACAAGTATTTTACGAATGTGGATAAAGCAGCATACAGGCGGGAGTATGATAACATCCGTCAACGAAACGATGAATCACTCACCGATTTTACAGACCGGTTTTATCGACTGTTGGGATTTCTAGGTTCTTCTGCTGGACCACCCGAGGAACGGGCTGAAAAGTATCAATGGGCAGTATGTGATCGGATTCGTAAGGCTATTATTCACTCCACTTTCAACAATGTTGAGGAAGCAGTTAGGGCTGCAAAAAGGGTAGACCTGGAGAGAAAAGAATTTTTGTTAAAATTTGAGGCTAATAAGAAGCGCAGTAGAGATGGGACTCGTATTCAGGCTGGCGGTGAGTCATCCTAAGGATCTGACCGAAATGGAAATGATCGTCAGAAAAATTAAGGATCGGGGAAGAACACTAAGCCATGGCATGGTAAGACTCGAATTCAAGGTCAAATGATACCCTATCAACAACCAATTGCAGCTCAACCGGTGAATCAAAAAGGCAATCCTTCCAGACATCCGATGTGTACTCATTGTGGAAAGCATCATCCCGGAACTTGTCGTCGACTTACAGGAGCTTGTCTTGGTTGTGGAGATATGGGGCATAGGGTTAGTCAATGCCCAAAGGCGAGGAACCGACCAGAGAATGATGCTAAGGGAGCCAATGCGCCACCCACTACTGGAGGTCGAGTATTCGCACTAACTGCAGGGGAAGCTGCTAATGCTCCAGGTACATCTTCCCGTACAAATTCATTCTAATAATCATAATCTACTTCCATTGATTCTAGTTTTACCGTCGTTAGTATCTCATTAGTTATCAATATATAGGTACGATTTGTGGTATACTTCGTTATGGTGACTATGATATTTCTGTATTGTTTGATACTGGCTCCACCCGCTCTATAGTATCTCATCTATTCACAAACCGCCTTACGATCATGCCTACCGCTCTAGAGCCTGCATTAGTGATTTCCACTCCTGTTGGAGAATCGATTGTTATTTCACAAGTATATCAAAACTGTCCTATTCAGATCGAATCAACCATAAGAGAGGCTGACCTCTTTCCTATGCACATGGGTGATTTCGATATTATTCTTGGCATGGATTGGTTAACACGACACTAGGTTACCATAGAATGTCAAACTCGTCGTGTGCTATTTGATGATCCTATGAATCCTGACTTAGTTTACCAAGGGAACCTACCTCGGAAACCTCTCAAAATTATCTCTGCTCTGAAAGCTCAAAAGCTTATATTCCGTGGATGTGAGGGATTCTTAGCTTCTATAAAAGATACATCAGTGGATACTCCTCGTATTGAAGACTTTCCTATTGTTCGGGATTTCTCTGATGTCTTTCCTGAAGAACTTCCAGGGTTACCACCTGAGCGTGAAGTTGAGTTTACTATTGATTTAATCCCCGGGGCGGAACCTATTTCTAAGGCACCTTATCGGAAGGCTCCAGTAGAGTTAAAGGAATTGAAAGAACAACTGCAGGAGCTATTACAACTTGGATTCATTAGACCAAGTGTTTCACCATGGGGGGCACCGGTATTATTTGTGAAGAAGAAAGATGGTAGTATGCGTCTATGCATCGACTACCGAGAGCTTAATAAGATTACTATCCGAAACCGCTATCCGTTACCGCGTATTGACGATCTCTTCGATCAACTACAAGGGGCAAAGTTCTTCTCTAAGATCGACCTCAGATCAGGATACCATCAATTGAGGATCCGAGATCAAGATGTTCCTAAGACAGCATTCCGCACCCGTTACGGTCACTATGAGTTCCTAGTTATGCCTTTTGGCTTGACTAATGCTCCAGCTGTCTTTATGGACCTCATGAACAGAGTGTTCCATGAGTATTTGGACCGCTTTGTAATTGTTTTTATCGATGACATCTTGGTATTCTCTAAAAGTAGAGAGGAGCATGAAGACCACCTTCGCACGATTTTGGAGACCTTACGCCAAAAGAAGTTATATGCTAAATTTCTAAGTGTGACTTTTGGCTTGAACAAGTGGCATTTTTAGGCCATGTTGTATCAGCTAAAGGTATCACTATGGATCCGGCAAAGGTGGAAGCTATTACTAAATGGCCTCGACCGACATCCGTCACTGAAGTTCGTAGTTTTCTTGGTTTAGCGGGCCATTACCGACGTTTTGTGGAAGGTTTCTCTCGTGTAGCATTACCTCTAACTCAACTTATGAGAAAGGGTGTAAAATTTACGTGGGACGAGGATAGAGAAAAGAGTTTTGAGGAACTGAAGAAAAGACTGGTATCTGCCCCTATTCTTACGTTACCTTCGGGTTCTGGCGGATACCAAGTTTATAGTGATGCATCGAAGAAGGGACTTGGTTGTGTTCTTATGCAGCATGGTAAAGTTATTGCTTATGCTTCCCGACAGCTTAAACCGTACGAAGTAAACTACCCAACACATGACTTAGAGCTTGCAGCTGTAGTGTTTGCATTAAAGATTTGGAGACATTATTTGTATGGAGAGACATGTGACATCTTTACTGATCATAAGAGCCTTAAGTATATTTTCACTCAAAAAGAACTCAATATGAGGCAGAGGAGATGGTTAGAACTACTCAAGGATTATGATGCCAACATCCAGTATCATCCGGGCAAGGCGAATGTCGTGGCAGATGCTCTCAGTCGAAAGAGTGCAGGTGGAGTAGCATGTCTTCAAATCCAACCACAGATTATCTCAGATCTGGATAGAATGGAAGTTGGGTTACAGCTTGGTGAGTCTAACGGTTATCTAGCCAAGATGAGGATAGAATCTGATCTTATTACACGGATCAAGGAAGCTCAGAATCAAGATGGAGAACTTTGGGCGATATTACAAAATTTGAAGATAGGGAAACAATCTGAGTTTCGAGTTGATGAACAAGGAGTTATCTGGTGTGGAAATAGATTATGTGTGCCAAATGACTCAACCCTTCGTGACTCCTTATTAGCAGAGGCACACAGTTCACCATTCTCTATTCACCCGGGAGCCACTAAGATGTATAGAGATTTAAGGCAAACTTTTGGTGGAGTGGTATGAAAGAAGATGTAGCTAAATATGTGAGTCATTGTTTAACTTGTCAGCAAGTAAAGATTGAGCATCAAAGAGCTAGTGGATTACTGCAACCATTAGATATTCCTGTGTGGAAATGGGATGATATTTCCATGGACTTTGTTACAGGCCTACCAAAAACATTCAAGAAGAACGACGCCATTTGGGTCGTAGTTGATAGACTCACAAAGTCGGCTCATTTCTTGCCCATCCAACAGGGTTACTCAGTTAGCAAATTATCAGAGATATTTCTGCAAGATATTATTCGACTTCATGGCACGCCATCATCGATTGTATGTGATAGAGATCCGCGTTTCACGTCACGCTTTTGGAAGGGTTTCCAAAATGCTTGGGGAACCAAGTTAAGATTTAGTACCGCCTTCCATCCGCAGACTGACGGACAATCTGAACGCACTATTCAGACTTTGGAAGATATGCTTAGAGCATGCGCACTCGAATGGACGGGCAATTGGGATGAGTATCTATGCCTAGTTGAGTTCGCGTATAATAATAGTTGGCAGGCTAGTATAAATATGGCCCCGTTTGAACTTTTATATGGTCGAAAATGTAGAGCACCGATATGTTGGAATGAGGTTGGAGAAAAGATAATCGAAGGACCGGAATTGGTTAGAATTACTAATGACAAAGTTGCCATTGCCAGAGAGAAGTTGAAAGAAGCCCAAACTAGACAAAAGAGTTACGCCGATCAACACCGACGAGCGTTGGAATTTAGAGTCGGAGATCATGTGTTTCTCAAAGTGTCACCTTGTCGTGGCATACGTCGATTTTGAATTAAAGGAAAGTTAAGTCCACGTTTTATCGGTCCGTTTGAGATTCTTGAAAGGGTTGGAGAAGTCTCGTATCGTTTAGCATTGCCACCGCAACTCTCTCATGTTCATAACGTTTTCATGTCTCTTTGTTGAGGGGATACAACTATCATCCGTTGCACGTTATTAGTTACCCTCTTCACGCGATTCAAGAAGATCTTTCTTATGAAGAAGAACCTGAAGCTATTATTGATCGTCAAGAACGAGTTATGAGACGCAAGTCTATACCGTTCGTTAAAGTTTTATGGAAAAATCATTCTGAACGCGAGGCGACATGGGAGACAGAAGAAATGATTCGTTCACAGTATCCATACTTATTCGACAACTAAGTGTATGTTTTCTAAGCCTAACTATTAGTGATTACTCTATTCGTAAGTGGTGTGTATTTAAAGAAGTATTATTTTCACCGTATCGTATTTCCTGAAGGATTCATGCTACATTATTTAGAATTTCGAGGACGAAATTGTTTTAAGGGGGTAGAATTATAATACCCGAAAAAAAAAATAATAATAATAATAATAACAATAATAATAATATTAATAATAGAAATAAAAGTACAGAGGGTGATTTTGCTATTTTTATAACTTGAATTATAAGTTTTGGGTAAATATTTAAAAGAACATAAACCACAGGGACAAGTGTGTAAATTGGTTTAAAAACCAACCCCTCCCCTCCCGTTTTTCCGATTTGCTCCGGCCACTATTCCGGCCGGAATCCGGTCGGCTCCGGCGAACCCCAAAACGCCATTAAAATTCGGTTTTCAAACCCCACAACGCACCAATACAATCGTGGGCAAGATTCTAACAATAATACACCCACTAATTCGAGTATTAACAACGGATTACAACTCACGAAACCACCAAACTTTCGGTCGCTTTATCAATTTTAAAATCGCACTAGACAAAGATAATAATCAAATGGAGTGTACCTAATCAATCATATACCCACTAATAATATGTCTACACTCTCAATCCGACTTTCAATTCACACAAAACGATCTGTTCGATTCCTTCTAAGCCGCGACCCGCAACTTAGTCGAGGACCTGGTTCCGAGGCTTTAAACTCACAATTGATAGAGGGCTTAGAGTCTTCAACACCCTTGGAAGCTCCACACAAAGTTAATTGGGTTATAATCATCATTTGAACAACAATCAAGCCCTACGTTAGTCGCGACTGTTCATCCTCTGTTCGTACCATTTCTTACATCAATTCAGGTAATTAAAACCTCATACACACTCGATTTCATTCAAGGAACAAAAGCCCTATGCTTAACACAATTAACATAGGCGAATTCGTGGTCAATGGGTTGAATTGAAACTAGGGTTCTTGGGTAAATTGGGGGAATTGTTTAAAGTCTTGATTTAAGAATTACAAACGGATCCATATCGCGGCTGCGGCCTTGGTCTATCGGTTCCCCACTCACATCCTAACATTGAGGTCCCGGGTTCGAACCCGGGCACCCTCAACCATTTTTTTTGGCTTTTTCAACTCTTAAATAATTATGTAAAAATTTTCAAAAAATTATAAAAATCAGTTCTGTAAACTCTTTTATTTTTAAGACCATCTACATATTTTCTAGAAATTGTTTCTTTAAATGCTTTAATATTTCTATAAAATATTTTTATAGAAAACACTATTATTTAGTTATAATACTATTATTTAATTAAATAATGGATCACTATTATGTTTCAAAACAATACTGATATATTATGTAAATGAATAATATATAACTTTTGATAGTTATAGTTATATATATTGTTAACAAACGTTATAAATAGTTTATTTTGTTTAAAAATAAACTGTAAACAATTGATTTAGTTACGTATTTTACAGCCAACTTACGGAGGCCATAACTTTTTCATAACAGATCCAAATCAGTTAAACCTTATGTCCATGACGAAGTTCGTTGAAAGACGAATCCGTTGATATATAAAACATCGAAAAACTCAGCCGTTTAGACCTCCAAACAGTCGTTTTCGTAACAGCTAGCAGTTCTGCGCAGCTGTAAAGATCCACGTTTTTCTCATATTTCGGTAATCCAAATCAGAAACTTTTCTAAATGAAAGTTGTTTAGAAATCACTAATCTAGTAAACTGGAGATTTTCAGAATTTTTAGACATCGTTTAGTATTTTTAACGAGTGCGAAAAGACAGAGGCAGAACTGGAATTTTTCGAACTATAATTTGCGTTACGTTATCGTAGGTTCTCACGGCGTTAACCGAGCCTAGACTTTGTTTCTGATTATTGTCATTCGTGTATAAGGTACGGATTCCGACCTTTCCTCTCTCGTAGCATGAATTCCTCTCGTTCTTGATTTTTATCTTGAATCCAGAACTTGACTTGTTGTTTATTAAATTCATAAGTTTATTGTTATAAAGGATTATCGTATAGTTGACATTGTTTGCATGTGATATGATTTATCTTCTTTGTACTCATTGTCACATGCTTCCTAAATTATTGATTATAGCTAGTGACCTTGATTGAGGGTTAAGAGCATAGTGTAACTTATTGTGTTATATTGGCTTGATCGATTGTATTATTGACCTCCGTACCCGAGCACATCCACCTATGGGGACATAGGGCGTCATTGTGGCACGAGTGACGTGCTCTATCTGTGGCAGAGCGATTAGACCACAGCGTCTCTACATTATTATTATGTGCTAAGTTGTTACACATATTGATTATTGTTAAAGGAGGCGTATGGATCGATCCTAGGATATCATTGTTATTGTTATTGGTGAGATGGTTAGGTGTGTGTGCCCACATTCCTATCTCACATATTGGTGCATTAGAACTGCAGCTAATGTACACATTGTTAAGTTATTATTATTGGCTCATATGGGTATTCCTTTTAGATGATCATTATCATTTGATTTTCAACTTGATCATCTCATTGTTATTATTATTGATCATTGTATTGCTATTGTTTATTTCCGTTACTAAGCATTCTTTGGCTCAGCCGTATTTTCTTTTGTGTTTTCTCTATTTTTATTTTATAGCAGGTACTCAAGGGGCTCAGGGGAACGAGTGAAGAGTGTTAACTCAAGAAGTTAGGATGAGAATAATTGGATCAAAAAGACTTAATAGTATTTTGATTTTAAGACTTTATTTAAGTTATTTGGATCTATGTAAGGATTTGAGTGTTTCTTAGTCCTTTAATCTTATCGTCATGAAACTCTGAATTACTGTTTGTGTGACACGTCAGCCCTACCCGGGTTGGGGTGTTACAGGGCATATGTACAAGGACCTATTGTGGAAGTGTGCAAGTGCAACAACAGTCCCTCAATTTGAAAAGGCAATGGCAGCAGTAAGAAAACAAGATGGTTCTTTGCATGATTGGTTAAAAGAAATCCCCCCACAACACTGGAGCAAAGCTTATTTTAGTGGTAATATATGTTCTTATTTGGTTAAAACTAAATAATTAGTGCTATTTTATAATAACTACCTTGTTCTTTCTGGTGTAATAACTACAGGAAGAGCAGTGTGTGATATGCTGCTTAATAATGTTTGTGAGGTCTTTAACAGACAATTGGTAGGAGGTAGAGATAGGCCTATAATTAGTTGCTTATAATACATAAGGGAGTACATGATGAAAAGGATTGTTGGAGTCCACAAGTTGATTGCCAAGTGTGAAGGACCTTTAACACTATATGCAACTAAGACCTTTAATTCAATAAAATCTGAGGCTGCAGAGTACAATGTCATCATGGCTGGAGTAAACAAATATCAGGTTAGTGGGCCTTGGTTAGATCAAGTGATGGTTGACTTGGGGAAGAAAACTTGTTCATGTAGGAAATGGAGCTCACTGGTATGCCTTGTAAGCATGCAGTGGCAGCCATATGGGATCTTTCAAAGGGGGTGAGGAGGCTACAATTCCAGAGTCATAGGTTTCTAGAGTTTATTGGCTTCAAACTTGGAAAGATGTTTACCAATACACCATTGACCCAATCAATGGGAGAGACTTGTGGACACCATCAGCATGCCCAACAATTGTAACAGCCCCAAAACATCATACTCAGGTGGGTAGGCCAAGAAAAAAAAGGAAGAAAAGTGCAGAGGAATTGAGTGAAATCAATGATAGGGGCAAGATTGTTAAGAAGGGATATTCTACTACATGTTCAAAGTGTAACAAGAAGGGCCATAACAAAAGATCCTGCACTGGTCAAGGGGGGTCACAACAAGTATCACAGGAAGCTCCACAAGCAACACAGGATGTTTAGTTGTTATTTTATCAGTTTTTGTTAAACAATGATGTATTTTGTACTGTCTTATGTTTGTTAAACAATGATGTATTTTGTTAACATTATGGTTATGGCATGTTCTATTTGACTTCATCTGTAGTGCACCATTTGTTACATTTGAAAGCATATAACAACAGCTTGCAATACATAAACCAAAACCCACTACCATTGCAAGCAAAATCCACTGCCATTACAGGAATCTTTTACATAATTTGAACACCAAATACATAAACCAAAACCCACTACCATTGCAAGCAAAATCCACTGCCATTACAGGTTCTATTACATAATTTGAACACCAAATACATAAACCAAAACCCACTACCATTACAGGGTTCTTTTACATAATTTGAACACCAAATACATAAACCAAAACCCACTACCATTGCAAGCAAAATCCACTGCCATTACAGGGTTCTATTACATAATTTGAACACCAAATACATAAACCAAAACCCACTACCATTGCAAGCAAAATCCACTGCCATTACAGGGTTTATTACATCATTTGAACACCAAATACATAAACCAAAACCCACTACCATTGCAAGTTCTATTACATCATTTAAACACCAAATACATAACAAAAAACAACCAACTTAAACCTAATACAAATTTGAGTTTCTTCACTTGAAATGCTAAGCTCTTACAATCAGCTTGTAATTTGTTATTGGATTTCAACAATCCAGATATAATTCGAGTGGCCTTTGCACACAGAGGAGGGTCAACCCAACTCACAAACCCACAACTCGTAACCTGCATAGACAGGAGGGTCAACACAACTCCCAAACATACAATAATCTTGAAACCTAACAATTTAGGTCTTACCGTGTTAGCACAACAATGAAAGCGACGTCCCGGGTTTACTGAGGTCCAAGACGTGATGATTCTTGTTGGAGATCCACATGAACATATCACCATTTTCATCAACTGCAACAAACACAACAGAGAGAAAGAGAGAGAGAGAGATAGAGACGGAGATATGAGTGTATATATATGAGTGCAACAAACACAACAAAAGAGACCGTTTACACATGAAATGACCGAAATACCCTCATGTGCAGCGCGCGTGCCTCTTATTTAACGGCACATTCAAACGCCGTTGTAAAATTGGACTGAAACAGACAACTTTTTTAATCTTTGGTACCGAAGTGGAGACAAAATAAACGTTGGTACTCAAGTGGAGTCAAATTATAAAACACAGGGACCAAAACCGAGATTTACTCTATTTAATTGAGTAAATTTCGGTTTTGGTCCCTGAGGTTTACCCATTTTAACCATTTCAGTCCAAAAAGGAATCTTTGATCATATCATGCCCTGTGGTTTCTTTTTTGTAACGGTTTTGATCCCTTACACTAACTCTGTTAGTTTTTACAGTTAAATGTGAGGGTACTTTGGTCATTTTACATTTGGAGGACTAGTTATGTAAATTGTATTAGATTAGGATAATTTTTGTAATTTTTAAAATAATAAAAAATAAAAAAACAAAATTTAAATCTACCACTGTCTTCTTCAACCTTCACGCGACACCCCATCCAAACCCTAAAAAAAACCTCTTCCACCAACAAACTGAAGCTTTCAAGGTTCACCCATGGCAGAGTAAGCAACCCTCTCTCTCACACACACACATACACACACATCTTTCTTCTTCATCTCACCCCTCAATTTCAATCTAACGGATACATAACCTATTCACTACCAACCACCCCATATCCACTACTACACCATCATCATCAACCACCACTACAAGCATTCACGTAACCGCACTTGACGGCCTAATGAACGTCAACTCCCTATTCACCATCGTCGTCTTCGTCGGCCTCTCTCTCACCACTACTACCTCTCTCCTCCACCATCTTCCCCATCCAAATCGACCAGACCCATCCAAGCCCCGATCCGATCCACCCCCAGCCCCACCCTCTTCGAGATGATGACCGAAGAGCAAACCCGAGAATCCAGGCCCTCTGCCCACTCCCACTCCCTCAACACCGCCCGAATCCATATCGAGGAACGGGTTGCTAGGGTTTTATCCGGAGCCCCTTTCAAAAATCCTAGCGATTAGGGCTTAGGGTTTGTAGATGTCAAACTCACTCTTACAGCACGTGATGGTTTCAGCGTGTCAATGGATGTTCACCGCCAAGTGTTTGTCCATCGGAGGCAGTTCTTTAGGGAGAAACTGGGTCGGAGGAGGCCACCGCGCCTCCGACTGCCACCACCACTTCTCCGCCAAATACGACCCTCCAACGCCGACCTCACCTGCACCGAATCCTACTCGTTAGACGAAATCATCTACCAATCACGCTCCGGCGGCCTCCTCGATGTTCAACACGACATTGAAGCCCTTAGGAAATTCGATGGTGATTACTGGAAATCGTTGTTCGATTCGCGAATGGGGAAAGCGGTGGTGGCGGTGGGTTAGATTATATTCAAGTTTTCTTTTTTTATTTTTTGTTGCTTTAAAAATTACAATAGTTATCCTAATCTAATATAATTTACATAACTAGTCCTCCAAATGTAAAATGACCAAAGTACCCTCACATTTAACTGTAAAAACTAACAGAGTTAGTGTAAGGGATCAAAACCGTTACAAAAAAGAAACTACAGGGCTTGATATGATCAAAGATTCCTTTTTGGACTGAAATGGTTAAAATAGGTAAACCTCAGGGACCAAAACCGAAATTTACTCATTTTAATTTTTAGTATGCACACTTTATGTTATTGTGTTTATATTTTATGCGTAGAAAAAATAAGCGGTTTTTTAATATGTTTACAATCCCATTAATTTTAGAGTATCACCATCAAACATGATTTTGATCATGTCATATAAGCACTCGGTGAGAAAATAACGGTCCTCAAAATCCTCCTTTCCACAGCTCCATAAAACTCGTTACAAGATTTTCCTATCATCAAACAAACAACCAAAATTGATCATTTTTTTTACAAATTAAGAAGAAAATCATCTAAAACTGCTTTGGGTTTTTGTTTTTTTCAAAAAGATTTTGACATCTTGTGGCCTCTGCCTTGGATACAACCAAGGCAGAGATCAAACGAAGACACAAGTTTTAGATTCACAACGCTAAATCATGGCATTTCAAGATTTCGACCAGATTTCAGAACGTAGAAGGCTTGAAAGAAAACAAAGGTTGAAACAAAGAATCATCATAGGAGTTGTTGTCACAATTTTGCTTATTTCAGGAGCTGTTGCAGCATTCTTAATATTCCTCAATAACTCCCAACAAGACGAGACAGATGATGGTGCGGATAATACAGATACGATCGACACTGACAAAACAGATAACAATAACACCAACGACAACAAGGACAACTCATCGTCCGATGCTCCTAATGACAAAGGAAACAAAGACGAAAAGGTTTTGCAAACCCAAAAGGCTGTTCAAACGATATGTGAATCAACCGATTACAAAGAAACATGCCAGAGCCGGCTTGGAAAATCGTTAAGCTTGACATTATCAGGACTACCTGGTCCTGATGATCTCATGAAAGCAGCTGTATCTGCAGCCTCGGATGAACTCGACAACGCCATTAACCAAACATCCACGTTCATGAAAGTTGACACCGCACCCGATAACCAAAAGCCACATTCGACGTCTGCAAGCAGGTTTTCGAGGACGCACAGAATGACTTCAACCGTTCAAGAAACGCTGCCAAATTACCGGATTTAGGCAACTGGTTAAGTGCGGTTATGACGTATCAACAAACGTGCATCGACGCGATTACTGAAGATGCAACCAGGACCAGCATTGAGCAAACTTTAAAAATCAGCAAAGAGCTCACTAGCAACTCGTTAGCCATAGTTTCTTCACTTCATAAAGAAGCACCAACACCTGCACCCGTCACCCACCGCCGCCTGCTAACACGCGTACACGGTCTCCCCACATGGATGACACACGACACGCAAAGGCTACTAAAAGCCGACTCCCCAAGTCTATCCCCAAACGCGACTGTCGCTAAAGACGATTCAGGCGATTTCACCACCATTTCAAAGGCACTTGATGCCTTGCCTGCTAACTATCAAGGGCGCTATGTTATTTACATAAAGGCTGGAGTATATGAAGAGAATGTGATTGTCAATAAAGACATGGTTAACATCACAATGTACGGTGACGGATCACAAAAAACAATCATCACAAGCAACAAAAACTTTGCAGATGGAGTACCAACCTTTCTAACAGCAACATTCGGTATCAACAATCAACTACTGATTAGTGTTTATTCATCACCTTTACCAATTAGAGATGATATTCTGATCACTAATTACAGATATGAATGTTTGTAGCGGCTATAGGTGAAGGATTCATGGCTCAATCAATCGGTTTTCGGAACACCGCAGGTCCTGAAAAGCATCAAGCGGTAGCTCTAAGAGTTCAATCAGATCGTTCAATATTCCTCAATTGCAGAATGGAGGGATACGAACAGACCTTATATGTTCAAACTCACCGTCAATTTTATCGTGGATGCTACATATTGGGGACGATCGACTTCATATTTGGGGACGCTGCTGCAGTGTTCCAAACATGTGAAGTTATGATCAGAAAACCAATGGCGAATCAACACAACACAGTGATCGCTCAAGGTAGAATCGACAAACACGAAACGACGGGGATCGTGTTACAGAAGTGTAGGATTTTTGCCGATTCGTCGTTGGAGGCGGAGAAATCGAAGGTCCGGAGTTACCTTGGGCGACCGTTGAAGGAGTATTCGAGAGCGATCGTGATGGAATCGGAGATCGGTGACGTGATTCATTCTGACGGGTGGTTGTCGGAGGGGGATTTTGCAGTTGCGACGGTTTATTACGCGGAGTATAATAACATCGGTGGCGGATCTCGGGTGAAGGATAGGGTGAAGGGGTGGTTATCATCCGGAGGTTAAGAAGGAGGAGGCGGTGAAGTTCACGGCGGCGGAGTTTATACAGGGGGAACGGTGGTTGAAGGATACCGGTGTTCCTGTTCGTCTAGGGTTTTACAGCTAGTTAGTGAAGAAGATGACACTGGTGGTGGTGGTGGTGGTGGTGGTGGTTGTATATACATTCGCGTAGATGTGATTGTATTATGAACCGTGTATAAAAGTAGTTTACATAGATGTGTTTTTGGTTGGTAGAGTTACTATCCGTATCACTATAGCTAAATATGGTTTCATAACTTTAATCACTAGATTAATTTCTAATTTTTATAGATAGTTTATGTATATTGCTTTAGGCTAAGATTATCTTGAAAGTTATTTTTAATTTTTTTGCTTACACATGTATAAAAATAATAGTTTTCACAAAAAACACAATATTAACTTTTTACTTTTATGAGAACTTCTATAACATTTTTTTACACATGTGTGATATAGTTCTAATTTTATGCATGTTTACATATTACCCATGTGCGAGAATGTATAAGAAAAGTTTTTCGAAAGTTTCATTAAACATAGAGATTTTTATTTTATCGCTCCCCTTTTACTTTAAAACTTATAAAATATTATATACATGTTCATGGATAAATTACACGATTAAAAGCATCATGTATTATGTTCTGAAAATTCAAGTTTTAGATGTGCATGATATTTTTTTTCTCTTAAACGATGAAGCCTGCTAACAAGAAACCTTCAACAGTTCACCTTGAAGATAAAACACATCAGTTACGTAATAGAAACAATACATCTTGTACAACATGAATTAGAACAACTCAAAGTAATGTTTCTGGCTCTGCAATCTATCAATTGAAATAATTGTGAATTAATATCATCAATAATATTGAATATTTTCTTTAAACTAGTTTAAAATCAACTTATACTGATATCTTGCGGGATTTAAATTCTCGACCTCTTAAAAAAAAGGGAGACAACTTGCTATCATAATATCATTGAAACATGTAAATTAATCACTTATCAACTAACTACAGGTTTAAAACATAAATGCTTATAATAAAATCATTTAAATTTGAAGGTTCTTTGGCTTTAGCAGAATTTAAATGATCGAAAAAGATGTCTGTTTTTTAAGACGTCGAGGATTAAGTTTTACGATAAACAAAAAATTGAAACTCAAGAGTAAGTTTTAGTTGGTGTTTAAATTTAAAAGTAAAATCGAATTCTTGATTCTTTCAGCGTACGCTTTTTATTGGCGCCTAGTGATCCTTTCAAATGCTTCTATTGCCTCCCCTTTAGCTTCGTCACCGTTTCTTCAATCTCTGAATCTCAATATCTTCTTCTGATCTCAAATCAATCTCAACAATGGAGCAGAGGCAGAGGAACCAGAAGACGGTTCAAGAACAACAACTACAGCAGGATGAACAGTCAGACGATATGCAGCATGGCCCTTTCCCCGTCGAACAACTTCAGGTATGCATTATGTTTTCACTTGAATCTTCACTTTCTTTGCTTACTTTTGATCAAACGAGGGTTCTTGTTATGGGTTTCTTTCAATTTCGGTAGTGGTGTTCGTTTTCTTGTATTCGCCCAAAATATTCTACCCGAAATTAGGGTTTCTTTATCGAAATTCGAAATGGGTTTTCGAATTTTTACCCCGATAACTGGTTTATCTTGCAGAAGAATTGTGTTATTTTTTATATGGGTTCACGGTTTTCTTCGTTTTCTGATTATTCTGATACTAGGGTTTCAATTATAATTTGTGCTTCTTGATGTGTTTTTCAAGATTTGACTAAATTGTTCAATTTACACTAATGGGTTTCGGATAAAGATCAAAACAAGCAATATAATTAGGGGTTTGTAATAATTTGCTTTATTATTAACACTGATGGTATTTCAGAGGCTAATTTTGAATTTAACTGAATCCTAAAGGCTTCTGGAATTGCTGCACTTGACATAAAGAAACTGAAAGACGCTGGTTTATGTACGGTTGAATCTGTAGCATACTCTCCTCGTAAAGAGCTTCTGCAAATTAAAGGAATCAGTGAAGCTAAAGTTGATAAAATCGTTGAAGCAGGTATGTCAAGACTCAAGATGTTGTTTTGGTTCTTGTGGTGTGCTTTTACTGAATTTTTGAAGTTAATATTGGGTCAATTTGCATTTTGACAGCTTCAAAATTGGTTCCTTTGGGTTTCACCAGTGCAGGCCAACTCCATGCGCAGAGACAAGAAATAATTCAGATATCTTCAGGGTCTAGAGAACTTGACAAGATATTAGATGGTGCATACCTTTTAGTGTTGTAGCTTTTTAGTAAGACGCTGTTTAATTAATTGTAAAATCGTATTATCTGCTTTTTTTAATAGGAGGAATTGAGACCGGATCTATTACTGAGATATATGGTGAGTTCCGTTCTGGGAAGACTCAGCTTTGTCACACTTTATGTGTAACCTGCCAAGTAAGAACACGTCTTTTGATTTCTTGAATGATTGTGTGTTTTACAAATAATTACAAATATGTTAACTTTTGGGCTTTTATTTAGCTTCCATTAGATCAAGGTGGTGGCGAAGGGAAGGCAATGTACATTGATGCTGAGGGTACATTCAGGCCACAAAGACTCTTACAGATAGCAGACAGGTGGTGGACAATGGACAAATGTATTCATGATCAGTGTGTGTTTTAAATCTTTAATTTTACATTTTTTCTTATCATGCATTTATCATGTTGCAGGTTTGGGTTGAATGGCAATGATGTATTGGAGAATGTAGCATATGCAAGAGCTTATAACACAGATCATCAATCAAGGCTGTTGCTTGAAGCGGCTTCCATGATGGTTGAAACCAGGTTTTCTTCATTTATTTACTTTTTTGAGGTGCTTCTTTATGCTCTTGCATAATTCAGTTTGCACTTCTATTTGAAATATAAGGTTTGTGAGTTGTGACATGTGTCTTGTATGTGATTATGTGATGTTGAATAATCAAAATTAGAAACTAGTTGTAATAACCAAATGATAGGAAATAGTGTTGGATGTGCTTTTATCGTTTCAAAATGCTAACAATCAATTGTTTAAATGTTACAAGTTATTATTGTTTATGAACTGACAAATTAAAAGACAACAAAGGCATTTATGTGAAAGGACAATAAACATATTTTGAAATGAATCAAATGATAGTAGAAGTCCCTCAAATTAGGTCAAAAGAATGAGTAAGTATATAGTTGTTTACCTTAAGCACTCAGATTACTTGTAACTAATATGATTCTCTTTATCTAAACTAATTAGTTGACCCCTAAACAATCAATTAATAAATAGCAGAGTCTGATTATTATGACTTTAAGTTGCACTAATTACATAATCAGTATCAGTCTGCAATTTAAAACATCCTAATATCGAGTGGTTAGGACTTCTAAGAGGAAAAGCAGTTCGTCCAAAGTTATCCATGTAGAAGGGCTGCATTTGCATATATGCATACACACGCGTACACATTTTAGTATATATACTAGTATGTGGGTACCGTATATTAATGATTCTATTAGAAAAGAATATTATAAACTAAAGTGGCTAATTATTGTGCTGATATGAAGGTTTGCACTTATGATAGTGGACAGTGCAACTGCCCTCTACAGAACTGATTTCTCTGGTAGAGGGGAACTATCAGCCCGCCAAATGCATCTTGCAAAGTTCTTGAGGAGCCTTCAGAAGTTAGCAGATGAGGTAATATGCTTTCATGAATCTCTTGCTCAAGTTAAAGTGATTAGATGATCTTTGGTAATTCGATTGGTATTGATTAGTCTTCTTGATTAGTTTGGTGTAGCTGTGGTGATCACTAATCAAGTGGTGGCTCAAGTAGATGGTTCTGCCATGTTTGCTGGGCCTCAAATCAAACCCATTGGCGGTAACATCATGGCTCATGCTTCTACAACCAGGTATGTTTATATACTACAAATGATCATCTTCTTTAGCCATAAATGTGTAAATTAAGGTGGGTTACCTGTACGTCGACAACAGGTTAGCTTTGAGAAAAGGTAGGGGAGAAGAGCGGATTTGTAAAGTAATTAGTTCCCCGTGTTTAGCTGAAGCGGAAGCAAGATTCCAGATTTCTACAGAAGGTGTTAATGATGTCAAGGATTGAAAGCAAGTCTCGTTTTCTGTTTCAAATATTACTCAAAGTTTTGGAATGTATTAGCTTTTCATCTCTGAAATTTGTCATTTTGCCACTTAATAGAGTTGAAGAGCAAAAAT
Organism: Flaveria linearis; assembly: GCA_024085815.1. Lineage (NCBI taxonomy): Eukaryota > Viridiplantae > Streptophyta > Magnoliopsida > Asterales > Asteraceae > Flaveria > Flaveria linearis. The sequence goes on from CM044001.1 coordinate 104,348,611, forward strand.
TTGGATAAAGGTTTAATATGAAGTGTGGATTCTACAGTTGACACAAAAATGCATTTATACATGACTGGTTTTCATGTGGACCAAAATATTACCACATGACTACACGAGTACATATAAATTTCAAAAGACAATGGGTTACTTAATCCTGTTAGACTTGACTTCAGTAGTTCAATATGCCCTTGATTACCAGCCCAAATGTTTTGATCATTGATAAACACTTGATATTTGTTCAATATTACTGTCAATCTCTGAGTACTGTTCGAGTATTGCTATTGTTGCCATGGTTTGTTTCTTTGTGCCTTTTCACCATCTTTGATGTCTCAGTCTCCTGACCTTGCTTGTTTGAAGGTATATACCTCGTTCGTCTATTTCCCTGCATTTTAGTCGCACTATTTACGCACGACTATCAAACTTCATCGAGATTGTTATGGTATGTTTTGTGAAAGAAAGAAATACAGAGAGAATAAGCAGCAATTAGCTCAATTTCATCATATAGTACTAAAAATTGTTAGTTAATCTCTTACAAGTTACAACCTGTCCCTAAAATATTCCATATTTACAAAGTAATCCTTGAACTATCCTTTATTAACACGTAGTAGAGATCGTCTATAAGTACCTCCACTTTTCTGTACGAATCTTCATTGTGGTTGCAACAGAAAAATCAATACTTGGATGATGACTTAGTTGGGCTAAAAATATGATATTTATATAGGTTGGGTTATTCTAAAAATGGGATCTAAACTAAAAAGTCTAAGAAGGATTATGTGCTTGACATGGGTCCTTTTATTGTTTTGTATAGGAGGATATTTTGGTAATTGTGTTAAATATATTAGCTCACTGTTTCATATATGTTCATTGTGTATTTATGTCATATATTTTACATAATTTATTATATGTGTTAGTTATTGTGTTTTACGTTTTAGATTATTTTTTGTTATTTATGTCATTAATTCTATAGATTATATAGAATTGTTATTTATCATTGTGTTTTACTATTATAAATACATTATGTATATTTTCGCTAACAGTGGCGGATCTAGAAACAAAGTTCAGGGGTAACGCAATTTTTTTTTACCGTACATATATATTAATAAAGCGGTCCGAAGTAAGATCACTCAAATCAAATCCATTTGGGATCGGAGGAATTGAACCCGAATGAATTGAACTCGAACGAGTTGTTGACCCGATATCATCATCATTATTAGAACCAATATCTCACTTTTGCAATTTTTTGCTAAAAAAATTACCAATAAGAACGTGTTTTTTCTTTTAAATCTCTAATTTTATATAACGCAATAAGGTTATAAACTGCACTTAGAAATAACACAATTCAAATACCTAATTTCAACCACACAACCATTGATTTTTATAAAAAACTAGGAATTTTCACCGGCGCGCGTTGCGCGCATGATGACTGACTCGAAAAGTTTTGAAATTTTAGGCTCGGGCTCAGATGCGGTGCTCGGTTACGGCTGGTAACCATAATCAACAGCCACGCCTAAACGACGAACACCACTTCTGTTTCTCATCACCGCCCTTTGAGCTCATTTGGCGAGCAACACATCAATAACAAACTGAAAAGAAAACAAAGAAACCATTAATGAACAACGATCAAAAGATAGAGCATTTTCTTTCTAAATGCACTGGATGTAAGATGTGATGTCAAGGAGGTTTTCTCTTTTCTTCTCCTTAAAGTCAAGGGAGTAGATTGTAAATACATAATTCTTTTGTGGCCAATATCAAAACCATTAGAAACAAACTATTTCTTTAATTTCCTTTTTAAATATATAGGATAATAACACTTAAATATTAGAGATTGAACAACATTAATCCTAAATCCCTAATTTTTTATAGGGAAAAACACTAGAATGTTACCTTAAAGTGAGCGGTGAATTGGTGAAAAATCACATGTGGGTGGTGGCAAGGGCCGCGCAGCAGGAGACAGTTTGGTGGTGGTCAGCCTGACGGCCGACGGTGGGGACGTGGGGTGATTGGCATTGTTGGTGGATGGTGGCTGACTGGTTGTCGCTTGGGGAAGGGACGAAGGGTCGATGGGGCATGGGGCGATGGATGATGTTTTTTTATTTAAGTTTTATGTTTGATTGAGTTATGGGTGTTTGGGCTAATTAGTTACGCTTTTTAAGTTGTTTAATATTTTTTGGACTTATTTTATTTTGGACTTGTTAATTATTATTGTATTGAACTATGAGTATTTTGGGCTTATTAGTTATTTATTTTTTTATAAAATGTAATGTTTTTTTTATAAAATATAAGATTATTTATATAAAATTTAAAATTTTCTATAAAGTGTTGAGTTTAAAAAAATTTAGGGGTAACGTAATATTTTCTCAGGGGTAACGTAAAACCATAGTTTTTTTTATTTTTTATTAGATAATACTATAAATACACTACCCGTAAAAAGTTGAGGGGTAGCGGAGGCTACCCCTCGGCTCCATGTAGGTCCGCCCTTGTTCGCCAAGATATTTTCAAAATTCAGAGTGTTGAATATAATCAATGTGTTGTTTTTTTCATTGTTTTTTATACTTTATATGAACTTCTTGTAGTCTATCATTGTATTTTATAATTATAAGTACGCAATGATGCTATTTCATCAATGTATCTTTCAAAACTCATAATGTGTAAGATAACACAATGACGATCAAAAGACTCAAAAGACACAATGAGACGTGTTATTTTGTCATTGTTTTTAATGTATTAGATTATTTAGTTGTTAATTTATAAGTCGGGGGTCTCTTCGGAAGCAGTCTCTCTATCTCCCATGATAGAGGAAAGACTCGCCGCCACCTACCCCTCCCAGACCCTGCTCTTGAGTGGGACTTACTGGGTATGTTGTTTGTTTGTTTGTTTGTTGTTAATTTATTATCGTGTTATATATATTAAAAATGCACAACAATGTCATTCTACCATTATATTTTTCTTAATTTCATCATTTTAGAAAAATACAATGGTGTTTAAGAAAACCAATAACTAACAAAAAAACACAATGAACTGTCTTAAAGAGACAATTACGAGAAACAAGCTTATAAACATAAAAAAAATTATTATTTTCTTATATAACAATATTGTACTCATTTAAAAAGAAAAAAACACTTGTTTTTATGGTGTACTTTTTATAAAAAATAATATCATACATAAAAGTTATGAACGTTTAAAAAAACGGAGGAAACTTGCAAGAAGTCAACAAAAATGGCTATTTCTAAAATACACTTCTAACAAATTTCTCACTGCAATTTGATTTTAACAATTGATTTAGAAGATTATTTCTTATACTTTTTATTTTTAGGGGATTTTTTATTTGAACCTTTCTCTATTTATATAACATGTTAAAAGAGAATCATTGTTGGCTAATGCTAAGGGCGTTTTTAATATATCGCCCTCTTCTTTTTCCCCTCAGTAGTGTTAATATTTGGCGTTTAATTTTTTGTATATGTATTGAGTTCGTCCTCTTTTTTCCTTATATATGTTCAAGTTCCGCCACTGGTTTCGAGTATAATTCCATGTTAACATTGATACACACTCACTTAGCAATAGGTAATGCTTTTAATAAAAGAGTACACTGTCATTTTTGTCCTTATCGTTTTGTCGAATTTGTCATTTCAATCTGAAAACTTTTTTTTTTGTCATTTCAGTCACTATAGTTTACCAAATATTATTATTTTTATCCACTTCACTAACTCCGTTAAGACCTCCGTTAAATATGAGGGCATTTTAGACTTTTTCAACACTTTAATTATCCAACTAAAACAAATTAATCAATTAATATTCAATTAAAACTAAAAAACATATGAATCGACTAGTGAGACAACGCACTTTGATTTAAAAGATTCGATTAACTCTATCTCATGTTGTTCGATTGAGGTTTGCTGTGAGATTTCAATTAATTTTCACGTTTTGTTCTAACGTGTACCTTTATTCGATTGACTCTAAAAGATTCGATTAATTTTCACGATTAACTCTAAAATATAAATTTATTCGCGGCAACACCTCCAATGCTTATATTTTGAGTCGTTACACCACCCACCCCATCCCCCAACGGCTAGTTGCTAAAAAAATATATTCACTATAAATACAACCTAGAACTCGCAAAATATATACACCAATTTAAAAAAAAATCATCTAACTTACTCTACTCACTAACAATTTAAAAAATATCCTGTTATATTTATTTTGTTTCCTCCTCATCCTCTTCGGATGGTTTCAATTCTCATTGGTTGGAATTTTTTAGTATTCTTGTCGAACACGTTGACGAGTCTGAAAATTCGAGAAAAAAAATCTTGAAACGTGATTTGTTGAGGCTAATAACGTTCTTATGAACGATTATTTTCTAGAGAATCCAAAATACACAAACGAGATGTTTAGAAATAGGTTTCGGGTACCTTGAGATTAATTTCTACGCATTGTTGAAGATATACGGAACAATTTTGCATGATTTAAAGAAGTGTTCGATGGATGGTGGAAAGATAGTTTCATGACAATTCAAAAGTGCACTTCGGCAATACGTCAACTCGCAACAAATAATACACCCGACACATATGATGAATACTTAGCTATGCCTGCTAGAACTTCTCGATTCGTCTTTAATATTTTTGCAACGCTATTAATGATTTACACGGTGATCAATATTTACGAAGGCCTACTAGTCATGACATTGCATTATTGTACGCTACACATCAATATAGACATGACCTTTGCTCAGTAGTGTTAAATGCACTAATTGGGAATGGAGAAATTGTCTTACACGTTTACAAGGGGAATAACATCGTGGTGATCACGATGGTCCAACGGTGATTCACGAAGCTATGGCGTTGGCATGCTTATTTTGGTGTAGCCGGTTCTAACAACGATGGAGATTTCTCCAGTGTCTTTCTCTCAGTGCCATGGCATACAAAGTCATGTCTTGGAAACCCTTAAGACTTAGGGAAAAGAATATAATCTTACTACTGCAAGACTCAAAAGATAGAACAAAAAAAGTACTCGCTCGGCCCCTGACCAAAAAGACTATTTCGATTGTTTTTACAATTCGATGACGTATTAGTGACTATTAGAGTAAAGTCAAAAGGTATGGTATAACAGCCTTTCCGAGCGAGTCTCTGGGATGTCCCCAAGAGAAGCAAGCTTAGGCTGATTAATGTTATCAATTAATCTCCAATCTTCACGCGAGAACTGAATGGAACTGCCTCGATATGTTCGTTTGATGTTAACGGACGTCGATATAAACGTGGTTACTATCTAGCTGATGATATATATACTTCCTGGTCAACTTTTATGAAGTTATATTCTTATCCAGTTGAATACAAAAAAAAAGAAATTTAAAAAGGTGCAAGAGACTACAAGAAAAAACGTCGAACGAGTTTTTGGTAATTTAAAAGCAAGATGGTAAAAAATTGCTCGAACGGCTAGAGTGATGAAGGTCGAGAGGATGAGAAGTCAAATGTACTGTGACAACCTACACATATCCCATATCGGCCGTGGACAGGCGAGATTCCTGGTTCATAAGGAATGCCTGGTCTCTAATATAACCAACGCGTTTTGGGCGTATTGGCTGTGGATGAGAGGAGAACTCCACAGTTAAGCGTGCTCAGGTGGTAGCAATCTAGGGATGGGTGACCTCCCTGGGAAGTTTTCACCCTGGCAACCAAAAGCAAATCCGTGAGCTCCTTGTGGGCAAAGCAGATAATATTGGTGGTATGAGGGGTCAGGTGTTACAGAATGGTATCAGAGCTACTCTTGTGCCATTCGGGATATGGGACATACCTCACTAAGGATGGTGAATTCTTGGGCTCATTGAGGACGATGAGTCCAAAGGGGGGTGATTGTGACACCCTACACCATCCCACATCGGCCGTGGACATGAGAGATTCCTGGTTCATAAGGAATGTCTGGTCTCTAATATAACCAACGCGTTTTGGGCGTATTGGCTGTGGATGAGAGGAGAACTCCATAGTTAAACGTGCTCAGGTGGCAGCAATCCAGGGATGGGTGACCTCCCTGGGAAGTTTTCACCCGGGCAACCAAAAGCAAATCCGTGAGCTCCTTGTGGGCAAAACGGACAATATTGGTGGTATGAGGGTCCGGGTGTTACATGTACGCATGCTAGGGGTGTTCATCGGATCGGATAACGGATTATTCGGATCGGATTATTCGGATTTGAAAATTTCATGACCCTATCCGAAATCCGATCCGATCCGAATAAGGATTTTTCTATCCGATCCGAATCTATCCGAATTCAATTCGGATCGGATTCGGATATATCCGAATAATCCGAATTTATCCGAATAATCCGAATAAAACAAATAACAATTTTTTTTTCTTTTTTCTTCTATATATTTATTTTTTTCTAATTTTTATTCTTTCCATTTTATAAGTTGCTAATCGCAATAAAAGATATAAAACTAAAGATAAAATTTGACTTGTATACAAATTCAAAATTTAGAACATAATAGGTAATTGTATAAAACCCGAATATTAGAATCTCTAATCTGGAACGGCGGTCGATTTTTGCATAATTATTTAGGATTATGACTAAAATGTGTAAAGATTCTTGTGTATTGAGTTGAAAACATAATATATAGTTGAGTAATGAGTATCGGGCTATAGTTATAGATGAAGTCTTATTCGGATTAATCGGATATCCGAATAATCCGAATAAAAAAAATGTGATATCCGAAATCCGATCCGAAATCCGAATAAGGAATTCGGATTCGGATGAGATCCGATCCGAATATCCGAATAAGGATTCGGATCGATTTATTCGGATTCGGATCGGATTTCGGATATTTTCGGATATCGATTTTTTGAACACCCCTACGCATGCATTATACTTCACATTATGATTATAAAGAATGACAACAATGCCATTTCTCCTGTGCACATTCAAGATCCACCAACAAATCCAGTTCCTGGTTCATAAAGAATGTCTGGTCTCTAATATAACCAACGTGTTTTGGACGTATTGACTGTGGATGAGAGGAGAACTCCACAGTTAAGCGTGCTCAGGTGGCAGCAATCCAGGGATGGGTGACCTCCCTGGAAAGTTTTCACCCGGGCAACCAAAAGCAAATCCGTGAGCTCCTTGTGGGCAAAGCGGACAATATTGATGGTATGAGGGGCCGGGTGTTACATGTACGCATGCATTATACTTCACAATATAATTATAAAGAATGACAACAATGTCATTTCTCCTGTGCACATTCAAGATCCACCAACAAATCCAGTTGAGAACGAAAATACAATTTTAGATTTGCGTGATGAGAACACAAAATTTGAGACTTAGATTCGATCTCGTGGAATGCGTTGCGGAGAATGTGGATATCACGGTGTCGGAAGACAAAGAATAATTTGTTTTATTATTATTATTATTATTGTTATTATTATTATTATTATTATTATTACTACTATTATTAATATTACTATTATTATTATTATTAATTATTATTATTATTATTAATTATTATTATTATTATTATTTTTCTTGTATTTTTTTAGTTTTAAAGTAGTTTTTTTTATTTAATGTAGTACATGCATTCAATTTCTAAAAATCACTATTGGGTTCAAAACCCGCTAAAATCGTCTAAAAGTACGAGTTCACTGTTATAAAAAAATAGAGTTTGATTACATTCACAGACTCACTTATCATTTATCAATGAAGTATAATATTTCTAATAATATACATCTAATATAAGTCACCGAGATGTAAATTCTACAACATTAAAGTCTTAAGTATTTAAATCCTCTTAATAATAAGTCTAATAGTATTTTAATCATTTTCATTTAGTTTGATATATGTCGTCAATATTATTTTAATCAAATTCTAATTATATATGAAAAGTAAACAAGATAATTAGCTAATCTAAACCGACAGAAGATAAGAAATTGTTTTTAAGAAAAGTAAACCGGATACTAAATGTTATCCTTTGTGAGATTTAGTAAGACATCCTATTAGTATACAAAATACCCCATTGTATAACTTCTAATTTTTGAAAAAAAAGTCAAAAGAGATCGATAAATTATATGGCTTATTAGAATACAAAATACCCCCTTGTTTGGAAAGTCTCAATCACAAAGAGGCCATGAGAATATTTTATTAGACAATAGAATGGCACTAAACACCTATTTGTCCAAACACCACCAAAATATACATTTACACATACGCATACAATATATATACATATATAAGATGGTGAAAAATAACATTACACACATATATAAATTTTAAAAATTCCACTGGCATATAAATAAAAATAAAACACGTTACATTTAAAAAATAATTTTTATTTTAAATACTTACAGAGTCAATTTTAAAATAATGTACAATACTAAAGGCAAAGCAAAACATTTAAAATGTTCTTTTAGTTTATAAGTATAATGTTTGCGCATCAACTGTTTTTAAAGAATGCACCTAAGTAAAAAAAATAATAAATTCCCATCATAATACAAAATATTTTCAATTCACATTTATATGTTTTTTTTATAGTGAAAGCCATCAAAATATTATAAGGTTTCTTATTTCACCCCATCTCTTTTTAAAAGGGCTTATGTATATAAGAATCTTTAATTCACATGGATATTTGTTTAGGTAGGGTTTATGTGAAATGATAGAAAAAAGAAAATGGAGTGATTTTTTTTCTATATATTATACACTTGAAAGTTACGAACCATAGAATTCATATGTGACACATATACATTCAGTTTATGACTATTGCTAGCTATGTCCGTTTAGTTATAAGTGGTTTTAGATATAACATTGTAACGGTTACATTACTATTCATATATCAAAATGAAAATCACCATTGCAATGTTGCAACAAAAGTTTTAAAAGATTATGATTTGTAAGAGCATCGCAATCCATCCCCCATTTATATTTTTATAATTACACTAAATATAACTACTTTTTCTTTCATTTTCAATTAAATAATTTGTTTTCATACCTTTATCATTACATTTTCTATATCATCCAATTACAATCACTTTTTAAGATAATAGAAAACTTATGGGGTTATACCGTGTTTCCCCGTATTGGGAAACACTGTACAATCCTCATATTGAGGAAACACTGTACAATCCTCATAAATTTTCTATATCTTTCACTCATAATCACTCGCAACCATCCCTATAATATAGGGCACCCACTCACATATATATGGGGACAGGGCCGACCTTCCCTTTATTCAAGTGAAGCATTTTGATTCAGGCCCTCACATTCAACGGGCCTCAAATTCGATTTAAGGTTTTGTTGTTAACATGGCTTCCGCAATTAGCGGTCTCAAGAGTAGCTGCTACGTGAATTCAAGCTAACAAATCTTCCTTGTGTCTAGATAAGTCGACATAACTTATGCAACGCAAGAAAAATGTTGTGTTGAGTTGGAGGTTCCTATATGGAGAACTTGAGTTGCAACTTGCAAGTTGTTCATGGAGTCTTGAGTTGTAGGGAAGAAAGAGAAAGGGAAAAAGAAATCGAGAAAAGTCTATTGAAATGTCAGAATATGTAGGTGAACTAAGAAAAATATAATAAAAGTACCTTACGTGCTACTTTTTCATTGATTGAGTTAATGTGTTACAATAAAAGTAAAAACCCTACCTTTTATTTTATAATATTGTTTTTGCTCTCAAGATAATGTGGTGCAAGTAAAAGTGTAAAACCGTGCATAACAACTGAACACAATATTATTTTCTGATTATTTTGTTTTTCCTATCTCATCTTTTAACTGATTTTTATTTTCTTTTCCTTTTTTTAGTTTTTTTCTTTCTTTGTTTTCTTTGTTGTTACAAAGCCCAAGCATGTTTGATAGTGTAAATTTAACATACATATATGTTTTTATATTAAAATAATAACAATACATAACTAGCTATGTACTGTTATTATATTAGTATTTTCTTTAGAAGCATAGCATCGGATACGTGATGTGCACGCAACGCGCATCACGCGTCACGCATCGAATTTTTAATTAAAACGCATCGGAGCACATCACGCAATTTAAAACCAATGTGAGAGTTGTAGCTAGAATGAGTCGTTGTTTTTGCTTTTATCTTCCACCAAAATGTTTCATTTTGTTTCCATAACCAATTTGTATATAATTTGTACTTGCTTAAAAATCTTACTAATCTGAATTCATATACTTAGCAGGTGATGAAATCACGAGTTTACACCAAGGGCTTTGGTAAGATTTCAAACCACTTTATTGTAGCGGTGATATTTTATTTTACAACGTATAGTATGCTGAAGAAGGTAATTGATAAGAGATGATATAAAGTAAGTTGATGTATTTGTTAAAATAATATGCATTAAACGTATGTTTTGGCTAGCTTATTGCGTGGTGTTTGGATATATGAATGAAAAGAGAATATTGCATATTAGGCGGGTTGAATAATGGGCCAAAATAGATAACTGTTACAACCGAAACACGTAAAATTTGTAGGGTACGCCGATGACAACAAATTTATAAAAGCCCATTTTTTGAGTTCGCTTGAGGCCCCCGAAAAGGTCAAGCCGGCCCTGTATGGGGAACGATCTTGAGGCCCCCGAAAAGGTCGAGCCGGCCCTGTATGGGGAACGGATTGTGAATGCACTGGTGAAGCTCATTGGGGCGCGGGGGGGGGGGGGGGGGGGGGGGTTCATAAGTAGTGTAAATTTTCAGTCCGGTAGTAAATTTTTTTTAATAAATATAAAGTCCGCACCCATAAAATAGTTTACTTTTAAGGTTTGGTTTAAGTTCCATTAGTGTGTGAATGCTCTAAATATATATATGTATCAGTATTGTAATAAAAAGAAGAGAAATAAAACCATATTTGGATTAAAAAATTGATGAAACTAGAGTCAAATTAAAAAAAGTCATAAGTGACAATCATGTTTAACTTCCTACTAATCATAATACTTTAACATCCTTTCTAAGCTAATTCTCCTACTAATTAATTAATATCCCCCATCACTTTCCAGCCTCAAACAGTTTATATAATAAACCAACCTCCACTCCACATTCTATATTTCCCTCATCATCTCCAAACCCAAAAACCTCTGCTTTCAACCCACAAAACCAATGGCAAAAGGAGGAAAACTAACAAAGATCAAATCAGTGCTAAAAAAGTGGCACTCATTTAGCAACAACAAGCCTGTTGGTCACAACAAAGACCCTTCACTGCACCCACTTCAGATGAAAATGACTACAACAGCAATATTAGCCACTCTAATGCTGTCTATGTGGGCAAGTCGAGGCGCCGCTACCTCATAAGCACCGATGTTGCCCGACATCCGCTGTTCCAGGAGCTCGTGGACGGTCTGGTGTCGTTGGTGACTCGGTTGTGATGATTGAATGTGAGGTTGTGTTGTTTGAACACTTGTTGTGGATGATTGATAATGCAGACCCTCAACCTGATGCTTTACATGAGCTTGTGGATTTTTATGCTTGTTGATGGATGTTTTTCGGTTTTTTGTTTGTTCTTGTATGTTGGTGTTGGATTTATTCATGTTCTACCACTGATTTTGTTCTTGGATGACAAGCAATCCAATAACTTTTTAATATTTTTTTGATTGATCATTTATTGGTAGTTCATAATTTGTAATGTGTACTGCTGTTGATTACAAAATTGAGTTTTTGTAGTACATGTGGAATAAATAATATCTATGGACATCAAACATTCATTTTGTCAGATCCTTTATTGGTGTGTAAATCATCTCATGGGTGCTGGTTAGAAAGCTGGTTACTTTCTAAAGGCAGAATTCGACAAGAATACATATGAAACGCTTTCTACTGATATTTTTTTGAAAAAACTGTTTTCGATAGAAAAATCATCTTGTGAAAAATTTTCCAACCAAATTCTAACAACTAACAATTTTCAAAGCAATGTACAAAGGCCTTGCCTATCGATTGATTCGAAAATGTCACAACTCTAGTTGTTGGAATTGTTTCAACAAAGGCCTTGCCTATCGATTCTTTGATATTTTGCCATTTTATATTATTTTGTTCAAAGAAATAAAATATTTTATTCAACATGCCATAAAAGTTTGTGGCTTTATAAAAATTCTAAGGGGATGATTAGGAAACTAGTTAGAGATATATTAATTTGTGACAAGGGTATCGTTTAGTGAAAGATATCTATCGATCTCGTATGATTTGTTGTGCGTTGGTGTCATTATAATCACACACCGTTGGATTGAATGCGACAATAGTGACAAAAAGTTGAGTTGGTACATGGTAGAGATTAAAAGAAGTTTTGAAAATTGATATAAATAAATAGAAAGTTAATTATTATTAATTTAATTTAAATGTGAAGGTGGGCAAATGATTGGATTGGTTGGATGCTTTTTGTTTAATTCAATTAATCAACGTATATGTACCAAGCAGCAGAAGCAGACCCCTTTTTTCTCTTATCTTACTTTTTTCCTTTTAATTATTAATCAATTTATTTAGAGAAATGTGAAACCCAACATGGAAGAAATCATATTAGACTAGTTTTAGTGAACCCGTGTATTATACGAGTTGAATAAATAAATTAAATAGAACAAATTTATTAATTATAAAATAATATATGATTTAAATTATATATGAGTAAGGAATATAAGTAATAAAACAATAACATCAACTTTTAAAATTTTTGTTTTTAACTTTTTTATTTTTCTAAAAAATAAATTAAACATTTCGCTTAAAAACATGTTAAAAAATTTAAAATTTAAAATATTTTGTGTTTTAAAAAAAAGTATGATGTCTTAGAAAATTTGTTTTGATAAAAATTTGTTTCTCTAGAAATAAACATCAAAAAGTATCTATTTCTAAATTTTTCTAAAATAATTTTTAATCAAAAAAATTCAATAATATAATTAGTAATTAATGAAGTTATTTAATAAGAGAGAGAAGCAGGAAAATTTTATTAAAAATGAATGTGGTGTTGGCATGTGGCATCCCTAGTTATGTGGTGTTGCCATGTGTCATCCCTAGTTACCCTTTTATTAGAATAGGTAGATAATATAATGAACAAACGCGTTTTTATCTTTAATTTCTTTTATTAATTGTGGTTGTGTTTTTAAAAACTACAAAACATATCACTTTACAACGGGTTCGTCTGTGGATGTAGGATTTGTCGATGAAGGGTTCTCAGAAAACTCGCGTTGATGATAGCTTTACCAATGGATGATAATACCGATGGATAAACGAAGAAAATTTAGCGATAGACATATCAATGGATTTTTCGACAGATATTAATGACAATTAATTAAGTGATTTCAATTTCTTAAGAAAATTTGCGGGATGATTAGTGGCAAATTAAGATGTTTCTGAAAGAAATCGCTATAGGAGATTCATTTGTAAATCCATTGCTAACTTTCTACATAATTTTTCCATTTTTTTCAATATATGAATATATATATACAAAATCACATAGCCATATTAAAACCAAATCAATCCAAAAATTTGTATGAACTCACAAAACTATTCATCTTTTTATCATTCACGAATCATTTAAGTCAATGCATGTAAGAGAAATTATAAAAACAAAACAAATAAAATATAGACTAGACACCATGGCGAAGTACAACTAATAATCATGTAACTCCATTACAGAAACAACAAACGCAGTATCAATTATTTTTTATGAGATTTTCTAAACTACAACTAAATATTAATATTCTCCTTTTTATATTTCATTTAGGAATCTGTTGGTAATCTTGATAGCAATATAAAACTATTTTTTCTTCTATATAAAAGGCCCCAATGTTTTTTTATACTTCTATTGAGTAATTTTACATTATAATAATCAAGTTTTATAAGTGTTTCAATGACATTACTCAAGTTTAACAAATGTTTTAATTAAGTCACTAAATTTTTATATTTTAACATGTTTTAGCATGTTTTTTTATTTCAATTAAAACTGTTTTATTTTTTTATGCTGATGTGAAATGATAACGTGGATTTTAGTTTTTTTAATATAATTTACATGTTTTTTAATTATTCATATAATTACATATATTTTAAAAATCCCGATCCCTATATCTTCTCTTCCATTTCTTTCTTGACACAAAAATTTCCGATGATGGCTCGATTTGATGTTCAATGATCTTGTTTAAACAAAATATACACAAGTGACCTAATTGTAATACTTTGAAAACCTGCTTATTATTCTATGTTACTAACCATGGATTTAAGTTCAAGACAACACAATAATATTCGGTGTGATTGTTGAAGAGCTTAGGTTCAAACTGTAGAGAATTTGTATTTCTGTGATCAACAAAATGGGTCCTATAAAATAAAGATTTACTTAAGCAAATCATGATGCTCTTATAAAACTTTTAAAATTGGTTTAAATAAAATAAATGGTAGTGAACTAAACTAATTAAAATGTTAGTGGGCACTAAGGTCTATAAGGCTATAATGAATCATGCATTATTGGGTTTGAAATAACCTATAGGTTCTTTTAATATACATACATATAATATAATATTTTAGAAATTCCTGGCCTATGAGAAGATCGATCCATGAGCGATCGCCCACCCCGGGCCAGCCCTGGTTAGCCTAAAGGCTCGCACTACATGAGTATTGAATATCATGTTTTTTAAGAATTAGTTTTGACGTTTATACAAAATCTTCACAACGTTATTTCCTCAAAGTTCATAAACATATTAACAATAAAACACTGAGATAAACGGACAAAAAGACATCCTACTATGCATATTGATAACGATGGCACTAAATAAAAGACATTGGGATTTGTTTAATTTTAGTTGATGGATCATCAACGCAAACAAATTTGGATTATGTAGCAATCAATGGTTAATGATGTTTTTAATTAGGATGCTAAATTCCAAAATCACAATCTTTACAAAAAAAAAAAAAAAAATTCCAAAATCACAAAACAAACAAACATACACACATGCATGTGATATGTGATGTGATGTAAGCACTCTTCTGCTGTGGGCTCTATGTGTCTACCAACACAAACACACAATACAAGAAGAATGTTTCAAGTGTGGTCAAGGGGAATGAATGCGGTGATGGATCATGTTCCTTTATATTGCTATTGTCCTTACTTAGTGTCTACATCTAAAATCAAGTTACATTGCATTTGATAATACTGGATAGATGCAACTAATAACTTCATTAGAGATCGAGTTAAATATTTTAAAAAATTTCAAAAACATTTGAACTGGACTCAAGTATTTATATATAACTTGCTAACCATAACCTGTGTTATTTAAAAACCAAGATTATTGTTTGTAACAATAGTTGTGGTTTTATATTCACTGTATTAACTTTTTATGAAATTGACTTGTATGAACAAAGAAAGAATGTAGATTAAACCAATTAACTTTTATTTTTGATCCACCTTTAACATTTTACTTATCTATGACTTGACTGAGTTTGAGCTGCTAACCACCATGTTCATATATTTGTGTCTCTTAAATTCTTAACGTTACCATATATTGTTCTTTTTCTTTATCATACACATTTCATATAGAATTTCCAAATGCACTTGCGTGTTTCAACTTTCAAGTATCATTTACTCCATTGTGAGCAGATGGTTCAGGTTGCACGAGCCAAGTTAGCTAGGCTCTAGTTGATTCCATTATGTTGCGCTAAGCTCATATATGATTCGATAGCTCGACAAGCCATACTGATGCAACTTTGGGCCTTTTCAAGGCAGATCGAGATGCAAATAGCTCAACAATATCCATCAAAACGGTAGTACATAGACTAAGCTTATCTTAAGAACTCACAAGTATTTACAACCACTATGCTTGATGAAGGAAACACGGCATTATATATAAGAATATCAACACAAAATAATTAAGAGGTATAATAGCTAGAAAGAAGCTGAGTCGTGCTTGTTTTCTTTTTATATAGCCACTTAATTTCAACTCGTTATACTTTTCAAACATAAACTCGACAAAACTAGTGTCAAAATCAAGCATGATAGAACATAATAAACCCTCGTATTCATTTGTAGCACTAGTTTGGGCTTTATACTTCTCAATATTATAGGATGTAAGCAAATTGGACTCCCTTTTTTTCGTTGGAAATTAGAATTATGTAATTTTATGAATTAACAAATGGGCCGACTATTTTGGAGCCCAAATTCCATATCTTAATTCTTAACTAAAAAAATTAAAATCAATGTTTTTAAAACCGGACCGTATAGTGAACCGGACGTTTTACCGGACCGTCGGACCGTATATAAGAACTGGATAAAATTATAATTATTTTTTATAAATATATGTAAAAATTACAAAAAAATAAAAAATTATATAGAAAACCGGTTCAACCGGTACGGTTCCCGGTCCGATCGGTTCATCCGGTCTGATCACTGGCTCAACGTTAAAACGGTTTTAAGCACCGAACCGGACCGTGTTGGAGTCCGGTTCCCGGTCCAACCGGTCAGACCGGTCGGTCCGGTCTAGTTTTCAAAATCATGATTAAAATTGTCTTGCAGCCGGGCCTTTAGATTTAGAATTTTTAAAAAGGTTGAAGGAAACGAGTTGGGCTTTGATCGGTAATTACAGAGTCAATTGTCAAAACTGGATTATAATACGAATTTCTAATAAAAAAATAATTTAATTAAATATAATATGAATCCTAGAATACTAAATGAACCAAAAATAAGTTTTTAAAAAGAAAAAAGTAATAAAAAAGGTAAAAGACTTTATAAACCAGTCCGACCACTAGTCCAGTTCACCATTCCGATCGGTCCTGTTCAAGATGAAAACAGTCCAAATAAGCATAACCGAACCGGTTCTATGAGAGGTTCCAAATAAACCGTGTAGAGCTCAATCTAGGCTCAACTAGTTTTGAACCTATTGATAACCATGTAAACTTTCAAGTATGATGCCTCCACTTCCTCAGACGAGCCTGATGATTGATTTTAACATTTACATCTCATAAATAGAAGCGGTTTCTCTGTCTCTCAAGATAGAGGGAGGGACCCTGTTTTTTAGTGGGATATACCGCGTATGTTTGTTTGTTATCTCATAAATCAACATTTGACTTGATATCTAAAGTAATAGTTAAAGTTTTCTAGTCGACAGAAGCAATAACTCATGTCATATTGAACTCAAGCTTGCAGAACAATGATTCCCCTGCTATACCCAAAATCTTCACCACATATTTTCATCTCTCATCTATCTAATATATAAAGATCCTATGAGGTGTAAGCATCATGTTACTTATATAATACAGATCTCTCCATGATCTTCAAATCTTTAAGCACATGCACCCATCAATCACATGATCCCTAATCCTATATTATATTATCTTTATTTAAAATAAAAGCATACACCACCTATTATCTTACTCTTTACCTTTAAGCATCCTCATTATCAATGTCCCTTTGCAAGCATTCACACCCCCAACAATTTCAATGACTTTACAACTAATCCTAAATATTTTTGTCCCACAAAGGTACACGTAACATGAACATTGATGGCTCTTTGACATTGTTAGAAGACAAGATTACAAGAACACATGACTGAAAGATGATTGATTTTGAGTAAAAAGAAACTTGCATTTCACGACGAATAAGTCTAGAGTTCAAATGCTAAAGAATCCAAGAACACAGCAAATCAACATGAAAAAGTGAAACCAAGAAACCTAGGAAGCAACAATTTGAATGACTTTACAACTAAGCCTAAAAATTTTTGTTCCACAAAGGTACATGTAACATGAACATTGATGGTTCTTTAACATGTTACAAGACAGTATTACAAGCACACATAACCGAAAGATGATCGATTTTGAGTAAAATAGAACTTGCATTGCGCGATGAATACATCTAAAGTTCAAATGCTAAAAGAATCCAATAACACAACAAACCAACACGATAAACTGAACCTAGAAAACAATAAGTTTTTCTACAACTATTTCTTCGATTCTCTTCCGCTTGAATACTTTAAAGAGAGAAGAACGAAAACACACATAAAAGAATGTCAAATCGCGTACCATGAAAGTAACCTGCACAGTTGATGTTTTCACCTTTCTGCCTTAAATCATACCTGCAAAACCACAAGTGACCAAAAATCAAGATTATCTTTCTTGATCACATTGTTCTTATAATTAACTCAACTATTCAACTGCTGTTAACAAGTATACCTTTTGATGATGTTCCATACAATTCAGAAGGTACTTAAAGGTCTCAATCTCACAAGGGATCGTAAGCGCGCCGCTATGGCTAAACCCGAACTCCTCTTCAACCTTTTCAAGCAGAACCTTGAACAAAGGGTCACTAAGATAGCTTGTTGGTATAATAAACCTTCGAAGCTCAGGTCCAACATAAACTGCTAAATACCCTTTGGGCACATCATTAGGTAGATCAGGGCTCTGACAACCATCTTCAACATCTGAATCAGAGTACACATTGTAGCTCTTCAATCTCATGCTTATTGCAGGGTTGATTCCTGCAGCAGAACGATTGCTAACAGGAGTTTCATCAGAATCATCATTCCCTTTTGCCCCAATTGTCACAAGTTGCCATCTTTGGATGATTTCTTTGAGTTTCACAATCTGTCGAATGCCATTCAGTTTAGCTCCCCCATTGTCCTCCATTCTTGCGATCTTCAAAACCTAGATCTTTACGTAACAGATGTCAATTGAAAAACAATTGAATACCCATTTGGGATTAAACCATCATTAGACGAAAAGGTACCTGACGGTGGTCGGCGGTGGCGGTGAAACAGAGGAATGTGTTGTGATTGAAGAATTGGGGTGGAAATTGGAAGAAACAGAGGGATCTGAAGGGGATATAATGTAAGATTTGGTCAAATGAACAAGAACAACAGAGGAATTGGATGCATAAGAAACTGAATATCGGAATCGTTTTGGGTTATTCCTATGTAATGGAATGGAAAGATGGAATGCTAATATGCTATTGTTGTTGTATTGTTGTTATTTTGCGTTGTTTCTTGGAGTATAGTATTATTATTTCTACACGCCTATGGCTTTTATGCGTATCGAACTTGAAAACTTTTTTTCTTGGGTCGAAAGTAAAGTTTTAAATATTTTGAATAATAATATTTATGGGTTACTAAGAGTTGTTTGGTGTTGATTATGTTTTGTGTATCATAGTTTTTTATTTGTCATAATCCGGGCATTTGTGCCAATTTAATCACACATAATTTTAACATAGAGATAGACAGGGTTACACGTAACATATAGGGTTAAAGTTGATTACATTATGAGTCAAATGTGAAATGTTAAATACACTTGTAGGGGGTTAATTTTTATTATAAAAGGGGGTTAATTTTTATTATAAAAGGGGGTTAATTTTTATTATAAAATGAATGAAGGTTGAAAAGTGGGAAATATTATTGTAACAAGTTAGACATACCATGGAATAAGTTTAGATGAGTCGTTGTTTTAAATTAGTATATTGAAATTTTTATATAAAACATCATTGTTAAATTAAAATGGCATGACTCATGCCAAATTAAAGAGAATAAACTTGTAATTTATGATATAGTTTTTTATATAAAATAGATTAAAATATTAGAGAATAAAATATATGGATACCGTTTTTTGTTTAGATTTAAATAAAGAAGTCAAGTACGTGTATTTCTTATTTTACACGTGGAAAAACATATTTAATTTATATATTAATTAAAATTTTATCAATACTTCAATTTTAACCATTAAACTAATCCAACTTTAAGATGTATGTTATGCCTAGTTGAAGTATAACAAACAATCATAAGAAACAAACAACTTAAATATATGATTCAAAGAATGTTCTAATATAAGTAGTTATATTTGTTTCTATGATCATGCCATTTTTATCATCCTTAGAACTTCCACAATGTACTTTGTGTGGGTGCAGGCGTACGTCTATGTGGAAGGGAGGAGGTTGAGCTGGAAGATGGAGTTTGACAGGTGGTCGCTATGGAGTAGAAGAGAGAGGAGAGAGAATATAACATATGCTCTCACGTATTGTCCTATAAAAAAGAAGTATTCTATGAAAGAGAGACACAGATGAAAGAGAAAGGGAAAGATGCATTAGTGAGGTTATAATAATCCAATGAGCTTTTTTGGAGGAGGGCGCTCTTTAAGACCCCCATCCCCTAATTGAAGATCTCGTAGTTTTGTATTTAGAACTTGATTTTGAAAAATTAATATGCGGCCATTGGTCAGTAGAATTGGTTAGGCATGTTGGTCGTGATGTTGGGTGGCAACAAGAATTTTGGAACTTAATTCTTTCATGTATAGACTTACACTATGTTGCAGTAGGTTTCTAGACATTTATGAGTTTGTTACAATGAATTGCTTGTAACACTGAACTAAAAGAGTTCTACATATAATGTCTTTATAAGTTATAACTAGACATGTAATAGCGCGAATTTTCTTTAATAATTATACGTTTAAATAAAGTCATCGAGCCCTACTGATTAGAAAAAATGAGGGTTCTACAATATGCCATCCTCCTCATCTCTCACCTTCCTTCGCCTTCGGTTGCTTATCCCCCTCCTTCATATCCCATGTTATCGTCACTGCCTTCCATTTCTTCTTTTTGAAGGACCACCTATCGTTCGTCGTAACTATTTTTTTAACATTTTAACCCTCCCAAGCTACATTCGTCATCACCCTTCACCCTTTCGATTTGTAATATTAATATGTTTAATAGTTACATTTGGTTTTAGATTATATGTTGTATGTGGTTTTCAGGTTTTTAGTTTTTTTATTATATTTTTAATTACAAATTTAGGGGTTGTACTATATGTCATGTGGTGCGTTCTTCATATTTTTGGTTTACTGATTTGAATATGGATTATTGTTTTCTATTTTAGCTTGAAGATATGAATATTTAAATGTGTGAAATAATTAAAGTTCAAATATTCCAATGCTTATAGGTGTGGAGATTTGAAGACTTTTAGATAATGAATGGTGGTTCGTGGTGATTTTGAAGGATGATTGTAATTAACATCATGTTATTTGAAGGTTGAAGGGGGAAAGAAAAGTTACCCCCCCCCCCCCAAAAAAAGGTCACATTTCACGAGGATATCTATGTGTTTCACACAAATAAGTCTATTTTTACACAGGGCCGACCCATTAGCATAATCTATGGTGCATTGGGCTTGGGGCCCCAAAAAACTAAGGACCCCTATTTTAAAAAAAAAACTTTTTATGGTGGGCCTGTGGCCTATGGCCCAAAAGAACAGATATGCATAACTCTGGAGTTTGGACAGAATCAAAAGAACGGATGCAGTGATGCACGATGCAAGGCAGGCGCATTCCATGCCCTAGCTCATCGGCCATCGCCCATGGAGGCAATCCTTTCTGACTTCCAAGACAATCGGCCTTTCCAAGACACGTAAATGATTCGACGCACGTCATGCGGGCGCACAGCCTCATCGGCCATGGAGCAGCGGCGGTGGCGGGCTGGGCAGGTCGCTGGGCGCACGGTTGTTGCCTGTTCCACTTCTCCAGATTGGAAAGTGGGGTTGTTTCAGAAAGCTTAAAAAGCTTGGTGATCGATGAGGATGCCAACAAGAAGAAGAAGAAAAGGAAGAGGGCTGAAGTTGAGGCAGAGTATGAGGAAAGAAGATATGGTGGGGTTGATTTCAATTTGAAAGATGATTTGGGGGTTAATCGAAAGATTGGGGAGAAGAGGAAGGAGTTGGATAAAGGGGAGCTTGTTCCAAAAGAAGGTTTGATGATGAAGAGAAGTTGTTAAGAACTGTGTTTGTGGGTAATTTGCCATTGAAGGTGAAGAGAAGACGTTGTTGAGAGAATTTAGTCGATTCGGGGAAATAGAATCGATTAGGATTCGATCTGTTCCGTTATTAGATGTGGTTTGTCTTGAATATGCTTGAATTTACGTCAATTGAGCTTATACAAATTGGGTGTTTCATTTATTTTGATTTGTTGTTTTTACAGGACAAGACTCCAAGGAAGGGTGCTATCATCAAGAAGCAAATCAATGATGCTGTTGACAGGTTATATAAATAAATAGAACAGATTTCTTAATATTGATTTGTCTTCGATATGTTTTGCTAAATCAGTTTAACAGTATGTTTCTATTTTCAAGCTGAACGCACCTATGATGATGATATTTGAGCTTCTTTTAGCTCTTTAAAGTAGAATTGTATGCATGTGCAATGGTGGAGGGGTGATTTTGGGGGTGAAAATTGTTTAATCCGCGGCTTTTTTATAATCGCACGGTAACTCGGTAAGCATAAAGCCGGCCCTGTACCCATCAGCCCCACACATGCCTGTTCCACTTCTCCACTTCTCCATACTCCAATCTCAAGGTTAGATTATTCTTTTTAATTCTTGATTTATGAATCTTGATTGATAAGTGATAACCGACCTGATTAATTGCTCATTCCTAATTGTTTACTAAATACTAATAGTTTAATAGCTTCAATTTACTTTTGAGCCTTTGATTTGTTGTCTTAGGTTGGTTTAGGCAAAAAGATTTCCCTGATTAGGTATAGTTTTAAGTTGATTTAGGTTGGTTTAGGCAAAAAGAGCCCCATTTTCTTAGTTCGGTTGGGGCCCCAAAAAACGTTGAGCCGGCCCTGTTAAATTTTACATATGAAATCAATGTGATGTTTCTCATGTTTTTTTGTGTGTATTTTACTTTTGATTTTTTTGAAATTAAAATGTGTGACTAGAAATAATAGAGGGATCTAGGGAACACAATCCAATTAAGAAAAATAAGGAAAAGAAAACGTCACGTTGATTTCACTTGTTAAATGATTTTACTTTTGTGAAATACATTGATTTCACTTGTGAAATGCGACTTTTTTTTATTTTGTTTACTTTAATTTCTCTTTTTTTTAAATTTATTTTGTTTACACTGAAATTATATGACTATGTTTTTTTTCTTTGAATTTTTTGGAATTAAAATATATGATTAGTGTAACATCCGTAAGTTTTAATATTCGTTTATTTGTTTAGATTAATGTTCAGTCGCATAACATGTAAGCGAATGAGCCTCAGTCGCACGTATGACAGGCGTATGAGCCTCAATCGCACGAATGAAGGCGTTTGGGCTTCAGTCGCATGGCCTTCAGTCGTGCGACTGAAAGCCCAGTCGGGTGAGGCGGTTAACAATAAAAAAATATGCACATATGTATGTAATATGTTGATATATGTGTGCAGAAGAGATAAGAACACACACATACCAAACACACACACACCCCGTACACCACAACCTTCGAACCTTCAATTAATCGACGATTTCGGCTTCGTTTTGGTAAGTTTCGCTTGGCACGGATCGATCCTTGAATGCATTAAGCTGTGTATGTGGCTGAAATTGATCCAAAACATGCTTAAATCTAAGTTTTTATTTAATCTTTCGTTAAGTTGAAAACCAAGAATTCGAAACCGAGTTTTTTATGAAATTTTGGTAAAATAAGGGCTCAAAGCTGTTGTAAACGATATGTATATGTTCTGTTTTGAATATGGCATGATCTGAATGGTTAAAACTCGAGTTTTTGGATAAAAAACGTCAAGAACACAGCTGCTGATCCAGTCGCATGGCTCAATCGTGCGACTGAAGCTCAGTCGCACGAATGAAGGTCATTCGCATGAACCCTTGTTAGAGCTCATTCGCACCTCTGTCGTATGGTTCAGTTATACGAATGAGTCCATTCGTATAACCTCAGTCGCATAAATGATCTGTTAGGAATCGATTTGACTAAATTAAGGCTTATTACTTTAGATTTGACTTGAAGAAGAGAGTTTTAACTGCCCTAGTATATTTGGATTAGTGGACATTTGCTGAGAATATTAAGGTGAGTTCTAAATGCCCTTTTTAATGTGTTAATGTCGTTTTTGACAAAATCGGGCACTGGCATGCGTATGAATAAAAATGTGGGTAAGAGTTTGAAATTGGTAATTTGTGATGTTGGCGAGGTGGAGTTTTGACCCACCAATTATAGATGGAGTTTTGACCCATCAACGCCAGGTGGAGTTTTGACCCACCAATTATAGATGGAGTTTTGACCCATCAAGTCCAGGTGGAGTTTTAACCCACCAATTAATTTGATAAAAGTCCATAACCACATTGTGGGTATCCGATATACATATCGAATATGTTTGTCCGAGGATTGAACACCAGGACAACATATGGACCAACTGGTATTTTGTGAAATATTTGATTTGGAACAGTTGACAAAATTATTATTGAAATGAGATATATGTTAGAACTCACCAGTTTATCTGACTTAGTGTTTCTTTTATGTATGCCAGGTAATATTAGAGACGTTCGTGGAAGTGTTCCACGGGGTTAGAAATCCGGCTCTGGTGTATGATACTAGCAAGGATGTTGGGTTTGGGAATTTATACGAATTTGTATAAAACTTGTAATATGTCGGTTAGTGTTTTGTAATGAATTTGATTGTATAAACAGTTTTTAATACAAAATATATATACAATTCCGCTGTGTTTATATTCTCTGAGTTGTTTTTAATAACCCAACTCGTAGCACCCTCTTTATTATATTATATAGAATTGGGGTGTTACAAGTTGTTATCAGAGCCATAGTTAAAGAGATTTGAACATTTGATTGTTTCAAACTTTAACTGAACATGTGGGAAGTGCAAGTGTCTATAGCCGGAAGTGGGGTAAAATATTGTGCAATTAAGTATTTAATTGATAGTGGTATTTCAGTTAATTGCTGAATGATAGCAGTTTGCATAATTTGAAATTAGTATTATGTGTATACGTGATTCTGTGACTTAGATAGAATCAGAAATAAACTGTGAAGGAATAATGAGAAGAGGCAGGATGGTGTGAATAAGTAAATAATTGATAAAACCTGGCCAATGTTATAAGCAATTTACATTATATGCAGCATCTTGATATCGCTTATTATTTGATTATGGTTTATTTCTTATCGTAGATGGAGGAATCTGATAATGCAAACTCTAGACCTGAAGCTAGAATCTCAGGTGATGAACTTAAGGCTGCTATAGGTGATGAAATCACACGAGTGTTGCGTACTACCTTACCTGAGATATTGAGTGATCTTAGGAAAGGTGGTGAATCATCTTCCTAACCAACTCCTCCACCTGTTGTTGTTGAGCCTGTAGTGGAGAAACCAGTGTCGTATAAGCATTTTAAAGAATGTGACCCGCCTAAGTTTGAAGACCAAAAGGATGTAGTAGTAACTTATAAGTGGCTACGAGAGATGGAAGCTGCATTTAAACTTAGTAGATGCAAGGAGAACTAGAAAGTAGGCTTTGCAATGCATTTATTTCAAGCAAAAGCTTTGTATTGGTGGGATACAGTAGAACAGGCCATGGGTGAGGCCGCCGTAGGTCAGATGACGTGGGAAGTTTTTAAAGCACCGGTGATAGAAAAGTTCTGTCCAAAAGGCGAGATGGACAGAATTGAGATTAAGTTGTTACAATTTCAGGCAGGTAGTTTAAGTCATAAAGAGTATACCTCCAGATTTGAAGAAATGACTCGTTTGGTACCTCATTTAGTAACTCCTGAGGCGAAGAGGATTACTAGGTATATCCAGGTATTACCCCCTAAAGTTAGGATGTTGGTGAAGTCCAGTTCTTGTCACACCCCGACCGACGGCGGAATCATCGGAGCGGACGAGGGAATGATTGATTGTTCATAACTCATGATTGTCTAATTGTGTAAATAATATTAAAATCATATTACAGGATAACATGAATTTAACAGATACAAATACAACAGTTAAAGTCCCAAATAATAATTGTCTTTTGTTTTAACTAGGTCCGTGTCTTAGATGAGCACGTAGAAGTCCACTATCTTGCTTAACCTGAAATCATGTGAGAAAATAAAGTCAGCTAACGAATTAGCTGGTGAGTAATCATAGTTTTTGAGTGTACATATAGATTGATTGATTGATTGAGAATAATTCAATTCATAAGGTAACGTTAAGACTTATATTGCAATAGTAAAGCATATAGATAAACTGACACAATATAAACCCCTTGACTTGACACTTGCATATAATAGACTTGCACACAAACACCATAGATTGACTAATTGCCTCTGGCACAATCACCACTCGTAAGCCATATGGGGTGGGTTATCCAAACCAGTAGATCTACATTGTTGCCAGGATTGATTGATTGATTGAATTAGGGTTTTACTGTCGTCCAGTTTATCACAGTATGTTCACATAATTGCAAGTAATAACATAACCTGTCTTGAATTGAATTTAGAATGAAATAACAATAGAATATCATGATTGAAAATATTGTATCACATGATTTCCCCCAAATAGGAAATGATATAAAAAGGGGATATGAATACTCACTTGATTGAGGAGATTTGAATTTGGACGTGATAGATTAGACACCAACGATTTCCTTATGATTAACCTAAGGAACGGTGTCTCGAGTTAGAATAATAATGATGTGAGAATTGAGAGTAAGTTGGGGTTTCCATTGGGTTTTGAATGGTAGTTTAAATTAAATAATTTATTTAGTTAAAAATGTTTTGAAATAAATAAAATGAATTTGAAAGTCATTATGCTTAGAAGTTATTAAAAATGTATGTATCAGTATACGTATCTGTTTAATTTATTGTTAATGTGTGGGAAAAATAATCAAATAATTAATTTTATTAATTAATTATGTCAATTAATTAAAGTATTTAATTATTTAAATGATTAAAAGAAATGAAAAATGTTTTTGGAATGATTTAAATATAAAACCTTTATATTTAATCATGATTTAAATACTAATAAATATTATTTGAATAAATTAAAAATAACACGATGTCGAATAATAATTTTAAATTAAATTATTATTAAAAGTTCACTCGCGTATAAATAATTTTGTATTATTTGTAGTCTTATTTATTTAAAACATTTAATAAAAATGGATCAAATGTTAAAATAAATTTCAGAAAAATAATTTAGTTGTTAAAAAAATTTAAATGATTGTAAAAACATTTTTTATAATTTTAGGGAATTTTTCTATAATTTTTAAAGGCCTAAAAACCCTTAAAAAATTTAGTTGAGGTGGCCCGGTTTCGAACCCGGGACCTCATGGATGTGAAAGAGCGCAGGAACCAGTGGACCACTAGCCTTAACCGCGGGTAATCCTGGTTCCAATTGAATATAAGCATGTTTAACCCGCATCCCTTAATTCGAGATGAACCCTAGATCCAATCTGGGTCAAATTGAACTTGAATTGGCTTTTGATAACGACTGGAATCATGGGGCTTTTGTTCCCCATGATGAATCGAGTATGTGTGTGTGTATAATTTCATATATGATGTTGATTTGAAGATTACCCAATGAAGAAACAGGTCCGCGACCTCGTGTCATTCGAATGAGGCTCATACGATGCTTGTAATCAAATTAAACTTGAGGTTAGCTTCGTGTAGTGGTGTTGATGCAAAGCCCTATGTTTTGTTTCAAAGATTGAAGCCCGAAGGTGGTGTTCAACCCAGTTGCAGGTCGAGACAGAGATGGTAATCGAATTAAATGTTCGTGTGTGTTTCGATTGGATTTGCAGCTTGTATTTCGTTTGTAGGTTGTTAAAGTTCGAGCTGATAGCTTTAATTTGATTATATTAGTGATTTAGTGGGTGTTCTAGCCGTTGAACGTTCGGATAACAAAGTGGAAAATTTAGCCGTTAACTTGACCGAGTCCACGCGTGTTTGGGTTGTATTTCTGTTCGATTTGGTTCCAAGAAACGGCTCGATCAGGTTATTAGGTTCGAAATGGGGTAATTTTGGTGATTTGGCCCTTACCGGAGGGTTGCCGGAATCGGCGCCGGAGGTTGGCCGGGAAAACGGGTGTTGGGCGGGGGGTTGGGTTTGAAAATTCGGAAATTACAGATTTGGTCCCTGTGGTTTATGTTTTGTTATTTCAAGCTTACAACTTAGTTTTTAAGTTTTAAAATTTACTAAATAACCCCTGAATTTTATTATTTGTTATTATTATTATTATTATTATTATTATTATTATTATTATTTTGATTATTATTATTATTATAAGTGTTGTAATTATCAACATTCTAACAAAAATTAATATGTATATTTATATATATATATATATGTATTTATATATGTATATATATATATTTTTACTGAAATACGCGATGTTACAGTTCTCCTTCTACTTACCAAGCCACGGTGAATTTAGCTGCGGACATGTATGAAGAAGTTGCTGAATCCGAGAAACTTGTGGTGAAAGAGGAAGTGGTTATTCGTCGGGAAACTTCACTGAGTTCTAGGCCTACGTATGGGTAGAGTGGTCCGCAGAAAAGAAAGTTCAATTCTAGGGGTTTTGTAAGTCCCCCTCCTCGATGTAATAGATGTAGGAAATTTCATAGGGGAGAATGTAGATTGAATCACCCAGCATGCCATAAATGCGGAAAACCTGGACATTTTGTTTCTAGGTGTCCAGAAATTCGGTGTCATGAATGTGGTGAGATGGGGCATATGAGATCTGAGTGTCCAAAGCTCAGACCTGGACCAGTTTCTATTCGTTCCGTGGGAAGACAGAGTAAAATCAGCGCGAGTGGTAGTAGTGGTACTGCGGGGAGAGCTTTTACAATGACTACAGATGAGGCTAAGACATTACCGGATGTTGTATCGGGTACGTTTCTTGTTAATGATGTGCCTGCTAGAATTTTATTTGACTCTGGAGCTAATAGAAGTTTTATATCAGTAAAATTCCATGCCTTAATAAAAGTTAGGCCATCAAAGCTAGATGTTTCTTTTTCAGTAGAAACTTCCTCTAATGAATTCATAGTTGTTAATGAGGTAATAGATGATTGTTTTGTTGAATTAGAAGGTGTAAAATTTCCAGCTAGATTACATATGATGAAGTTAGGAGGTTTTGATGTAGTATTGGGAATGGACTGGTTATCTATGTTTGAGGCTAAGATAACATGCAAAAGAAAGATGATTGTGTTGCGAGCGCCAGAAGTAATTCGGTGACGATTTCTAGTGATGATCACGATAGTGTAGTGAGAGTTATATCTATGATTAAGGCCGGGAAATTATTGAGTAGGGGTTGTGAATCATTTTTGGCATATGTAGTTGATATTGCTAAAGAGAAGAAGAAATTAGAAAATGTCCTAGTAGTTTGTGACTTCCCCGATGTATTTCCTGAGGATCTACCAGGTATACCTCCTGATAGAGAAATTGAGTTTAGAATTAACTTAGTACCTGAGGCAAAACCTGTCATTAAAACCCCTTATAGACTTGCACCAGTTGAACTGAAGGAACTTCTGAAACAATTACAGGAACTATTAGACAAGGGCTTTATCCAACCAAGCACTTCGCCGTGGGGTGCTCCAGTTTTGTTTGTTAAAAAGAAAGATGGCAGTTTGAGGATGTGTATAGATTATAGAG
This sequence comes from Flaveria linearis, assembly GCA_024085815.1. Lineage (NCBI taxonomy): Eukaryota > Viridiplantae > Streptophyta > Magnoliopsida > Asterales > Asteraceae > Flaveria > Flaveria linearis. The sequence goes on from CM044001.1 coordinate 104,377,899, forward strand.
AATTAAATAAACAAACCATCAAGAATAAATATCCATTATCCCGTATAGACGATTTGTTTGATCAACTTCAAGGCACTAGTTGGTTCTCAAAGATAGATCTTAGATCCGGATACCATCAGTTAATGGTAAAAGAGGAGGACGTACCAAAAACAGCTTTTCGTACGTGATATGGGCATTATGAATTCTTGATGATGTCGTTCGGATTAACAAATGCTCCTGCTGCATTCATGGATTTGATGAACAGAGTATGTAGACCAATGCTGGATAAATCGATGATTGTGTTTATAGATGATATTCTGATCTATTCTAAGAACGAAGGAGATCATGCCTGTCACATTCGAGAAGTGTTAGAAACCTTAAGAAAGAACAAGTTGTATGCAAAATTCTCGAAATGTGATTTTTGGTTAAGGGAAGTGTAATTTTTAGGCCATGTGGTGAACGCAGATGAAATATTGGTAGACCCTGCAAAGATTGAAGCTGTAATGAATTGAGAAATTCCTAAAAGTCCTTCAGAAATTCGTAGTTTCTTAGGATTAGCAGGATACTATAGAAGATTCATTCAAGATTTTGCAAAAATCGCTTCCCCATTGACAAAATTAACTCGAAAGAATGTTAAGTATGAATGGGATGAAGAACAGGAAGTTGCTTTTCAGGAATTAAAGAACCGATTAACACAAACTCCAGTATTGGCAATACCAGAAGGTACAGATGATTTAATAATATATTCTGATGCATCATATCAGGGATTAGGTGTGTTTTGATGCAACGTGGGAGAGTTATTGCTTATGCTTCTAGACAGTTGATGACCCATGAAGTTAATTACCCAACCCATGATTTAGAGTTAGCTGCTGTAGTTTTTGCTCTTAAAATATGGCGACATTACTTATGTGGAGCGAAATGTACCATCTTCACCGATCATAAGAGCCTGAAGTATTTCTTTGAGTAAAAAGATCTGAATATGAGACAAAGGCGATGGCTAGAATTAATTAAAGATTATGATTGTGAAATTCTATATCACCCCAGAAAAGCAAATGTGGTCGCTGATGCATTAAGCAGAAAGAAGAAGTATGAGCCAATCAAGGTCAAAGCGTATAAACTTGTAATTACTCCTGACTTTATGCAACAACTGAGAGAAGCCCAATTGGGAGCGTTAAAGGAAGAAAATATTAAGAAAGAAAGAATGGTTGGTCAGGAAAGATATTTAAAAGAAAATAGTTATGGTGTTAAAATCAAGTTTGGTCGGATGTGGGTTCCGTTGACATTACGTGATATGGTACTTGATGAAGCTCACAAATCCAGGTATTCCATTCACCCAGGCATGACTAAGATGTAGCAAGATTTGAAGCATGATTATTGGTGGCCAGTAATGAAATTTAACGTGATGCAGTATGTAAATAGATGTTTGACGTGTGCCCAAGTGAAAGCTGAACATCAGAAACCTTATGGATTATTGTAACCTTTAGCTGTTCTAGCTTGGAAATGAGAAGATCTGACCATGGATTTCATAACAAAGTTACCTCGTACACCAAAAGGTTATAATACTATTTGGGTAGTGGTAGATCAGCTAACTAATAGTGCTCTATTTTTACCTATACGGGAAACCTACTCGGTGTAAGGTTAGCTGATATCTTTACCAAAGAGATAGTTAGATTGCATGGAGTTCCGAAAAGTGTCACGTCTGATAGAGACGCCAGGTTTACCTCTAGATATTGGAGAAAATTTCATGAAGCAATGGGGACTAAACTTTACTTTAGTACAGCCTATCACCCTCAGACAGATGACCAAAGTGAAAGAACTATTCAGACATTAGAAGATATGCTACGGGCATGCAGTATTGATTTTGGAGGTAGCTGGGATAATCATCTTCCTTTAGCTGAATTTGCCTACAACAACAGTTATCAAGCTACCCTTAAGATGTCTCCGTTTGAGATGTTGTATGGAAGAAAGTGCAGAACTCCACTTTATTGGGGGGATATGGGGCAACGTGAATTAGGGAATAGTGAAATAGTTGAAGAAACAATGTCAAGATTTGAAATAGTTAGAAATCGTATTAGAGATGCAAAAAGCAGACAGAAATCGTATGCAGATCGTAGAAGGAAATTATTAGAGTTTAAGGTTAGGGATTTTGTTTTGTTAAAAGTTTCTCCATGGAAGGGCATTATTCGATTTAAAAAAAGGGGCAAACTAAGTCCAAGTTTTATTGGACCTTTCCGAATAATAGAGAAAATAGGATATGTAGCATATAAATTGGACTTACCAGAAGAATTAAGTGCTATTTATCCAACCTTTTACGTCTCTCAGTTACGGAAGTGCTTAGCTAATGAAACTCAGTATGTACCCTTAGATGATATTGAAGTAGATGAGAGGCTCAATTACGTTGAACAACCCGTGGCCATTTTAGATTGTAAAGAGAAGAAACTTAGAAATAAGAGCATTAGTTTAGTCAGGGTGCAGTGGGCACATCGCCAAGGATCTGAGTCAACCTGGGAACCAGAAGAAGAGATGAGGCGAAACTACCCCTAATTATTTTAATCAGGTTTCGGGGACGAAACCCTAAATAAGGTAGGTAGACTTGTAATATCCGTAAGTTTTAGTATTCGTTTATTTGTTTAGATTAATGTTCATTCGTATAACATGTAAGCGAATGAGCCTCAGTCGCACGTATGACAGGCGTATGAGCCTCAATCGCACGAATGAAGGTGTTTGGGCTCCAATCGCATGGCCTTCAGTCGTGCGACTGAAAGCCCAGTCGGGTGAGGCGGTTAACAATAAAAAAATATGCACATATATATGTAATATGTTGATATATGTGTGCAGAAGAGATAAGAACACACACATACCAAACACACACACACCCCGTACACCACAACCTTCGAACCTTCAATTAATCGACGATTTCGGCTTTGTTTTGGTAAGTTTCGCTTGGCAGGATCGATCCTTGAATACATTAAGCTGTGTATGTGGCTGAAATTGATCCAAAACATGCTTAAATCTAAGTTTTTATTTAATCTTTCGTTAAGTTGAAAACCAAGAATTCGAAACCGAGTTTTTTTGTGAAATTTTGGTAAAATAAGGACTCAAAGCTTTTGTAAACGATGTTTATAGGTTCTGTTTTGAATATGACATGATCTGAATGGTTAGAACTCGAGTTTTTGGATAAAAAACGTCAAGAACACACCTGCTGATCCGTTGCAGGCGAATGAGCCAGTCGCATGGCTCAATCTGGCTCATTCGCGCAACTGAAGCTCAGTCGCATGAGCCAATCGCACGAATGAAGGTCATTCGCATGAACCCTTGTTAGAGCTCATTCGCACCTCTGTCGTATGGTTCAGTCGTATGAATGAGTCCATTCGTATAACCTCAGTCGCATAAATGATCTGTTAGGAATTGATTTGACTAAATTAAGGCTTATTACTTTAGATTTGACTTGAAGAAGAGAGTTTTAACTGCCCTAGTATATTTGGATTAATGGACATTTGCTGAGAATATTAAGGTGAGTTCTAAATGCCCTTTTTAATGTGTTAATGTTGTTTTTGACAAAATCGAGCACTGGCATGCGTATAAATAAAAATGTGGGTAAGAGTTTGAAATTGGTAATTTGTGATGGTTGGTGTAACCTCTCATATTTTTGTTAAACTAAAAGTTAATTTTGTTAAATCTTAGAAGGGCCTTTTAAGCCATTTATGAAACTTTGAGGGCTTGTTTATGCTTAGTTAATTTCGAGGTTAATAAATTAAATTAACAAATAATAATAACAATAGTAGTATTTACAATTTTTGTTTAAAATTTAACATTTGGTCATGATAATAAAATAATAATAATAATAATAGTCTAAATAAAATAAAATAAAAATATAAATATATATATATATAAGGATAATAATAATAAAAATTTAATAATTTATAAAAGCTAAGTGATTGTTAAATTATTAAATTTAAAATATTAAAACTTAAAGTAAATTAAGTTAAAGGGGCTTTCATGTTAAATTTGAAACTTTAAATTAAAGTTATCACATAAAATAACAAAAATGATAACTACAGGGACCATTTGTGTAATTATGTAAACAAACCCAAACCAACCCCACCCCTCGACCCCGTGTTTCCGGCCGACCCTCCGGCCACCGCCGGAGCGGCTCCGGCCGCCTTGCATAACCATTTTTAAGTCGTTTTCAATTCAAAAACCGTTCCCAAACATTCTAGAAAACCGTTTCGAACCCTATGCACACTTTAATTCAAGTTTAAAGCCTAAAATGGACGTCGATTGGTTCGGTAACCATCGACTACAATCCTCACAACCGTTCGAGCATTAAACTACAACAATAACTCAATTAATTCAACCAGATCAAACGTTTATCTATCTCTAATCAAACACAACTCTCAATTGCACCAAAAACGAACTTAATCATCAAATTCCATCATCAATTTCTATCGCGACCTGCTTGACACTCGAACACCATTCTCCAGAGTCGAAGACTCGAAATTAACTGAGGGGTTTCTATCTTTGAGTCCATTAGAAACTTCTGGTGCAAAGAATTGGATTATCATCATCGATTTTATCTCGAATCATACGCAACCTGGCCGCGACTTATCCCTCAACGTTCCTCATCGCTCTAACTCCAAATCGGGTAATTGATTGCACCTACACACTCGTTTTTACATGGGGAACAAAAGCCCAATGGTTGATTTGGTTACTAACATCGAATTGAAGTTCAATTTTGGATTTGAATAAACTAGGGTTCTTGAGATTTGGGTGAACCTCCTAAAGTGGGGTTAAAAGAATTAAAAACCAAAATGAACCACGGCCGCGGCCCTGGTTCACTTGTTAGACACATGCACATACTACCATGGGGTCCCGGGTTCGAACCCGGGCACCCTCATTAATTTTTTTAAAGCTTCTTTTTAAACAAATTAATTTACAGAAAATTTATAATTAATATAAAAATCATTTTTATAAACTTTAGTTATTTTTAAAGTCACCTAATTATTTTCTGGAAATTTATTAATTCAAATACTTTAATATTTTTATAAAATATTTTTAACAATTGTCGTACTTAGATTATTTTTATAAAAAAATAGACTTTAAATAATGGTTTAAATCACTAAATTATTCTTGGTTCAAACATTATCCATACTAGAAGGGTGCCCGCGCAATGCAGCGGGACGACATTTTACATTTGACACGTGCATTTAATATTTTGTTATTCTTGTAGTAGTTTTATAAAAGTTTATTATGTTTTTTTCTAAGCTAAAATTTAAAACAGCAGATAAATGAGTTCTGCATGACTTGTATATACATTTTAACTTATTGTACCTCACAAAATACAGATCGTTTCAGCAAAAAGTTTACACTAAAATATTTAAAAATAAAAACTGGTTAAGTTGTAGTCTCAAAACGTTTTTTAATGTGATAGATTAAAAGATAAAGCTGAAATCTTAAAACATATTAAGCTTTTTTGGTGTATGGGTAGATAATATAAAATTTTATGCAAATATTAGTAAGTGTAAGGTTATTGTGTAACTAATTATAAGGAGTGATGTGTAAATAATGTTATAAATACTATTTTACCCTTAAAATTGATTGTATTTTATGCATTGAATATAGTAAGTGTTCTTAATTTTTTGGTATCTTAAAATACCCCTCTCATATGCTTTATATATAGTATAGATATTAATGTTTAAATCATGATTATTTCAATTAAATATAAAAGTTTTATATTTAAACCTTACAAATTACCACAAATATTTTCTTTCACATCTTTAAATAAAATATAGTATATTTCCTTCCATTTGTTTCAAGAAAAAGTAATTGATTCCATTTATTTAATTATTAACAAAGCCCCAAATTCCACTTAAAACCCTAGTTATCGTTAGAACGTAAAACTTATTATTATTAAACTTAATTCTTGTAAATATATATATTTAGGTGTCCTGTGACGATTCACGTTGGAACGACGTCTATTATTATTCTTATTAATCGTCATACTTATATTTATTTGCCAAATGAGTTTTCCTTGCCCCTTTTTACATTTTTCACACTATTTTGGGGTGAAACATGATACTTATACATTTGAGACTTGTAAAGCACTTGCAATTCATCTTATTATTTTGTCATGGTTATTTGTGTGTTGTAAGTGTTTATATGAGATACATAGTTTGTTTACAATCATTAACTATTGCTAGCCTGGCGACGTCTTAGATCTTTAGGCCTGACAAGCCTATTTGGTGCTAAAGTCGATGTATTGCCGACTCCTAGGAGCCGTATGCTTGTGCACTAGGGAGCCAAACACACTTAGCCAATCATATATACTTGTAATCAAGTCGAGGTTTGGTTGTAACGATATGTGTTCTATAACCTTACTAGCTTATAACCTATGACATGAATTGCTACTTGTAATCTTTTCATATTATGTATGAAAACCTTGGAAACTCACCAACTATTTATAGTTGACCTTTTATTTTTATCATGTTTCATGAAAACCCCCAAGTTTGAAGTGAACTTATGTTGCTGGCATAATCTAGGACTTGGACCTAGTTAATAAAATCAATCGACTATACTGTGTTATGTCATGTTGAAACTTATTTCATTATTGAGACTTATGCTTGTAATGTACCTTTCAAACTTATGAATAATATATATTTGAATTTAATAATAGCGTTATGCGGTTGTGAACAATCGTAACCCTCACATCTCGACGATTCCGCCGTCAAGGTTGGGGTGTGACAGTTGGCGAGGTGGAGTTTTGACCCACCAATCATAGATGGAGTTTTGACCCATCAACGCCAGGTGGAGTTTTTACCCACCAATTATAGATGGAGTTTTGACCCATCAAGTCCAGGTGGAGTTTTGACCCATCAAGTCCAGGTGGAGTTTTTACCCACCAATTAATTTGATAAAAGTCCATAACCACATTGCGGGTATCCGGTATGCATATCGAATATGTTTGTCCTTGGATTGAACACCTGGACAACAAATGGACCAACTGGTATTTTGTGAAATATTTGATTTGGAACAGTTGACAAAATTATTGTTGAAATGAGATATATGTTAGAACTCACCAGTTTATCTGACTTAGTGTTTCTTTTATGTATGCCAGGTAATATTAGAGACGTTCGTGGAAGTGTTCCACGGGGTTAGAAATCCGGCTCTGGTGTATGATACTAGCAAGGATGTTGGGTTTTGGGAATTTATACGAATTTGTATAAAACTTGTAATATGTCGGTTAATGTTTTGTAATGAATTTGATTTATAAACAGTTTTTAATACAAATATATATACAATTCCGTTGTGTTTATATTCTCTGAGTTGTTTTTAATAAACCAACTCGTAGCACCCTCTTTATTATATTATATAGAACTAGTTTTATTCTTCCACGCGCGTTGCGCGGGGATTTTTTCGGTTGTTCTTTTGATCTTTTGAAAATACGCGCTGGATTCTCTTGGATGTTCCCATCAAAAAAGCAGATTCATATATGAAATAAAGGAGAGTTTATTGTCTTAAAGTTGTTATTTGATAGTTTTACATGCTCATAGGGTAAGAGGGGGGCAAAAGGATGGGTGCTACTACAGAAGAGTAATTGTGGTTTAATATAATGTACATGTAATTTCGGTTGTTCTTTTGATCCGTTGCACGTAATTGTGAATAAATACATTTAGAGATTAAGCAGATGTGTCAAATACTCAAATCTATATCTATGTAAAATACTTAAATCTATATCTATGTCAAATACTTAAATCTATATCTTGTTTGTATATTAAATATAAAAAAGTAAGTATAAATTTCACATTTAACAAACTATAGTGCACTTTAAAAATAAATGAATTGGTCATACACATCTTATTAGTTAATATGACATAAACCGGTGCGTGTACTTACTTACATCATGTTAGTAAACTTATGGTGTGTGTATTTGCTTACATCGTGTTAGTAAACTTATGGTAACTCGTCGGTGTTATGATAGATAAGATACCAATGGACAAAATCCATTCCACCAAATTCGAGATATGTTATGAACGTACTCCTTGAATCATGCCTTAGCTCTAGCTTTGGCAAGGTTGATCTAACTCCGGTGACCATAGTCCTTTCAGCAATCTCACTTATAATTACGTTTCACATATTACATTATTAATTTTCAAACTAAATATGCAAACACAAATTGAGATCATTTAACTTGAACCGATTGATTGTCAACAACTTTGATTTTAAAAACAATGCAACTAATAATACTACACACACCTGAGTTCTTTGTACTTTCCGCTCTTCACCTACAATTTGGTGAAGAAGAAAGTAAATATCACATTTGTTACGTCAAATTACTTGACCCTAAAATTAAAGAAGTACATATTCGTTTACCCTAAAATCAAAAGAGATGGCACATTCGTTGGCGAGAGGCACTATCATCGCTGTTAACCGCCACCGATGTCCAGCTTAACTGCCAATGGTGGCTTCGATGTCCATTTTTACTATATCACATTGGTGATGTCCATATTTTCTCCATGATGGTGTGAACTGTGTGAAATTCACATTGGATAAAAGAGAAGAAGATAACTCTCACGGATGAGAGTTCCAAATGAAAGAGGTGAAGAAGACACACTATTTGTCTGACATATATATGATTGAACACGTGTAAGAAACTAAAGACATGCAAGTCTGAAGATCCACGTGGTGCACTTTAACCTAACATAGTAACACGCATCAAAAGCTAGTGGGTGGAGCATATAAATAGGTGAAACCATGATCCTTGATCTATAAACGAACAACCCAGATTTCAAAATTTACTATTCATTCACATGCTTTTAAATATAAGGATAATTGGGAGTGTTACAATTAGTATTGGTTATATAGTTTTTTATTTTTTGATATTACCCTTCCCCTAACATCACGAAGATTTGGAGAATGTCATGAAGATTTGACTTACTTAAAAGCAAATAAAAGTTCATAATTAAATTTATATTTTTATGAACATTATTATAAGATTAGTCAAATAATATTAAATTAAGTAAAAATACCTTATATTTAAATTTCATGCTTCCGTCCACTCATAAATTTAAACCCACGGCAACTGCCATGACCATTTAAGCAATTTTCCATAATTTATAGACCAGAGTTATATTTATAAACATGTTTAGAATTTCATTATAATTTAATAAACAAAATTTTTCTTAAATGAGCATCTCTTTTAGTACATTCATTACCTTTAGTTAATATTTCCTGTAAGATCAAGAGATTCAATGTATAGAACTAAGGAGCTTTTTTGATAACATCTGAATCTGCCTCTTAATGATATAGATATCTGAATGGTTCAGACTGTTTCGCGAGCAAATGTCTGAATGATTCAGACATTTGCATCTGAATGTTTAAGCATTATACTAATGCTGAATGATTAAGAGGTCTAATGCCGAATGGTTAAGACTTTTTATCTGAATTAGTCAGACATTTGCCTTTGAATAGTTAAACGATATACTAACTCTTAATAGTTCAAACATCTTAATGGTTGGACACTTAATGATTCAGACCTCTTATTGGTTCAGCAATTAATCATTCAGAAATTGTCAAACAGCCCTAAATCACTATCACTATGTAACGAATAGAGAAAATAAAGACAATAGAATAAACTGTTGTATTGTTGCATTGAGATTCAGCTTACATTGCAAATAACACTATACACACATATTTAATACGTTTTATCTGGCTTGAATACGCATCGATAACGTGACTTATAGTCCCTTATTATGTTACACTATTATTACCTATTTAGTAGTTTTTTGGCACAATTGATTCTCGATCACTTCACAACCCAACATCTTCATCCTTAGTTGCCGATCCGAAGCGCCATTGTTGATCCAAAACAACACTAGTTTTGTTAATTCGTTGTTGTCATCTTTTCATTTCCCATTTATTAAAGTATAAAGAAACGCAATGATAACTTATTTTATTGGCTAAATTTATATTAATATTTTGATCAAAATACATTATTTTTTGATGATAAATAGTGATGATGTTGCTCGTTGTTTAAATAAAGAATCAATCTAGAATACATATGCCATTACTCCGTACTCAATCATTTATTAAATATCAAAAATAATTTGTTGACAGATCACTTATTTGAGAGTAAATTACGCTTTTCGTCCCTGTGGTTTGGTGGTTATAACGCTTTTCATCCAATAGTTTAAAAACGTCCGATTTAACCACTGTGATTTAAATTCTGTCACAATCAGCTTCACTTTTGTAACGCCGTCCACTGTGACCGTTAGTCAACCCACATGTGCCCCTCACTTGAGGGGCATTTTAGTCTTTTTATGTCAAGTATCTGACTCCCTTCCATATAACCCTTCCACCTTTCGATATTTTTTAACTTTCATCATCTGCTTTCTTCTACTTCACCAAAAACATCAACGATCGACCTTTCATCATCCAAAACTTGAAATTGATAGTACAAAATTTTCAAAGATCAAGTTTCAAGCTTCAACCATTGAATATTGCAATCGTTTGATGCAATGGTGCTCACGCTTTGGTATGTTCGTTCTAAAGGCGAGCATGTTAATCCCTATGAACTGTATGGTGAGTGTTAAGTTTCATAATTTAGTTATTTTAGTAGCCATTGTAGTTTATATGTCTTGTTTTTAATATTTGTGATTTTATATTTAGGTGGAAACCCTAGTTTGTTCACACTGAAGTTTTATCATGGAGGGAAATTCACCAAAGCCCCTGGAAGAAAGTATATTAACGGACAGGTAGGTTATGTTGATTTGGTAGATTCTAATGAGTTTTCTGTTATTGAGGTAAATGCAATGATTCAAGAATTAGGGTATCCTCATGGTGAAATAATTTACTATCATTATAAGATTCCTAAGCAAGATTTAGACTTTGGTTTGAGGGCCCTAGGAAATGATAGTGATGTGCTCAATTTATTGAAATATGTTGAGAAATTCAAAGTAATGGACGTATACACTGAGCATGGGAACACAAGTGTGGAGACATATTTCATATCGCCTGTCAAAAGTAGTGTTATAATTGAGGAGTTGATTGAAGCAGGACCTTCTCAGATTAGAAGGAATACACAAGAAATCACCCAAGCTTATAGGAAGAGGCTAGCATTAGAGTGGCATGGTGAATCAGTTGTAGATAGGTCATTTAATGAAGCATTTATAGATGGGTCACAACATTTGGCTCAAAATGAATCAGTTGTGGAAGGGTCTGAACATTTGACTCAAAATGAAACAGTTGTCGAATGGTTAGTTAATGAATCATTTGTGGAAGGGTTAGTGAATGAATCAATTGAACAAGGGTCACAACATTTGGCTAAAAATGATGTGATTGAAGATGATATACTTGAAGATGATGTTACTATGGATGATGTGTTTCAGTTTGAGAATGTAGAGCATGGTGGCCTTTAAGATGAACATCCAATAGGAGATGAGGACCTATTTGAGGATGATAGTGAAGGTACTGAAAGTGAGGATTCAGATTATATAGTAGACACAGACAATAAAATTGATGATGTTGGAGTAGACATGGAGGAATATAGAGTATTTGTTGACAATGATATTAGGGATGAAGAACCTTTGGGGCAGGAGAGTGAAGACATTGAAGAAAACATTGAAGTGGACTTGGATGATTTTGATAGCCTAAGTGATGAAGACGACAATGAACCTCCCTTGAAAAGAGCATTGACAAAATATAGGGAAAAAAAGAGTAAAGAGATCCACTTAGGTGATGAAATTTTCTATGTTGGGCAAACATTTGCAAATAGGGATGAGGTAAAGCATTCGGTTTTGAACTATGCTATTTCTAGTAGAAGACAACTGAAGATTTAATGAGAAGGATAGTGGTTGTGCATAAGGTAATAGCAAAGTGTGATGGGCCTTTGACTCCAAATGTAACAAAATTGTTTGAAGCAATCAAGGCAGAGGCTGTAAAATACATAGTAATCTGGAATGGTATGAGCAAATATTAGGTAAGTGGGCCTGCACAGGACCAATGTGTGGTCAATGTTGATGAAAAAAGTTGTTCATGCAGGAAGTGGGAGCTAACTGCCATGCCATGTAAGCATGCAGTTGCAGTGATATGGAATATGGCACAGAATGGAATGGAGGTTGGTATTCCAGAGAACTGGGTGTCTAAGGTGTACTGGTTAGACACCTGGAAGAAGGTATATGCAAACACAGTTGACCCAATTAATGGAAGACATATGTGGACACCCTCTTCTTGCCCAACAAAGCTGACTGCACCAAAACATCATACACAAGTAGGGAGGCCAAAGAAAAAAAGAAAGAAGAGTGCTGAGGAGGTAAGTCAACCATTGTTAAGGGTGGAAAGATGGTTAGAGTTGGTAACACAGTCACATGTGGAAAGTGCAAGAAAAAGGTTCATAACTCAAGGTCATGCAAGGGACAGGGAGATGATGGTCAGCCTTCTTCACAAGCAGCTACTTGAATGTTTAAATTGGTTGTTTTTTGTGGTTTCTGTGGTATTTTGTGGTTTATGTGGTAATCTATTTTGGGTGAAATGGTTGACTTTTGTGAACATGGTACACTTTTATGTTTGTAATGGTTTAAAATGGTTGTATTTATTGTCTGTTGTGGTTATGGTAGACTTATGTTTGTAATGAATAATGATGTATTTTGGGTACTGCAGTTTATGGTAATGGTTTTGTTGTTTACAAGAATAATGGTCATGGTGATATTGATTAAACTATTGTTAATGCATTATGTAATGAACAATATGGTTTACTAAATGAAGGATTCATTATATTGCCAAAATAAACCAGTACATAGGAAATTAATGACCTTTACAAGCTTTTAGATCATTTAGAAAACAAAATACGTGATGAACAACACCCAACTAACAACTAAAACAACTTTTAGTTTCCTAATTTCACCGGCATTACTTTTTGCAATTTCTTCCTGCTTGTTCATGTTTTTAAAAGTCCAGGTATGATTTCAGCTGCTCTTGGACACATTGGAGGATCCTTCCATGCAACAAATCCATAACTTGATCCCTGAAAAATTACGCCAAAAGCATAAGCACAACAGTAGATTTGACCTAGAACGAGGTTAGTGTGAAGAATTGACCTAGAATTGACCTACCTTGCTTGCACAACAGTAGAAACGACGACCAGGGTTTGCTGATGTCCATGACGTGCGAATATAGGTTGGAGAACCACAACAACATATAACCAATTTCTGCTTGTCCATGGTTCTTGAAGATGATCCAGAGAGAAAGAAAGAAAGAAGATGTGAAATGGATTAAAGTTTTAGGAGAGAGAGGAAGTTGATTATTTAAATATATGGAAGGAGATAGGAGGGAGTCAGATACTTGACCTAAAAAGACTAAAATGCCCCTCACGTGAGGGGCACATGTGGGTTGACTAACGGCCGCAGTGGACGGCGTTACAAAAGTGGAACTAATTGTGACAGAATTTAAACCACAGTGGTTAAATCGGGCGTTTTTAAATTATTGGATGAAAAGTGTTATAACCACCAAACCACAGGGACGAAAAGCGTAATTTACTCTTGAGATTATTATTTCTGTAGCATGGTACATGATTTAAATATAACTCAAAATCAAGAGTAAATTACGCTTTTAATCCCTGTGGTTTGGTGGTTATAACGCTTTTCATCCAATAGTTAAAAAACGCCCGGTTTAACCACTGTGGTTTAAAATTTGTCTCAATTATGTCCAAACCGTTAACTCCATCCAATTACTCTGTTAATATTTTAGAAAAGACCAAAATACCCTTGAATTAAAACTGTTACCTATATATATATACCCTAACCCCAATTTTTTTCTTCCTCCACCAAAAAGACATTATCTTCAACAATAGATTGAGCCACCACAAAAATTGACAGTTGTTCTTGATTCATCACTAGTTACCAAACCATCTCCATCACACCACCAGGCACCACCATCTCTTCATCTCACCATCACCATGTTATATATGTATATACACATGTATATTATGTGTGTACCTTTCATCTTTTTTCTCCCCCAAAACCACCGCCAACACCTGCTTGAGCAACCATCGATACCGCCACTACACCACCTCGATTTTATATGTATATACACATGTATAGTTTCTGTAAGTGTAGTTGTCGGCGAGTGTAGGTTGGTGGCAGTGGAGGTGGTTCAGATGTGGTTAAACAAGATAAAAGAGATGAGGTTAAAATGAGATGGAGTTTGGCCGACAACCTCACACCCCCAGTATGATCACCATTTTCGTGTCTAAATTCGCTTCTTTCCGGTAAGATGTGTGTTGCTCACTACCACCGCCGCCGCCGCTGCCGCTGTCCTCCGGCGGCGTCATAGCGTCTGTATCGAGTAGCAGCCGCTGCGTCATCGTTACCCACCACACTAATAGCCGAGAAAGATCACCTTAAAGCAACAGAAACTGGATCAAAGTGCAGGATTATGCAACTAGGGTGTAGATCTCTTTCCTCCACGGGAACCGGACGACAAAAGAGATCGCAACTTGGGGATCCATTTGATTATGAACTCTGAAGATCTTCAATTCCTTATGTTCTTGTGCTCTTTGCAGACATGAATTCATGGGAGAAACATGGGGCTGTTCGATTCTTCGAGGTGAACTTGATATTATGACGAAGAAATATGCTCTATTCAAGAAATTTTGGGGATTAAAGGTTAAACATAGTGAAAATTGTTGGTTGGATGCTTGGAGAATGGTGGCGGTGCGGTGGTTTAACGAGCGAGAGTGGCGATGGTGGTGTGGGTTTGTGGGTCAAAGTTGAGATGGAACATATCAGATGGAGATGGTGATGGTTTGATGGAGATGGTGATGGTTTGATGGAGATGGTGATGGTATGGTGGTTTTGGTTTTAAGGGAAGAGATGGGGAAAGGGTGAGGGTGGGGGTATGGATTATTAAAACATATTATATTAGGGGTATTTTTGTATTTTTATAAAAAAAGTAACAGAAAAATTAGACGTCGTTAGTGAAACGTAGTTAATTGTGACAAAATTCAAACCGTAGTGGTTAAACCGGGCGTTTTTAAACTATTGGATGAAAAACGTTATAACCATCAAACCACAGGGACGAAAAGCGTAATTTACTCCAAAATCAATATAATATATCTTTTTTTCGGAGGAATAAAGTAACCAGCGTCTCTTGTTTATATCTTGCATTCTTACCTATTATTAGCTCTATAATAAAAATTTTTGTACACTAATTGTACCTTTTTTATATATAATATGTCTTTTAGCATTTGTTCAATAAATTTTAATTACTACTTTTATCATTAATTTGTTAGGATTTGATACAACACACTTCGTAGAAAAGCAACATATCAATCAGACATGAACTCATCTTAGAATATACCAAATAAAATATCATGACTTTAACAAGTAACAACTTCATCCTAGATAGGCCAGTAGCAAATCAGTTACGGTTCAAAAACTCGTTTTTATCTTTGTCATCATGCTTCGGTTTATGATGGCCAATACGTACTTTTACAGATCAGGTTAGGTCGGGTCATCGAAATTCCATGATAATATACAGTTTTAAAATAAGAAATACATATAGTGGTAATCACATAAAAAGAGTCCCGATTCAACTCATTCTAAAAGCATATGATAATATACAGTTTAAAATAAGAAATACATATAGTGGTAATCACATAAAAAGTGCCCCGATTCAACTCATTCTAAAAGCATAAAACAACTTCATATTCCCCTCACTTCCTTTTCTTTTCGGCTTACCAAGCCATCTTTAGAATATATGGTGTAACATTCGAAAATATACGGTGCCACTTGAACACCTTATGCATACATAATACAAACATTTTCTTATGATGTCATGTAATACCGACTTTCCCTTCTTCAACGCTTGTTACAATTATTAAGTGTTTCATATTTTGTGTTGATGACTTTACGAATTCATAAAAGCATGTTGGTTCCTTTATCTGGGATCAACTTTTCATCCTATTTGTTAGCAGTAAATAAAAGGTAAATTGGATTTTAATCATCCAAACTATTTTTTATTGGCTATTAATAAACTATACTATTAGTTTGGCCGATAACAATCTCAACTTTCACTTTTATTACCAACAACAGTCTCAGTGACATAATTTTTAATTTTTTATGTTTGATTTAGATTCGATTCGGTTTACATCAATAATTATGAACGAAATAAATAAACATACAAGCTAAATTGAGACTAAAATAGATACAAATCGAGCGTAAAAATTTAAAAATTATGTTTGGTACTGTTGTTGGTTATAAAGTGAAAGTTGAGAGTGTTATCGATCAAGTTAAAATAGTATAGATTATTATTGGTTAATACGTAATAGTTTGAATTATTAAAATTTAATTTGTCTAAATAAAAAAATTAGAAGGACCCAAAAACTAAACTAAAATAGTAAAATTTTGTTTTAACTCATGTGGATCCAAAAACTTCCAATTTATATAATTGGGTAATTCGACTGCAAGCCCAGTTATAGTTCTAGGCCCGTCGAATTGTGTTTTGTATTTCATGTATGTATACATATTTTTCATAAGTAGGGGTGAAACTTGAAAGTTATAAGCATTTAAAAAAAGAGTGATTTGAAAACGTAGTTAAAACTAAACTACAATTAGTCTATCATTAAAGTTTCAGTTTTTTTAATATTATGACGCCAAATTTTTTTTAACCATTAGATTTAAGAATTGATAGTTAATAATCGTTCTTTTTCTTTTCAGTTTTTTCCCTCTTTTATAAAATAACGTACTCCACCCTTACTTAAAAACAAGATAAAAAACATGTTAAATCGAACATTCTTTAACATGTCGAAAGCCTTCTTATTAATAAATGTTTTTAAGTATAATTTTGAAATATGTTTTGTAGAAAGATTTGAAAAACGTTTTTGAAAAATATTTAAAACTTTATTTTACTAAATGAATTCAAAAAATCATAGGATGTTATCAGAATGTCATAAATTTTATTAATAAGTATATTAAGCTTTTTCAAAAATAACTCACGTTCTTATGACTTCAAAATACTATTACTTATGCTATTGAAGAAATTTGTTATGCCATTCAACAAATTTGTATACATATGCATGCCTCAAGAACAACCTACTTTAATGCTTTAAAGCAGATCTTACGGTATTAAAGGTGTATTAAGAGGATGTTTGTTTTTTCAAAAAATCTCTTCCTGACCTCTTTTATATGCGCCGCGCAGATCACGCGCAGACGTTGAGTTATGCAGAGTGTTTGTTTTTTGGAAGATTTTTCACTAAAAAAGGTTTGCGCGAAGTCTGCATGGTACAGACTTGACGCAACCACTTCTAAAGTCTTCTAAAGTCTGCAGATAATTAAACACTATCACTCGCCACCACCCATGTCCACCACCACCGTCCACCTCCACCACCACAATCTGCCACCACTACCGTCCGCCACCACCACCGTCCGCCTCCACTACCACCCACCGTCCACCACCACCCACCATCTACCATCACCACCACCGTCCACCACCGTCGTACACCTCCACCAGTTGATTTTAGCAGTCTGCAGATGTTAAAAACAGACCCTTTTATTACTAAAGAGCTTTGGTCCAGTTCTTCTCCTGCAGATGTTTGCAGATGTGGTCCATAGACTACAGACATTTTATAACTAACAAATAGCACCTAAATCATGGACTTCATATCACAATATTGCCCACCCGTCCCTACTTTCTTATATTTATCTCGATTGGGCATGTTGTCCGGATACAAGACAATCCACATCGGGTTATTGTGTATATTTAGAAGATGATCCTTTCTCATGGTCAAAAACTTTTTTTTTGAGCTCTCAAACAAGTGGAATCGCCTCTTATCACGTAACCAAGTAAGAACATCCCAAGGGCAACGCTTTTGGCCGTCCATGAAGGATATGTCACGAAGATGTAGAGAGGTAGAAGAGAGTGATTGAAGGAGATAGTGAATGTTGAAATGTTTGGTAATTGTTATATCATTGCAATCATTAATTGTTTTATTTTTATTTGTTTTAAATTGTTCTAATTTTTTTTCTTTTGTATGTGAGAATTGGGCCGAGGAGAAGTTGGCTATAGACCAGTGGGCCTAGCTAATTAGGATCGCTGTAGGCTGCTGGTTTTGGGCTTCTGCGTGTGGGCTTGAAGAAATCCAGTGGAGCTGAGGCCTGAGAATCTGAGATTATCATACAACAACATGTTAGGGTTCGAGCCTCATTCGAACACTTATTTTTCTAGATACACTCTTAACAATAATCTCCATTGTTCGTCATTGATCGTCTTCTTCAACCTACAGCTCATTGTAGCAGGGTTGTTCATCAGTACAAAATAGTTTTCGTTATTTAGTTTGATATGTCCTGACTTTAAATTTCTCATAATAAATTTATAATAATTATACTACTGGAGTAGACACTGGTAACAAAATTGAAACTACGAATTGTTACTGATCAATGATCATTATCTCAACTGGTTAAGTTGAATACCCATGACATGTAAATATTAGAAAGTCAAGTGTCACTCTGAGCAAAATACTCAGAGTTGAGTCATGTTTTTTTTTTTTTTCCAGAAATGAGTTTCCTCCAGAGGTGGTTGGGGCCGGAGGGTGCGGTCCCGGCTGGGAAATTAATAGATGGATCCGATTAAGATAACATGGTTAACACCTATTATTCAAATCATGGTCGTACATTTGCCGTTATAAAAAAATGTTACTGATTAATTAATAGTAATAATTATTATTGGTCAACAACTAATAATTTTGATAGTTTGAATTATTAAAATTTAAATTGTTATTTGTCGTATTATATTAGTAAGAAGATGTTGAGTTTGAGGTGTGTAAAAACGTAAGGAGAAGTTTTTCTTTTTGAAATTGGCGTTATGTCAGGAGATGGTGAAAGTCGATATCAAGAGTTGGTGGTTTTTACTTTTGTAATGTGAGGATTAGAGGAACAATATAAAAAATATGATATTTATTAGCGACCGTCACATGTTTTTTTAAATTAAACTCTTGCTTAAAAAAATTTTAGAATCAAACCTGTAAAACATGGTACGAGTATAAATCAATTACCAACTCACCGCGGAAATAACTATTTTTTAAAACGCAAAATAACGATAAACACGTGTGAGACTGTGTGTAATAGTAGTATGTTTGGTGTTAGTTTATTGAATTAAGAAATTTGAATTGAATGAAAGGCACTATGAATATGACAATCAAGAAATAACAACGATCAAAATTATTAATTTAATCACTCGTTTAATTTAAATATTATTAATTATCAACTTAAGATTGTATTAATTGTAGTTTCATGTACATAAATGATTATACATATCCTTTGTTTTTGTTTTAATTTTTTGTATTAAAGACAATACTTTTTACGTTTTTCACAATTTAACTTTTGCAATTTTTTACCTTCAACTTTATTCCCCTATATTTTTCATCTTTTATAAATTTTTCGATTTACAGTCTAAATTTTAAGAGTTAGCGAGCTGTAACGTGAGTGTGTGGTTCAACGTTGTTATGCTTATTTTTTTCCCGTTTAACATCTCCGTTGCACTGGTCCTAGATTGACTTATTGTTTAACGTTTTTACGTATATTTTTCATTTGGTTTATTTTTTAATACAGGTTTTTCCGGTGTTGATGGTCGCTAATGGTTGTGTGACATTGGTGCTACTTAGCGTAGTTTTACGTTCTCCACCCACCCGGCGCCGCAATGTGATGAGCTTAATACTAGTTTATTATATTTACTAAAAACGAGCAAAATGGTGAGAAGCATGAGAATGAACTTGATGGCATCATGTGTACCAAAAGACGGGTGGTAAACTCACCGTTATATGGGGAAACGTATTATGTACTAGGTAGGCGCTAAAGCTAGACGTATTGTTGAAAAATTCAAAAATCTTACTGTATTGTTTTACGTAGATGCTCAAAACTTTACCAATTTTGTTAAAAAAAAAGAATAGAGAATTAAGAGAACCATAAGATTTCCTTTATGAATCACTGAAATCCAAGAACAAACATGCGGTGATGATGAAATTTCACAAGAAGATGATATAAGTTTTTAGGTAACTAAATTAGGTGAAGATTAGATCCATAATTAGACAGATGACTTTATTCTTCCATCCATCCATTTGTATCTTACTTTTGTGTACGTTGGTTGAAACTTGACTATTATATATTTCTTCCACACTATTCTAACACAGGCCAGCTACAGTATGAATTTAAATAAATACATATATTATTATTATTATTATTATATTATTATTATTATTATTTATTATTATTATTATTATTATTATTATTATTATTATTATTATTACTACTACTACTATTATTAATTTTTAACATCAATCTAATGTAATAATCATATTACATCATTGTTCACTACAAGAAAACGAACCCCTAATCTCAAGAGAAAAGACACTAGTTTACACACCAATATATCGTCAGATAAAAATGAAAAGACCCTATAGTTTTTATTTTATTATTATTAATAATCTGATAAAATATGTAACATCTAGATCGAATAACAACTGCTGTTGATCTAGTCAGTTTGAGTAGACGAGAAGCAAAATAATACCAAAGTTGCATATATTACCATTCTGCCTGTCTTTTTCTACTATCTCATTCATGTCGGTTCAAACTTAACTATCACATTCAAAAACATGCATGCCTCACAAGATCAACTCTCACTTAATTTTCTCTTAAATAAGTAAATCTATAAACAAACATTGATGCCTAGGATACTATACCAAATACGGTTATTCGTGGGTATCTATCTATTTAATTATAAACACATTGTGGGGATTCAAAAGTTACATCCATTTTAGTTAAGTTTTTTTAAGTCTTAATTTCAGTTATATACAAAAATCAAAATCCCAAAATATCTAATGATTCTTATTATAGTGTCTATATACACATGACCGGCTCAGTGTTTTTTTAGCCCCAATCAAACTAACAAATTGAGGCCTTTTGAAAAAAATAATCTAAACAAAAGCAACCTGATCGAATTTTTTTGAACAAAAATAATAAATCAAAGAAAAATTGATATACTAGCCTTAAGTCTTTGATAGTTGATTTCTTTGAAAAAAAAGGGCTAGCCGATGTCGATCAGATCAACGGGAGAAGAAGGAACTTTGTTTGCTTTGTAAATTGTGTCAATGTGTTTCTTTAATAACCTATCAAATCTTTAAAATTTTTATCGGAACTCGACTATCAAGTGTTATTATCGCTTCACAATTTCATTGAGTCATATAATACTTAAACTCACTATACTAAGTGGTGGAACCAGATTTTTTTTCAATGGGGTCACCAAGTTTTGGTGTTTGGATATCTATCAAATTTATTTATAGATCTTTTGGGTCAGGTCAGGTCGGGTCACTTTATATCCAAGGCGATTTCAATTTAATAAATTTAATTTTTGTTGGTCGTGCGTGTGCTATACTCGTATATACTACTTTATTAACAGTTTCAAGGTTTTATTTCATATAAACTTTGTAATAAAAGACAAAATTTCTTTTCTTTTAGTTTTACACATTTACCTGGTTTCCTTCTTCCGCATATCCCACATTCTCCTTGTTTTCTTCATCTAGCCTAACACTCAATAATTCAAAATTTTCATATTCTTCTAGTTTTAAACAATGCTAATAAAAGGGAGCCTTATCATACTATCTTTTCTGTTCATCAACATCTTGAGTTATATTATTCTTAAAATAAGAAAAGATAAATAAAAACATCTTGAGTTATATTATTCCTAAAATAAATCTTAGATTTTAGAGAGGGCCAACCTTACTATATTATTCAGTTATATTATTCCTAAAATAAGTCAGTGAAGTGTGGGAAATGTTGTGAGTTAGGGTTATAAATGTTTATATTTAAGGGTAAAAGAATAATTTTATCTATTAAAAAGGAATTAAAAAAAACTGCCCTTGTAAGGGTCGAACCCGAAACCTAAGGGAAGAAAGGAACTTGTGACTGCGCTGGTTACCAATGAGCTAAGAAGAATTCGTTGTCAAGTTATGAAGTTAATAATATTTAGAGGTTCACCTTCTTAAAAATCACCTTTTCCAGTATTATACAGACACTACCGGCTCAAAAATCAATGGAGTCACTTGATCCCGTTCCCGTTAGCGTAGTTCCGCCCTGACTATACTTATTTAAAAAAAAACAGGGCTTCTATTTTTATGGGGCCCAAGCTCAATACGTCACAATTTACATTGTAAAGCCATCCCAATGTATATATTTGTGTGAGCGAGATACCACTAAAACATTGACAAGTTAAAATTTTAACGGTCAAAACTTTAAACTATTGATCCGTAATAATAACTAAGATTTAAGAGTGAGATAATTTTTTTATTGTTAATGAGAATTAACTCATATTATCATCATAGATTGTAACTTTTTTAACAATATTTTTACATCATTTTTTTAATGATATTTGAACACTCACCATTTAAAAGAGCATTACATTTTTAACGCTTTATTACTACTGAACTACAAGCTTTTTGGTATCATAGATTAAAATTAAATTCAACTTTATTTCACTCACAATATTGATGATTAATAGGGATGGCAAGCGAATGTAACAGTGTTAAACGGATCAGACATGACATAACACGATTAACACATGTATAAAAAATGAACATGACTTGTTTAACAATCATGACAATTACCCAAACACAAAGACGAACTTGTTATTAGACATGTTACACGAACACAACATTTTAACATGATTAAATATCACCTATTAAGTAACACAAATAACATGACACGACATGACGTGTTTAACATGATTAGCAAAAGAATTTAAAAAAAAAATTAAAAGACTCATAGAATCCTTAAACCCAAAACGTACAATCTATAATATTCTTGAACTCGAAATGTACAATTGATAATATCCTTAAACTCAAACCATAACTTGATTCAATCGTTGATAATAGCCAATATTCTTGAACTCGAAATGTACAATTGATAATATCCTTAAACTCAAACCATAACTTGATTCAATCGTTGATAATAGCCAGAAGGTACAAATAATAACCAAAATGCTATCTGAATTAAATCTTGTAGAGGGTAGTTTTAAAAAACTTTTGAATCGAAACAAAGGTACAAAAGGGCCAATACCTAATTCATCTTTGATATTTTTTTATTAAAGTTTCTTAATTTTATATATTTAATTATTTAAACGGGTCTAATATATTTAACCACTTATGAGTTATGATCCATAGTCATTTAGCTCAAACTCAACCCTAATTAATTTCGCGCCGAGTGTTTAAACAGACCGTGATAGATATTGTGAACCCTAACGATTATGGGAGAAATGGAAACATATTTTCATTGTAAGTGAATTCAAATGTAAATTGTAGTAACTAGGTGAGTAAGATATTGATTATTTTTCAGAAATTTAATAAAGTTATATTTTTTAATATTGTTTTAGCGTAAATTTAACTCATAAAGTACGAAATTAAGAGTAGTACATTTTCTTTCTTAACGGCAAGGTGGCAATTAAGAATAGTACATAACAAGTACAATTGGACATGCTCGTACTCCACAAATGCCATAATTTAGCGAAGTAATTTTTTCTTATCTTTGTAAAATCAACTCTTTTAACTAATACTTAAAGGTTAGGGTTTATATATACCTTTTTTCTTACTTATCATACTTCTCCGGCCTACTTAAAAAATAACTTTGAAACTTGTGTTTTACATCAGGAAAAATAGTTAGTTACAGAAATAATTTTTTACTTCTTAAAGAAGGTTCGAAAACATTTTTTATAAAACAATATAAAAATGTATCTAGAAAAATTAAAAATATTATTCTAACATTTAATATAAAACATTTATGAAATAAAAAATGAGTTCCTATAAAAGAACTAAGAATGTCTTTTAAGAAAATAATAATAAATTTATTATATAAAGTTTTTTAATATAAAAAGTGCTATTTCTAAAACTTTTAATAATTACATTTTTTTAATTTAAATGTGTTGAAGTAAATTAAAAAAAGGTTTTCCTCAAAAATTTCAGATGTGAGCTTGATTTAAGTTTTCTACAAACCGATCATGAGTATCTTACGAGTCGGCTTGAGTATGTAACATCTTTTACTATATTTTATTTTTCTTACCACTGAAAACATAAAATAAAAAATAAATAAAAAAACTAAAAGATAAAATACTTTTATTATAATAAAAAGGTAAGTAAGGATGACACATGTCAACTCCATATTCATTCTTAATAAAATTTTCCGCTTCCCTCTTCTATTAAATAACTTCATTAATTACTAATTATATTATTTAATTCTTTTTTATTAATAATTATTTTTAAAAAGACTAATAAATAGATCTTTTATTAATGTTTATTTTTAAAGAAACAAATTATATAAAAAGAAATTTCTCTAAACCATCATACGTTTTTTAAAACATGAAATATTTTAAAAATGACAATTTTTTAATAATGTTTTTGTTTTGAAACGAAATGTTTAATATAATTTTTAGGAAAAACAAAAAAAGTTTAAAAATAAAAATTTAACAGTTGATTTCATTGTCTTATTACTTATAGTTCTTACTCATAAATAATTTAAATCATATATTATTTTATAATTAGTAAAATTTTATTTTATTTAGTATTTTATTTATTCAATCCGTGTAATATAAAGATCACTAAAGACAATGTATAAATAAAACTTAAAAGTAGTATGTGCTTTTTTAATTTTAATGCGTCGTTTAAAATTATTAATCAGTTGAATTTTTGGATAGTTTGACTAACAAACAATTACCTAAAACTCTTTTTCTTACATCAACTTCTTACCTAAAACTTTAAATCTGGTTCATATAATTTCGAAAAGAATAAAATCTCACAATTTTAAAATAATTTAATCATTAAAATTAATCATAATGGTCTTCTGTTATAATAACCTTAATGGATTTAAGTTTTGACTCACATTTTAAAATTACAAAATTACTCTTTTACACAATATAACAAGAAATCTTGATTCACACAGTCTCACCAATATATATATTTGCAATAGTATAATTTAAATTAGATTTCGTTCCGATTAAAAGTACAATAGCAAAACCGTTAGAAAAATGTTACGTGTTAAAGGAGGCAAGGTCCATCATTGATTCGTAGTGTTTAACGATTAATTACTTAATTAACTGAAAGCTCACTGCCAACTTCATTTTATCATAAAATACCTTATAATATTTGTTGTATCACGTCATTAGTTTCCTTTTAATTCAATTTATAACTCACATCTTAATTACCTTCCATAAAACGTCTTTTACACATCCCATTTTACATCAAAGTAGAACACCAATTTGCAAAGTAGCAGAAGAAATTAAGGCGAACTCATTCCTATGGGTTTAAAAAAGTGGGGAATTTATCTCTTCAGATAGGATAAACTAGTGTTGTTTTTAACTTAATCTCGTGATGTGTAATTTGGTTCTTTGATGATCAACGTATTTGTACTCGTGAGATCCATATGCGTAACTTGTATATAGAAAATACTAAAAAAGATGTAACATATAAGCTATGTATATGTAAACATGTGTTTTAGTTGGTGTTGTAGATGTTGTCTTCAAGTTACGTGTATGTTATGAAATTACATATAAGTAGCTAGAATTATAATTTAGTTTGTGTGTGTTTTTTTATGATTGTTACATATTGTAAACAATAAGCATACGTAAACAGGTATTTTGTTGTTTTGTAAGGCCGTAAATTGTGAGAGAGGAGAGGGGAGAAAATAGTAAGTTTATAGATAACATTAATTAAAAATTTTGGTTAATCTAAATTGTTTTTTTCTTCTTCTTTTACTCTTAAGGACTAATTTAAAATAGACAATCTTAAATTTAATAACCTAAACGTCACATTCGATATCAACTATTCATTAAACAAGATCAAGTGTCAAGATGAGTTCTAGTGGTTTTTCATAATTTTGGGTTTTCTCAAGAACCGTTCTCCATGTGCATGCGTGTGCATGCATGTATGCGTTAATTTGATTTTTACGTAAGCAATAAAATGGTAAAATGAAAACCTTTTTAAGTCTTTTGAAAGAGAAATATTTTTTAAGGTGATGCTCATGCAATCAAAAGAACTATTTGCGTAAACATATATACGAAAGTTTATAAGCAAAGAAACATCTATTAAGTAACAACTAACAATTTTATATGTATGCAAATTAATAAGCCTCAAATCATATCACAACATCTAATTCAATTGTTTTTATAATTTCACCCATTAAATAAAGTAAAAACACAACTTTTACTGAGTTTTTTAACAAGTCGACCATGATTTATCAATAATATGATATGAAATAAGTAATTAAGTCGATCTTATTGCTTCTTCTTCTTTCAATATATGGTTTCTAGAAAGCGAAGAATAAAATGCAACAACCAGTATTAATAATAAAGCATGTCATGAATTGAAAGAGTGGGAGACACGACTTCATATGGAAAATTAAAGAAATAAGAAACAATTAATGTTAGCTACCAAATTAACATTTTATAATAAATATTGGTACGTAACATAGCATGCACCAATTAATTACAACTCATATATATATGTAAATCTCAGCCTTCCAGCAAAATTCATTACATCTCACCATAAGTAATATATATATACATGTAAGTAGGAAAATGATAAAATAAAAAAAATCTATAAATTGGATATGAATCATCGAGAACACTAATAATTATTGAGAGCACTAATATAATGACTAAGTATGAGTCGGTTTTAAGATTGTAATTGGTTGTATGTTATAATCTTCCTATTCTAATAAAAAGGTATCTGGGATGACACGTGTCAACACCATAATCATTCTCACCAAAATTTTCCCGCCTCTCTCTCCTATTAAATAATTACCTTAATTACTAATAATACTATTTAACACTTTTTTAGATTTAATAAATTAATAAAGAGATCTATTTATTAATGTTATTTCTAAATAAACAATTTTTTATAAAATAATAAATTTATTTAAAACATAAGACTTTTTAAAAAATACGAAATATTTAAAATTGGTATTTTTAAAAAGTTATTTTTTTAAAACCAAAAATAATTAAATTTAAGAGTTATAATAAGAAAATTTTCAAAAATAACATTTTTATACGGTTTGTTTTAGAACAAAATGTTTATTTATTTTTTTGAAAAAAAATAAGTTTTAAAAAGTTGATATCACTATTTTATAACTTACAGTTATTTCAAATACATAATTTCAGTGATATTATATCTTAAAATATTATTTTATAATTAATAAATTTTATTATATTAATTTTTTATTTATTCAACCCGTGTAACACACGGGTTACTATAGCTAGTGTTAAATATAACTGGAAGGATAAAAGAGGAAATTCAGTTACATTGTTGATTTTTTTTTCACTTAAATGTAGGTACAACAATTTATTTAAATCTTCAATGAGTTTTTACTCATATTTCATTTAGAAACTACGCTATCAAACTAAAAGTTTTATTCACTTTAATTTAATAATAACTAGTGGGATATCAGTTCGCGCGTTGCGCGAAATAGCGTTATGTTTTTTGTTACGTTGGTTATCTTTGTTCAAGCCACATAATAAAAAGCCTTTTTGACTATTTAATATGCATATCCTAGAGAGCTGTCATGTTTGTTTACAAAAAGTAGTTTTGAGACTGGGTCTAACCTAGTAACCTCATCAACTGTCATGTGATTGTTATAGAGCGGCAACAGATTGTTATGGTGCATGGTCTCAATTTTTTGGGAACTTCAAAAATGACGGCACGTGTAGTGCTAGTCATTCTTTGGTTTCTTATAAGCATAAGAAATTGGCTAATACCAAATCAAAGTTACCTTATTTCCTCTTGAGATCCGAAGGTTCCCAGATTCTGACAAATACGTCGTGTCTAACCAACCCTTTGCTTCATCACCCAAGAGTCTAAAAGGAACAGGATACGGGACTTTGAAGGGAAGAAACTTAAGTGAAAACGCTGCTTTATCAAAACGGGAAAGAATCCGTTTCCCATCTTTAATAGTAGCTGCAGCCTGAGTTTACACCATATGTCAAACACAATAATCAAACCTAGCTTAAGTGCAATGGTATACAACGAAATGGATAAACAAAACTCATACCTCTACTTTAAGCTCACCTATCGCATCAGAGAATTTGACGATATTGGACACTCGTGGATCGTTAGTTCTAAGATAAATTTCTTGAAACACACTGAACAAATCAACTCCTACAAATGTTCTCTACAAGAACCATAAAGCTTTTGATTAATACCAAGCTAAACATTCGCATAAAACCTTAGCATAGATAAGTTGAGGTATAACTTGGATAGGGGAGGCGCTTCCAGGTCTTGTTGTGAAGATCAAGTGCCATCGGCCCTCGATTAAACTCGAGCTAGTCTGCAGAACTGAGCTCATAATTAATTGGACAAAATAAAAACCTAAAAATCCCTACTTTTCATGTTGATGCCTTATGCCTAACATTTGTTTGAAAAATATTATCTTGTTACAAGTTGCTTCAACAAAAGTTAATATATTTAAGTTTCGTAAACGCTATAATCCGTCTAAAAACAGGTTTAAGGTCCAGGGTTTAGGATCACACACCGGATCAGGGACGCCTTTCGCAGCTTCTAGAACTGCAACAGCTTGTTCAACAGCCTGCATGATCATCAAACTACAGTTGAATTAAACATTCTCAAAGAATTTAGTCATCAATTGATCATCAACCAGTGTCAATTGAACCCATAATCTATCCCCAAACATGTTAAATTGTTCACTTTCATGATGAATTATGCTGTTAATCCCACAATGATTTCAAATTACCTTGAGTTGCTTCATCTTCTCTAAGACCAAGCATTGCAGGTTCAAGATCAGCTAAACTTGTAGCAATAAACCCTCTGTATTCAAACTTAACATGAATTTATCAGCCAATTGAGCCAATTTCCACCCAACATCCTGCAAATGATCGGTGTCGTCACCGGTCGGAGGTCCGATTCCGGTTAACCGGAACGACGGTGGACCGCAGCAACGCCGCCGCCGTCGATGACGTTATCTGATGCCGCCGATCGTCTCCCTCCGCCACCGCCTCTCCACGGTCACTAACATCATCCTCGCTTACAATATGCTCACAAACCTCAACCTCTTCTTCATCCTCCTCACTCTCCACCTCATCATTATTATCAACATCATCATCATCATCTTCGGATCCTCTCGAATCCGATTCGATGTCTTTTACGGGAACCTGAACATCTTCATCGTCTTCCTCCGCCACAACACGCGATTGCGATCGCTGCACTGATCTTCGCGAATCCGACGTCGTTTCGGATAACCTTTGGCGTTTGATGGTGAGTGGAGCCTCTTCTTCGTCTTCTCCGATGGAGAATCTCGCCATTGGAACCCTAATTTCGCCTCTTCTATTGATGTTTGCAGCAGTTGAAGCCATTGGAGCCGGAAAACGGAAATGACCAAAATGTAAGCACTGGTGTCGAAGGAGGGGGCCGATCGACGGAGAAGGGGGCCGGTGGTGCGGTGGCTCCGCCGAGGGGTCCGGTGTCGAAGGAGGGGGATCGAAGGAGAAGTGGGGTGTGGTACTGTAGACACTATTCATTTACTGTTCTTCAACTTGGTTTTTAAACATATAGGAAAATATCGCTATATAAAAATAATCTTAAAAAGTTTTGCACTATTGATTGCAAGAATTTTTTTTAAAAGTGGGTATTTTGGAGAGAGAGATGACAAGAGGGTCAAATCTTGTCATAATGGCACTTTAGGGGTACCCGCCCCTGCCAAGGGCGGGTTCTTCCCCTCGGTCAACGCACCCCTTTCGTCTTTTGTGGTTTATAATGTGAGTTTGTAATGTGAGTTTGTCAGGTGTCAGGTGATGTGATGTTGCAGGAGAGGAGACCACGCCCATAGGAGGGGCGGGTTCTCCAATTCACAATACCCGTCCGATTATAATTTCAATTCAATCCAAACCACACAATAGAAAATACCTACTAAGCAGACCACGCCCATAGGAGGGGCGAGTTCTCAGTCATCTTTAATTCCCAGCCAACCAACCTACAACCCATTTATTTCTATTACAATATTTATACGTGAAACGATCGATCCTTTTTTACTCACAATTCTTCTCTCATTTATCAACTCCATTAAAAAATCTTACTATTCATTCAAATCATACTTCATTTCAAAAATCAAAATGAGCTGGAGAATTACACCGGATCCATTAAATAACGATCTGTTATTTTTAAGTGGTCAACATAGGGCTGATTATTATTTTCGAGAACCAGAAAGCGATGAAGGAATTTTACGTGTTAGACGAGGTGATAAAGCTTTTTGGGATTACATTGATGAAGTGCCTATCCCTGAAAATATTATGAGATACATAAGGTTGGCTGGTTTTGCGGGTGTGATCGAGTGTGGTTATCGTAAACTTGACCGTGCTCTCATCTCAGCTTTGGTCGAGAGATGGAGGTCGGAGACACACACATTTTATTTACCGGTTGGCGAAACCACAGTAACCCTTCAAGATGTACAAGTTTTGTGGGGTTTGCCGGTTGAAGGTGATGTTGTTTCTGGCACTGATTATGCTATGAATGCATCTGAAATTATAATGAGGTTTGAGTATTTAACCGGCTGTACACTCGCTACAAACGCTGTAAGTGGTTATAAGTTAAACCTAAGGTTTATTTTAGATCAAATAATAAAACCACTCCCTAATAATGCCACAGATTTTCAGTGCATCCAACGAGCTAGATTAATTATATTATTTATGATTGGTGCCACTTTATTTCCTGATACTTCTAGCAATTGGGTGCACATAAATTATTTAAGTCATATTGAAAATTTAAATAACTGTGGTAGACTTAGTTGGGGAAGTGCAGTTTTAGCATCTTTGTATAGACAATTATGTAAGGCAACGAGTGTCACAAATCGAGAGGTTGGTGGGCCTTTATTCTTGTTGCAATTATGGGCATGGGAAAGATTACCTTCTATGTGTCCCCGGAATACGAGATCTATTGATTTCAGATTACCATATGGTGCACGATATGTTAAGAAAGCTTATGTATGACTATTTTTTAGTAATCTTATATTTTTCTAGTTAACGGGTATATTTGAAAACATGATTACAGTTGGAATGAGGAACTTAGTTATGTAAACACCACTCCGCATTGTTTGAGCGCGTATCGATCTCAGCTGCATTCATTAAGCGAGGCCACGATATTAATCTAAAATTATTTTGTATATATTAACATTATGAAAACATATTAATTCATATTTTTTTTCAGTTTAATTGGAGACCTTATGATAATATTATTCACCTTCTACCTGATATCTGCACAAGTGGATATCAAAGCTGGAGAAGTGACACATACCTTATATGTTGGGAACTTGTTGAGCCTCACATTCCAAGTAGGGTTTTAAGACAATTTGGGATGTTTCAACCAATCCCTACAAGTGTGTTACTAACCCAGGAGCAACACATAAATCTACATTCGATTGCTCGTAAAGGTGGTAGAAATAAAACTGGTTACCACATCATAATATCTTTGTTCAAGCATGGGCGTCTCGGCATAATTCACTTGCTAATGAACCATACACTGATTCGCCAATTGCTTCTGAAGCATACATGAGGTGGTATTTAGAGCGTACTGTTGTGTATACAACAAACCCGACTCATCAAGACACGAACCCTCATGGCTTCCAAATGATGGTCAAAGATTAAGAATGATGGTATGGTTAATTTATTTGTTATAATGATTATTTATTATTATTCATATTATTATTGTTATTAATATCATTATTATTATTATTTATAGATGGATGGGATGAGTCAGTTTTATCAAAGACCAGGGGATGAAACGGGGAGGAATATGGCGAGCCGTTATATGGAATTTGCACATGCAAACCATATAAGTTATCTACCAACGCATGTGACACAGAATGTTGATGATACTCAACTTCCTCCTGTCACACAGCGTTTACGCAGAAGGGGTAGAGGACGAGGGCGGGTAGGTCGACAAGTTGTTGATGATAATGTGGAGCAACAGAATATGATAGAACAAAAGGATTCCACGGAACAACGGTTCGACTCCCCCTTTTTAAGCCAAATGAGCAACCCAGATTTTTTTACGGTAGTACCTCAAGTACTCAGTTTCCACATTTTAGTCAAATGGGTACCCAAAATTTTGAAGAAGGGGGCCCGTCAAATCCTTATCAAAGCCCAGCATTACGTAGTTGTTTGCATTTTTGGCAACTGCAATTAACATTTTCCACGGTAGGAACCTTTCAAGAAAGTGCCGTCAACAGATATCACTGGCTGACAATACCTGAATGCGTTAATTATTGGACCGAATGCCCAAAACACATATTTAAATGTGTAATAAGCAGATGTACAGGTCGGATGATGTAACCATTCCATAATAACATGGTTCTGCTCTTGTAATGCGTTGATGTACGTAGGTAATTGTTCAAAGTTACTGTCCCAGCTACCATAAATATTCTCAATGGCAGCTTTTCTAGCTCGCCAGGCTTTATTATATGAAACATCAACATTCAACGTGTCTTTTAAATGTGCTTGAATTTGCTTGATGGGAAAATCAATATCTTGACGAATAAAATGGATAATACGGGTAACAATATCTCGGCATTTGAAACTTCTATTGTTGTTACCAATAACAGTACCAAAACAGTTGTGCGCATTCACCCATCTTGAAATTCTCCACAGGTGATGATCATGGTTCTTGGAAGCATAAACATACCATGTACATGGAGGACCATTATGAAGATTATTGTTGTAATTAGGGCTAGTGCTGTAGCACTTTGCTCTCCATCTTGTACGTTTACTTTCAACTACTACAGCCTCTCTGTTACGTGCAAGATTCCATAACCGCACTGCATGCATCACTTCATCTTTCGATTTAAAGTACATGCCAACACGGATTTCTTTTGACTCTTCATTCCATATATCCATATGGTCTTCATCGTCAAAATCAGCAGCTTCATAATCTCTTAACTCCTGAGGATCTTCAGAATAATTCACCTCTCCGTAAGATCCTGGATTAACACCAGAATTATAATTGTTTGAAACTCCATAGCTGTTGTTGTCATCATCACTGGATTCATCTTGTGAAGGAATGAGTTCAGTATCTTCACTGTTGTCTGAAGTACCATCATCTGACTTATCAAAACCTCCGTTATCATTATCGATTTGATGAAGAGAATTGGTTGACGGACCGGCTTCATAATCGTGTGATCTTACATTGCCTTGATGATGAGAATTGCTTGACGGATCGGGTGCTTCTGATACAGAGAAACCGCGTACGAGATCCATATAATTGGATTGTTGTACAGGCATTTTCGGCTCAATGATAACGTAAACATTTCCTCGAAAATTTTCAACATTTTCTCCCAAATAATACAAGACTTCTAGACTTGAGTCATTAAAAATTTCAGAATTTTGAGAGAAACCACCATATGAGTAGTATAATTTTAGTTTCAAATTATAATACTCTTTTTGAACCTGAAGATGATTATAAATTAAATCAACGAATTCTTCGTATGACACTCTATTACGAAGAATAATGGTAGAACTTCTTGTAGAAACATCACATATGATATTTCCATTTTCGAATGAAATATCACCACCCCAATATATTTGTAAAAAATAAGGCCGAGACATGATAATGAGATTGAATATTGAGATTGAATATGAAAATATGAAATATCAAACACGCGTGATTTATACGAATTGAATACAAAAATATTGTGCGAATGCAAAAAAATTAAACTCGATGCTTTATAGGTGATCGGGTACCTTGAATGCGTGGTCAAAAATTAGGTTTGCTGACAAATATGAGAACCCGCCCTTGCCAAGGGCGTGGTCTCCTGCGAAGTAGGTTGCTTTTCCATTTCTATTGGACGGTGGAGATTGGATGTTGGCTCAAATCGAAGGGATGTAAGGGGTTGGAGAACCCGCCCTTGGTATGGGCGAGATCTCCATTCACGATGCAGGGGGTTGGGGAACCCGCCCTTGGTATGGGCGAGATCTCCATTCACGATGCAGGGGCAGATGGGCGCGTTGACCGAGGGGAAGAACCCGCCCTTGGCAGGGACGGGTACCCCTAAAGTACCCTTTCGACAAGATTTGACCCTCTTGTCATCTCTCTCTCTCCAAAATACTACTTTTAAAAAAAATTCTGATTGCAATGGTTCATCTAATTTTATATTGTCCGCTGATGAAATGTTTTGACTATAACGATGTGTCTAGTAGTTACCATAACACTTCCAAAACCACATATAATCGTCCTAAGTTCACAAAATGTACGCATGCCACAATGCGAATCCTTTGCATGCTTTGTACTATTTTCTATTTTGTACATATGTATATCTAGAGGCAAACACACGTACACACTCACATATATACGAATGTGTTCAATGCAAACCATTTTTAAGCGAAGAACCACAAGAATCAGATAAAACAACTTTATGTAGTGTTAACCAAATATAATCGGGAACTAAAAAGAAAAATGATTTAGCTAGTTGCATAGCCGTTTATATATCACATTTATTGAAACATGTGTACATTTTATGTGGTTTGAGTAAACTCTACGCAAAATTGGTTATATATTAAACAAACTATCCATATATACGACTAATCAAATAAAAAGGCTTTTTTTATAAAAACAACAGGAAGTTTTTTGTATACTCATGGGAAATTATACCAAACTAATTACAATGCACTATTACTATAGTACTAGGCAGAGAAGTGCCAAGTTACATGCATATTGAACTAGTAGTTCCAAGCATCACATGCCGGTGTATCAAGCTATCTAATTTGAAAATCACGCGATATTTGATTTAATTTGATCTGGATGTATTGTCGAGAAACCAAAAATATATCGTACGAGTCACACAACTCTGCTAACTAACCATTGAGTTGAAATTCTCTTAGACTGAAACGAAATTATAGTTCCCTAACGACCATGAAATTAAGTTGAATTCCTCACGTATCCATCAATTTGATATCTCCCAAAGTGTTCAAGACCATTCTCTAAAGATCATGATTCTTTAATCCAAAAGTTAATGCCAAATTTAGAAGAAATCTTGATTGGGGGAAGAAATAGTAAGAATGAGATAGTATAGGGACTGATTTTGTCAAGTATGCATATTTCAAATTTGAAATAGAAGTGGTGGGTGTATTGTTTGTTTATAACAGCAAGGTGGAAGTTGAAAAGATTGGGGGTTAAAGAAACAAGACTCAACTACTCTCAACACACACAAGCGTTGAATTCGTGTGCTCACATCTCATCGGTTGATAGGTGCCTTTGATTTCATTTCATTCAACACATTTTGATGCAATTTTACGCTTAATCACCTATGATCACCACCCAATCATGACCTCTGATTCTCCGGCGAGTAGTTGTTCCGACGGAAGATCCAATTTCTGCCGGATTTCGCACAATTCCGATGAATCTTACGCGGTCGGAGGCGCAATGCTTCCGATTTTCCTCAACGATCTCCGGCGGAACAATGATGACGATCTGGTCGAAGTCACGTTGGAATTGGAAGACAATTCGATCATCTTATGTAGCGTCACTCCGACGGCGAACAATAATCATGTTTCGTCGCCGTCGCCTCGCGCCGGAGCGGCGTCCAGGCTCCGTCGGAAGTTCTCGTGGCTGACGTCGTCGTCGTCGCGAGCTTCGTCGTCGGACGCGAGTGTGGATCGAGCGATCGCGTCGCGAGATGCTCGGAGAATGAAGGCTCAGCTGATTCGCACCAAATCTAGCGCGCAACGAGCCCTAGGAGGTCTTCGATTCATCAGTAAAACGACTAACACTGATGTTGACGAGCTGTGGAAGAACGTCGAGTCGCGATTCGAGTGTTTGGTTAAGGATGATGGATTATTAGCTCGAGAGGATTTCGCTGAATGCATAGGTGAAAGTCAAATTTGATCAACGGTTACGGTGGTGAATCAATTTTGTTGAATTGTGACATTTTTATTGTGTGATTTGTGTAGGAATGGCGGATTCGAAGGAGTTTGCGTTGGGTGTGTTTGATGCATTGGCGAGAAGACGACAGCAGAAATTGGGGAAGATTACGAAAGCAGAGCTTCATGACTTTTGGTTACAGATTTCGGATCAGAGCTTTGATGCTCGTCTGCAGATCTTCTTCGACATGTACGTATCTCTGTGACTATCTATTGATCCATTGATGTCAACTGAAACCTTGAAATTGTTGCTGTTAATCGTAAAGTTTGTAAAATTTCTGGTTCGCGGGAAATATGAAGAACATACTTTAAAGTCAAACATTCAAAGGTTTTTTGACCTTGTGAAATGACTACTCGGCCCTTTGATTTCTTCATCCGAATTTTGAGTGTTCGTGGCGTTTTCTTTTAATTTTCATTAAGTTGGTTTCAAGATTATTACTAGCAGAGCTACTTTTGTGTTTTTTTGAAGCAAACGGGAAAAAGACCACAAGAACCAACTACAAAGGCCTAGAATTAGTTTAATATTTAGAATTGAGATTTTGGTTCAGTGGTATTTTGGTCATTTGAATGCCATGTACCCAAAGTGGACTGCAAGGATGCAGTTTCTATATAAATAATACAAGTCGACAGCGTATAATTGTTTTTTGATGGTTTCAAAACAATGATGTTATAATCTACCTTCTTTCATATTAAAAAATTAAACTTTGTGACCGCTTTTCATCTTGAATTTTATTTGGCTTGTTCCCAACCAATAGAGATTATTTTATTAAATCACCAATACCCTGCTAAGGTAACATGTTAATGAAGGGGGTTAAAGATAGAAAATTACTGGTGGTTAGATTCAAACATGAGATTTTAATAAAGACAGCTAAAAAGTTTACCACTACGTCATTTTTTAGATGGCTATATGCAAATTAAAACCATTTTTTTGAACTGCACTTATGATGAAGTTGACCAATCTCTGATTTTTTTTACTGCTAAGCAAGATTAATGATCTTTTTATTTTTTTTTTTGTTCGTTATAAACCCAGGGCCGACAGCAACGAAGATGGAAGAATCACAAGGGATGAGATACAAGAGGTATGTCTATATTTGGTACACATGATTCTTTCTGTATCAATTTTTTTTATTATCTAAATTTTCCTGATCTTCTTGTTAGGTAGATTTACAGGTTGATGATTTTGATTTTAGACCTTATTTCATTTCTCATTTTTTTATATTTATATATATGCAGCTGCTTGTTCTTAGCGCGGCAGCAAACAGATTGTCGAAGTTGAAAGAACAAGCCGAGGAATACGCTTCTTTAATTATGGAAGAACTAGACCCTGAAAATCTAGGCTATATTGAGGTACAATAGCTAAAAAACTCACTTTTATGATCAAGTCAATGCAATGATTATATTTCATTTAATACCCAACTAGACAGATTTTTTAATATAGAAACGGGACTCATTTTACAAAAGTCATCACATGAGAGGCTCGTATGAAATTCGTTTTACAAATGGAGACATCACCACTAGCATAGGCGATGACTAACGATTTCTATTAGAAAAAAGTTTCACCGATGTTTGCCATTGTGGTGTTACTTGCCAACAAGACATAACCATTCGTATCGGCAATGACTTTGATCACCATCACTTTTAATGGCGATCAATTGAATCTTGAAATTTACCCCACTCGTCACCAACGGAAGTGGTGATTTCCCATTTATTGCCATTGGCCATGGTGGTGACTAGCATTGTTTTAAATTTTTGGTCAAGGTGACATGACATAACACCACACTAATAAACGTCAGTGAATTTTTATTTAAATAAAGATCAGTAGTCATCACTAATGCAAGTGGTGATGACCCTATTTGTGAAACAAATTCAACACTAACCCCCATGTGAAAGACTTTCTTATAATAAGTCCAGTTTAAAAAAAAAAGAAATTAGACTAGACAAGATAGTTTACAATGAACTTATTTAAAACAATAGTACTGAACTATTTTTTTACCCCAGTTATGGCAGTTAGAAACGCTTCTACTACAAAGGGAAGCATACATGAACTACAGCAGACCGCTGAGCATAGCAAGTGGTGGGTGGAGTCAGAATTTGAATACACTGAAGCCTAAAAGTGTTGTTCATCGATTAACTCATTTCATAAAGTGGGTTATGATTGAAAACTGGCAAAGAACTTGGATTTTACTGCTATGGTTTTTAACCATGGCTTGTTTATTCACATGGAAATTTAAGCAGTATAAAAACAAAGCTGCTTTTCATGTAATGGGGTATTGTTTGACCACTGCTAAAGGGGCTGCTGAAACACTCAAACTCAATATGGCTCTTGTTCTTTTACCTGTTTGTAGAAACATGTTAACGTTCTTAAGGTCTACACGCGCCCGACTATTCATCCCTTTTGATGACAACATAAATTTTCACAAGGTAACTGATCTTTGTGGTGTTGTACTTACATGCCATGAACTTGATATAATCCAATTGGACTGCAGATTATTGCTTCTGCAATAGCAGTTGGAATCGCTTTGCATGCTGGGAATCATATGATTTGTGACTTTCCTCGACTGGTAAACTCTTCACCCGAAAAGTTTGCTCTTATAGCATCAGATTTTCATAACAAAAAGCCGACATACAAGGAAATAATATTCGGGGTTGAAGGTTTGACTGGAATCACAATGCTGATACTAATGTCGTTTGCATTCACATTAGCTTCTCGATATTTCAGAAGAAATGTTTTAAAGCTGCCATCACCATTCAACCGGTTAACAGGATTTAATGCATTCTGGTTTTCACATCATCTTTTCGGTTTGGTGTACATACTGCTTTTGGTTCATGGATCATTCTTGTTTTTGGTTCATAACTGGAGTCAGAAAACGGTAAGATGTTTGCTTTCTTGTTCTTGGTTATAAAAATCACATTGTTTTTCACCAATGATATTTGTTCCAATTTGCCAGACGTGGATGTACATCTCGGTTCCAATCTTAATATATGCAGCCGAGAGAAGTCTAAGGACAGGACGCTCAGAACACTACTCCCCTAAAATCCTAAAGGTGAGAACATACCATAAATCAAGAAGTCACGTTATTTATTAAAATCTAACATAAAAGCTACCACTAACATGTTATTTTTCTCAGGTTTCCAGCCTACCAGGAGATGTATTCAGCATTATTATGTCTAAGCCTAACGGATTTAAATACCGAAGTGGGCAGTATATATTTCTGCAGTGCCCTTCAATCTCTCCATTTGAATGGTATATAAATATATAACTAGATATCACATAATGTCTATTTTATAGATCATTTTCAATACTACTGTTGTTTTTCTAAAATCTTTTTTGATAATGTTCTAGGCATCCGTTTTCAATAACTTCATCACCAGGAGATGATTACTTGAGTGTTCACATCCGGACAGTTGGAGACTGGACCCAAGAGCTGAAGCAAGTATTAACCGATGATAGTGGTTCTTCATGCACGATTGGGCGAGCCAAATTTAGGAAGCTAGGGGAAGTTGATTCAAAAGGGTAATTTTATCTGGCATAAAGAAATTGTCTATTATATGCATGATGAATATTGAAAACTAAGAGAAAAGTTGCATAGCGCAGTTTACCAAAGCTATTGTTGGACGGGCCTTACGGTGCACCAGCACAAGACTACAGGAACTATGATGTGTTACTTCTTGTGGGGCTAGGAATTGGAGCTACACCTTTTATAAGTATTCTTAGAGATTTATTAAACAATAATCGGTCAGTAGAAGACCAAACGGATTCAAACACAGAAACGAGTATGTCAGGGGATAGCCTTACAAGTCTAGCATCTTCAAGTATGGCATCATCAAACGAAAAGAAGAAACCAAGAAGGACTAAAAGTGCAAATTTCTATTGGGTCACTAGGGAGCCTGGCTCGTTTGAATGGTTCAAAGGAGTAATGAATGAAGTTGCTGAAATGGATCACAAAGTAATTAACATGCCTGTTTAAATCTTGATATATATATATATATATCATCACAATCTTATAATCAACTTGATTATGATTAATCTGAAACAGGGTCAAATTGAGATGCACAATTATCTTACAAGTGTTTATGAGGAGGGTGATGCAAGATCAACTTTAATCACTATGGTTCAAGCACTTACTCATGCTAAACATGGAGTTGACATCCTATCAGGCACTAGAGTATGATAAACCTAACTAACTAACTAACTTTCTTCACTAGTAAATTAATATAATATGCTAGAAATAAACTAAAAGAAGCATACGTATTATTGCAGGTAAGGACACATTTTGCTAGGCCGAATTGGAGAGAGGTGTTCACCAAGGTAGCATCAAAACATCCGAATACAACCATAGGTAAATAAAATCTCCAAAATTGTGATCAAATCAATCAAACTGCAAGTCAAAGTTTAGAAAAGCTTTTGGTTTTGCAGGAGTGTTTTATTGTGGGATGCCAGTGCTAGCTAAGGAGTTGAAGAAACTATCATATGAGATGAGCCACAAGACATCAACACGATTTGAGTTCCACAAGGAGTATTTCTGAATTAAAACCGCCCGTAATGTTATACCTACTTATATACATACATACATATATTTTTTACAAATTCGAATTAAACAAGAATGTAAATCTGTACACTATACATCAGCTAGTGTAGTTACAAGTTACAACATGTATAATTAGAGCGATACAATTAAGAACAAGCAATAAATGTACTCTCTCCAATCAGTCTTGAAAAGATTTTAACAAACTGGTAACCACAACTAACAAGCGGTTAGTTCATATGAATTTGGCCTTTGTGAATGAACCATGCATGTGAACTTGGCCCCAAATGTCAGAATGTACTGTATTAGGGTTCAAACAATTGGCTCCAGTCAAAAGCAGAACAAGAAACATGAAGATGTGGGGTTAGGTCAGATCATACAACGTGGATGACATCCATATAACAAGTAAGGTCATCAACAATATATTTTTCATTTAACATTTCTTTATCCGTTAAAAAACGAACGTATACTTCAAAAACGCCCTCACACGAGCTGATGCAGTGAAGTTGTTTGTATCAAACTGGCGTTCGTGGACTCTCACAAATGTTGCATTGCAGATAGTAATCCAACTAATTGGTTATATAACTATTTCATACTGTAGCTATTAATTTTTTAACCACCCTGACCCGTACCCGGACCCGGACCTGGACCCGACCCATCTGACCTTTATTCTTCAGTCCACTGTTAAATGGCCAACAAATGCAGGTGGGCATTAAAAAAAGTAACCTCACAGCCTCTCCTTTCATTGTCCTTTCTTTCTTCATTTAGAAACATATTTCTTCATATATACAATCATCTTTATGCCTGGTTTATTAATCAGTTTCTTCCAACCAACTACAACTTCACACTTTGCTAACTTACTTCACTAATCTCTCCATGGCTGCTTGCATCTTCTTCATCATTCTCACTCTCACTTCCTCTGCAACCGCCGCGGTCTCTCCATCACCGAACCTAGTCCAAACATCGTGTAAACACGCCACCTTCCCTAAGATCTGCGTCCACACACTCTCTACTTACACAGGATCAGCCACACCCCTCGTGAACTGGCACAGGCTGCGATAAAAGTCAGCATTACTCGAGCCACCAAGGCGATGGACTATCTATCAGGCCTACGAATAGAAGCCAACGAGCGAGAAAAAGGGGTGGTGAAAGACTGTGCTAGCCAGATAGC
The DNA here is from genome assembly GCA_024085815.1 of Flaveria linearis. NCBI lineage: Eukaryota > Viridiplantae > Streptophyta > Magnoliopsida > Asterales > Asteraceae > Flaveria > Flaveria linearis. The sequence goes on from CM044001.1 coordinate 104,419,512, forward strand.
AGACTCGGTTGATGATCTTAGGAACACATTGGGTGAACTAAAGGAGCTCAAAAGAAGCACCTTCAGGTGGCATATGAGCAATGCTGAGACATAGGTCAGTGCAGCATTGACCAATGAAGACACATGTCTCGATGGGTTTAAAGAGATCGAAGGTAAGGTTCGATCTGATGTCAAAAGGAAGGTCACGAGTGTGGCAAAAGTCACAAGTAACGCGCTCTATCTCATCAACCGTCTTGATCACCCTGATCGCGCGCTTTAACCACATTGTGTTCTCATTAATATTATTATCGTCATCGGTTGATATGTACTTATGATCTTCTAAACCGATTAATGCTAATATGCTATGCTGTATGTATGGTTCTTGCTTGCTATATGCATAGGTAATTATGTAACTAATCTTCTAGTTCGTTATATGAAATAAAATAATTTGTTTAGTTGTATATAGATTAAATGGTGACAGAATTATTGGTAGGGTACAATAATTTCTGCATTCTGGCAACATTTACGGAAAAGGTGCAAATAATATAATATTGTAGAAAAGACGAGTTGTGTATAAGGCTATTCACGAGCCGAGCCGAACCGAGCGGACCTTTGCTCGTGCTTGGCTCGTTTCCAAACCGAACCGAGCCGATCGGCTCGTTTACAACGGAGCGGAAAATCGAACGAACATTTTTCGAGCGTTAAATTTTTGAGCAAACGTCGATCGAGCGCAAACGAGCGGTAAATAATTTATACAACCCAACTTTCTTGTGTGGCATACAATTTATAGTGCAGCGAATAAAGTTTATTAACTTAAAAATCAGCCACATTTCATTACATAATACTTTCATGGATGATAACATGTTGTGGTTGACGATAAAGCTAGCTAAGTCTGTAGCCGATAAGGCGGAGAACATATTGCAGATAACAGTGACAGTGAGAGTGAGATGATCGAAAAAATATCTTTTAACGCTTAAGTGTTCACTTTTATATTAAGTGTAGAATTCTTTTATTAGGTTGATTGATCAAATATGTATAAATAGAATTATATTTTTTATATAATGAGTCAAATTTACTAGAGCACTATGTATAAACTATATATACATATTAATTCGATCCGAACCAAACCGAGCGGACCTTTGCTCGTGCTTGGCTCTTTTACAAACCGATCCGAGCCGATCGGCTCGTTTACAACCGAGCAAAATTCGAACGAGCATTTTTCGAGCAAATTCCGAACGAACGGCGAGCGTCGAGCGTCGAGCGATTTGGACAGCCGTAGTTGTGTACCAAACCGGTTATTTTCCCAAACCAGGTCAAAGAAAGTGAAAACCGATCCTTGGTGGTACTGGTTGGATTTAGAAACCGATTTTGAAAGAGGAAGATGATAAGTTGGGTTAAGTACAATTCCGGATTTTTGATTGGTTTGTTTAGGCTTAAACCGGTTTGAATGAGACAGACAACAAATGGATTACAAATCAACGGTTCGTGTTGAAACCCTAACCGGTTCTTGCCATACCTTTTCTGGTTCGGGTATACTTGTCGATTCCGGTTCACCTCTAGTACTACGTACTATCTCCCGTACACAAACGAATTAAATTCGGTTCACCTTGATATCGAATCTTTATTTCTTTTGGCCCACCAAGAAACTCGTATATATGTATGTTAGGTTAACTCGATATTATTACAAATATAGGTGGTTGAAATAGGAAGGGTTAACCCACTAGCATTTATTATCCTTTTTATTCTTAAAAAAATTTAATAAACAAGAAATGCAACAGTTATGAGTTATGACTACAAGTCTACAATTATACTATTTATACGATAGAAACAAAGAGGAATATTAACCGCTTGACATGTTTTAGCTCATTTTTGTTTATTTTGACACATAAATGATAAAATGTAGCCCCGTCGTTACATTCTTGGGTAATTGGGTTGTCACATCCGGTTATAATACAAAAACCCATAGAAAGTTACACATAATAATGATTTGGGTTCATCCAACCCAATAAGATTAGAGTTATTGAGTTTTAATAATCTTAACTTTTATTTATTGATTTTAATTAATCGTAACTTTAGAAATATTTACAGTTATTTTCAACTTTAAGCTTATTTTTCTCCAATGATCTATTACTAAATGAGAGTTTAACACTGCTATTTTGTTATTTTTTTTGACGTACACTATTTATATAACCAAAACACTAAAATTGAAATCAAGATAGAAATTTCATTAAACTAGCAAGGTGCTAGACCCCCAAAATTACAAACACCCAAATATAGAGACATTACATGTTACAACTTTAAATTAAAAGAGCTCTAATCCTTCCAATCCACCTCTTCTTTTCTAGCTCTGTTTATTACTCATAAGAATGAAACTGATTTTATAAATCCCATGACTGCCATGGATGAGTAGCGATGGTAATGGGACGATTTGGGACGGGTATAGGTAATCCAAACCTCATACCCGATTAGAAAAAAGTGTCTCATACCCGGCCTAAAACCCGTCAGGTATGTAGTGGGTATTTACCCGTTAGTTATCAGGTATACCAGCAGGTAATCGGCTATAACCGTTAAGGTTATAAAAGTTACCCGTTGGGCAAACCCATCGGGTATCTATAGAAATTACGACATTATATAAATATATTTTTATATACATCTTAAACAATATTTTCGGTTATACTTTAATATTATTTTTTATGTTCCACCACTACTGCTAATATCTAATTTTAAAAGTTTTATTATAACTTTGTAAGATACATATGGTGCAAATGATAGGAAACTTAATAGTTTATATTAACAAATAATTAGTAAGTAAAAGATATTGAGTAAAAAATAAAATGATATAGTTATATATAATATAACTATTAAGTATAATAAATTAAAAAACAAAAATAATTTCGGGTATGTAATCGGGTAAACGAGTATGCTTAATCGGGTAATCGGGTCGGGTAAACATGTATGCAATGCAATTCATACCAGCGAAAAAAATAAAAATTAATCTCATACCCGTCTCGTACCCGTCCCAGATGTCTCGGGTTACGAGTATTCTCGTCGGGTTCTAATATGATTACCATCCCTATAAATGAGGATCATATTTAACGATTAAATATGATTCCATTCCTTTGTTTCCACGTACACCAAATTGTTATATAAATAATAGCCTGTATCACTTTCTTCGTATCTTTTCCACCGAACAAAACTCTTGAATATTTAATAACTCCGAAAATGAGAACAGGCGGAATTTTGTCATATTCCAATTAGTCCTTTTTATAGTAGGCCTAATTATGTCAAAAGGTTTCATTTTAGTAAAATTTCCCGGGTTAAAATGGGTGAGATTATTGTACAAAGTGTATTTTTGTTACAAAGTATGAGAAGACACAATGAGGCTAAAAAAGTCACAAAAAAATTTATATCTCACAATCTAAATCGAATTTTAAAAACACACTTCGGAGCCTTTGTTCATCTCATTATCCTTTTTCAGAAAAAAATAAAAAAAATAAAATTTTTTTTCATTGTTGTAACATCCGACCCATTCCAACTTGTAACCCGAACCGTTTATGTTAACCAATGGAATTTATTTTATTTTAATGTGAGCACAGTAATATTGTCATTTAATTCGCATTATAATTAATATGATTTTATAAAAAAATTATAAAATTATAATGTTATTGTGAAGCTTAAGTATCAAATTTGAAATTAAATAAAATATGTTTTTTTATATATAATATGAAGGGTCTCAAGGATTTTATAAAATAATAATATTAATAATAAAATTTATTATTCAAACACAAACCTCTAAAGTTTTGCGGTTAAAAATGTAATAATAAAAACTTGTTTTATGAAACTTTAACATGAAATAATAAAAATTTAAACCTCAGGGGGCAAAAGTGTAAAATTGTTTTAAAACCCAACCCCCACCCCGTCGACCCTTCTCCCCCTCCGGCCACCTTCCGGCCGTTTTCCGGCGAGCCACAACACCCCAAATCACGCGGATTCAACCCAAGTAAACACCCCCGACAATCTCGCGTGAAAGATTCGAACCTATGCCCCAATACAATTTAAAAATGGAGTCGATTTACGCGTGATAAGCAAACTCAACCACCCCACTAAAACCGAATCGAATTGAGTGGAAACATCAGGTGGTGGACTCAATGAACCAACCTGGAATCGCATAATCATAATTATAATAATAATCAAAACATCAATTTAACATTCAAACCTCATACCCGATCCATCTTCATCGCGACCTGCAGCCTAGGTGTTCATCACCATTTAGACATTCTGAACTCCAATTGATAAGGGGTTTTGAATCCATAACATCATCTGAAGCTATCCACGAGTTTAATTGATTAACATCAACAATTGCACATCAAACGGATTCAAGCCTCGGTCAAAGCCCTTATGCATCTGTTCTTATCATTTTAAACATCGATTCAGGTAATTAAGTGTGTCCACATACTCGAAATCACATGGGGATTAAAAGCCCTAATGTTGATTTCATTACCATAAACGAATTGGTGATCAATTTGTTCGATTTCATTCTAGGGTTTATATGAAATTAGGGTTATTTTCTATTTGTGTTTAAAAGCATTTGAAACCAAGAATAACCGCGACTGTATGCCTTGGTTCACCGTTCCCCACTCACATCCTAACTTGAGGTCCCGGGTTTGAACCCGACACCCTCAACATATTTTTGGGGTTTTTCAGCCTTTTAAAAATTACAGAAAATTACTAAAAATTATAGAAATCATTTTTATAAACTTTGTTTATTTTTTTATCATCAAACTTATTTTTTGCAATTTTTCTTTAAATTTAAAAAACAATATAACAAAGATTATTTTTTTACTTATTTCTTATAAAATGGATTTTTTTTAATTGTGGTTTAAATTAATAAATCATTCTGGGTCCAAACGCTACCTTTAGTTATAATTAAATCTTCCTACTTTAAATAATTATTGAAATTATTTTATTTCTGAAATTATTCGATAAAGAATCCTATATTTGTAAATTTTGAATTTTATAAACTATTTTTTTATCAAACATAAAGCGTCTTGAATTGTCAAAAGAAAAACTAACGAATTAATTTTTCAAATTAATTATTCCATTGATCATTAATTATTTACTAATTGTTATTCTCACTCTTTAACATTATAAGTTGGTATTTTATAAAATCACCAAAGATGATCTAAATCTTTCCAAATATTCTATCACAACTTCGTCTGCGGTGATTGAGTGGTGATTGAAACCGGATTCACATATTCTATCACGACTTCGTCTGCGGATCAAGCCAGTTTAGTTAATGGATTGATTGTGTTGATTTGTCTTTGTGTTACATTATTGTGCTATAAGTCTCGACATTACCATGTGAATTGAATTATTCAGACATTTAATCATCTTATATTTATGTATATCAAACTGTGATTACTCACCGGCTAATTTTTAGCTGACCAGTTACTTTTCACATGATTTCAGGTTAAGCAAGATAGTGGACTTCTACATGCTCATCTAGGACCCGGACTTAGTCAAAATAAAAGACAATTACTATTACGTTATTTGGATTATTGTTTAAATGTATTAGAATTCTTTAATGCAAGTGACATTTAATATTACTTCGGTTTACTTAGTCCCATGTGCTGTGAACAATCGATTCCCATTGGTCCGCCCCGATGATTCCGCCATCGGTTGGGGTGTGACAGATTGGTATCAGATCCATGGTTATAGGGAATTAGGTTATTAGAAACGGAATGACCTAGACTATAACTAAGACCTTACTTACGAGTCCGCTCGTACTTAAATGGGATTTTTACGTGCCTTACATGTTTAGACACTCTTCTAGGTTAGGTGCTTTACATGGATATCCTCCTAGTCTTGATCATGACTAATACACACCCAAAATTCCCAAAACATATACTAAGGCATTGGTGCCTAAATCACATGATTTCCAAATTTCAAATTTCAAATCTTAAATTGATACTTATGGTTTTCAAAATCTCGTCAAAGTCTGTGTCCCACCACTGAATACATGCAATGCTGGAAGAGTGGGATGCCTGTATCTCGAGGTGTTCTGTCTAGGCAAGGTACTCATATAAATCCAAATCAACCGATGTATCCGTTTACCTTACCTGGGAACCCTTGGGGTGAGTGTCCACTTATAGGTACGCATGTCTTCAACAAAGTTGTGGTTGACCTAATACTTTGGTTAGTCAACGTACTCGCTTTGATTTACGAATCAAACGATTACACTCAGAACATCTCATTGTTACTATGCCAAATTTCCGATGGTCGTTCTCATGTTGTATAGCTCATATTACCCAATTCTCATAAAATTTCTTAATGATATTTCAGAATGTCTTCTCGTCAAATTCATTTACGGTCTAGAAACTCCGGCCGCAAGATTGCTGCCCTTGTATCCCGGGAGGTTGCTGCGGTCATACCAACCCTCCTAACTCATCTGAATCAAGGCGCGAACCCTGCTCCAATCCCTGTTGGTCCTAACCCTCCACGTGCTTGTACCTACAAGCATTTTAGTTCTTGCAACCCCACTAAATTCAGCGGGACCGAAGGTGCTACCGGTCTTTTACAGTGGTTCGAGAGCATGAGAACACGTTTCTTAACAGTGAGTGTCCCGAGAATCTCAAAGTTCGCTACGCTACCAGTATTTTTCAAAAAAGAGCACTAACTTGGTGGAACGGGGAGAAACGAACCCGTGGGACTGATGCTGCACTGGCCTTGACTTGGGCTGAAGTTAAGGAACTTATGACATGGGAATTCTGCCCGAGGAATGAAATCAAAAAGCTAGAAACCGAGTTCTGGGATTTGACTCAGGAAAATGGCGAGAACCTAGCTTACACCAACCGTTTTCACGAATGAGTCTCTTGGTTCCTTATTTGGTTACTCCATCATCTCGAGCTATCGAGAAGTACATTGGTGGTCTCCCTATGCAGATTCAAGACACCGTATAGGGTAGAAACCCTACAAACTTGGAGGATGCTATCCGTCTAGCAGCACAGCTAACCGACAATCATGTTAAGGCTGGTTCTTTAACCAGAAAGGGTGACAAGAAGAAAACCGAGAACTCTCCCATCGAAACAACCAAGGAAGACAAGCCCGAAACTTCTAAGAACAAGAAGAGGAAGGCTAGATTTTAAAGTTTTGATGTGGTTACCCCTGCTGTTCCAGTCAACCGAGTCACACCGACTTACCAACCGACCCTCAATAACTAAGCCCCGACAAAGAAACCTTACACTGGGCCTTTCCCTCAATGCAACGTCTGCAAGTATCACCATCCTACTAGGGTCAAATCCCATTTTAATGAGCGGTTTGCCATTCTTTCGCGAACGACCGCTTTCCTTGGCGTTACCCAACGTCCACACACATTGCAAATCGTAGGGATAACCCTTTACCCTAGTGTTCACACACGATGTGAATCACTTTAATCCGGGTTTGTTCTTTCTTCCCATTTCCATGGGACGGTCACGCACGTCATGACTCGTTCTGTTCCACAACCATGTGGTATAACACTAAAGTGTTATTTTCCTTTATGTTCACGCACGTCGTGAATCATTTGTCATAGAAGCTCACATACGGTGCAAGTCAACTATTTATCCTTTTAAACGTGGTTTTCATTTTGTTTGAGCTTATGAGCACATGGTCACACACATTGTGACTCATGCCTTACTTTGTTATGCTCAATTTAAAGAATGTCTTACCTTGAGTCCGGAAGGTTTAAGTGGTCAATCAAACGTGTTCCTTGCCGGTTCCCTTGGATCCGCTTGCCATACCACTTCCTATTACCATTTTAAGGACCCATTTAACACATAACATTCATTTAATCACACATATGGTCTATTTGACCATTTATCACATTTAACCTACAATCTAGGCTTTCACATTGCACATTTCTTGCAATTAAGTAGTTCATTCATGTTTTCATCTAATTTAGGCATTTCATCAAACACCTTATGTGCATAACTTAACATATTGGTTATTTACTAGCTTTTAAACATCATCAAGCTAGTTTTACACCTAAATCACATATCACACATGTGATTCATCAATTTCCACCAAATGTTAGGCACATAATCACATTTTCTACAAGAATGAACACGGATTCTACAACTAGCAACTAGTTTACATGAGGAATCCTTAGTTTAACCTTCTAGTAACTAAACCCATTTCCATGGTTCATGTAAATCTTCAATTAAGGAGCAATTACACATCTAGTTACCATAATACACACATACACATGATCATCTAGCACTATAACACTAGGGTTTCATGTTTAAACCACCAATTTCTACACCCATCATGTGGGTGACGATTTTACCACCTCAAGAACATCAAATAACACTTACTTGTAGCTCTTGAGAAGATGAAGAATGATTTCTAGGGCTCAATTTCGGATCTTGCACTTGAATCACCAACAATTTGAGAAATGAGATGACAAAAACCCTCTTTCTCCTCTTCTCTTGTGTGAAACGTGAATGAGCATATCATGCTCACCAAATGTATGGCAAACCATACATATCCATGTGTAGGTTTCATCAATTGGCAAGATCCACCCCTCTAGTATCATTTTTCATTTTTCCACCACTATTAACTAACTAGCAAATTTTCTAGTTAAGTCTTAAATATTTAACCTTTAACATATTTTACAATATTGGGTTTTAACACATGATACATTAATTGTATTTTAATTACATAATACGAAATTCGGGTCGTTACAAGTCTCTCCCTCTAAAGAGAGTTTCGTCCCCGAAACTTTACATACTAATCAAATAGATGAGGATAAGACTTCCTCATTTCATCTTCCGATTCCCAAGTGGCATCGGATCCCTTACGATTCTTCCATTGCACCTTCACCTGATTGAGTGTCTTGTTTCTCAGTTGCTTGACCTTTCTATCCAAGATAGCCACCGGCTTCTCGATATAGTTCAATCTGTCATCAACTTCCAAATCCTCGTACGGGACATAGGCCGACTCGTCAGCCAAACACTTCCTCAAGTAAGATACATGGAACGTGTTGTGAATTCCTTGAAGCTCTTCCGGCAATTCCAGCCGATAAGCAACTTTACCTACACGTGCGATGATTTTAAATGGCCCGATAAACCTCGGACTCAACTTTCCCCGCTTCCGGAATCGTATAATACCCTTCCATGGGGAAACCTTTAACAAAACCAAATCGCCCACCTCAAACTCGATGGGTCGTCTACGCTTATCCGCGTAAGCTTTCTGACGGTCTTGCGCCGCCTTCATGCGAGCACGGATTTGCTTAATCTTTCATCCGTATTCATTATTGTATCGTGGCCCGCGAGTTCCCGCGGACCGATTTCTCCCCAACAAATGGGAGTTCGGCATTTTCTTCCATATAAAGCTTCATACGGAGGCATCTCGATGGTGGAGTGGTAGCTATTATTGTAAGAAAATTCCGCCAAAGGCAAATACTCATCCCAACTACCCCCAAAGTCAAGAACACACGCTCGTAGCATATCTTCTAATGTTTGAATGGTTCTTTCACTTTGTCCGTCGGTTTGGGGATGGTATGACGTGCTTAGCAATAGCTTTGTCCCCATCTCCGCTTGAAATTTCCTCCAAAACTTGGAAGTAAACCGTGTGTCTCTATCGGACACAATCGACACGGGCACCCCGTGTCGTGACACTATTTCGTTCACGTAAACCTCCGCCATTTTCTCCGAATTGTAAGTCTCACGAATAGGAAGGAAATGAGCGCTCTTGGTCAATCGATCGACAACAACCCATATCGCATCGTACCCTTTCTTCGTTCTTGGAAGTTTAGTAATCAAATCCATTGTTAACTTTTCCCATTTCCATTCCGGAATATCCAACGGTTGCAATTCACCATGAGGTTTTTGATGTTCCGCCTTCACTTGCAAACAAGTTAAGCATTTCTCCACGTATTTGACAATATCGCGTTTCATGCCCGGCCACCAATAGTTAACCCGAAGGTCTCTATACATCTTAGTCGCTCCCGGGTGAATTGAATACTTGGATTTATGGGCTTCATCCAATAGATCATTCTTCAAGGTACAAGTAGGTGGTATCCAAACCCGACCCCATCTTGTTTTCAATCCCTGACTATCATCTTCCAAGTTTTGAGTTTGACCTTTGATTCGATTTTTCTTCAAATTTTCTTCCTTTAGCGCTTCAGTTTGTGCTTCCTTGATTCGTTCAACCACTTCGGATATAACGGTTATCTTCATTGCGGTTATTTTGATAGGAGTATGATCCTCCTTTCGACTCAAGGCGTCAGCCACGACATTGGCCTTTCCCGGATGATATAGGATTTCACAATCATAATCCTTTAGCAATTCCATCCACCGCCTTTGTCTCATGTTTAACTCCTTTTGCGTAAAGAAGTACTTTAAACTCTTATGGTCCGTGTAAATCGTACACTTTACACCATATAGATAATGCCTCCAAATCTTTAACGCGAACACCACCGCGGCTAGTTCAAGATCATGGGTTGGGTAGTTCCTTTCATGCACTTTCAGTTGTCTCGAGGCATAAGCAATCACCTTGCCCCTTTGCATTAGAACACAACCCAAACCGGAGTAGGAAGCATCCGAGTATACCACAAAATCGTCGGTTCCCTCGGGTAAAGACAAAACCGGAGCTTGAGTCAATTTCGACTTTAACTCTTGAAAGGCTTTCTCTTGCTCTTCACCCCATAGGAACTTCACCTCTTTCTTGGTAAGCTTGGTTAAAGGAGAAGCAATCTTAGCAAAGTCTTGAATGAATCTCCGATAATATCCGGCTAACCAAGAAAGCTTCTAATCTCTGTGGGAGTCTTGGGTGGACTCCATTTGGTCACCGCGTGAATCTTTGTGGGGTCTACGTGTATACCCTCCGAGTTTACCACATGACCCAAGAATTGTACCTCTCGCAACCAAAGGCACACTTGGAGAATTTTGCGAACAATTTCTCCCGACGAAGCGTTTCGAGAACTTCACGCAAGTGACAAGCATGATCACCTTCATTTTTAGAATAAATAAGGATATCATCTATGAATACAATGACAGATCGGTCTAACATGGGTCGGCACACCCTATTCATCAAATCCATGAATGCCGCCGGGGCGTTTGTCAACCCGAAAGACATCACAAGGAACTCATAATGCCCGTATCTAGTACGAAATGCCGTCTTGGGGATGTCTTCTTCCCTTACCTTCAACTGATGATAACCCGACCGTAAGTCGATTTTCGAAAACCACGATGCACCTTGCAACTGATCGAATAGGTCATCAATCCTAGGCAATGGGTAACGGTTCTTAACCGTCACCTTGTTCAACTCTCTATAGTCGATACACATCCGAAGACTTCCATCCTTCTTTTTCACGAAAAGAACCGGTGCTCCCCATGGCGAAGTACTCGGACGTATGAACCCCTTGTCTAAAAGATCTTGCAATTGTGTCATTAACTCTTGGAGCTCCGATGGCGCCAAACGATAGGGAGCCTTTGCTATGGGTTTAGCTCCCGGGGTTAGGTCGATTCGAAACTCGACCTCCCGTTCCGGTGGGACTCCCGGCAAATCCTCCGGAAAGACATCTGGAAAATCCCGAACAACCGGAATATCTTCCAACACTTGAACTTTCGTTTCCGTGTCTATTACATAGGCTAAGAACGATTGTCCTCCATGGCGCATGTATTTCATTGCTTTAACCAAAGAACATAAAGCTACGCCACCGCGTTTTGCACCTTGGATTATTACCTCATAACCACTCGGAGATATCAATTGGATGCATTTGCGATTGCAAACTATATTGGCGTGGTACATGGAAAGCCAATCCATACCAATTACTACATCAAACTCCCCGAGTGTCATGGGTATTAAGTCGACCGAATAATCCTCACCCTCGATGGTAAGTATGCAGTTTCGATAAACGTTGAACGCTAAGAACGTTTTTGAATCTGCTACCTCAATCTCTAAAGGACTAGGTAAGTTGTCTAACACCATGGAAAAATGACTCGCAAATTTAACCGAAACAAACGATCTATTAGCACCCGAGTCAAATAGCACATAAGCAGGTAGTGAGTTGATGAGAAAGGTACCCGTCACAACGTCGGCTATAGATTTGGCTTCTTCCGCCGTAATCAAGAAGGTTCTCACCTTAGCTTTTCCTCCATCACCTTTTTTCCCCGAACCTTGAGCAACCGAGGATTGACTTGTACCATCCTTCTTTAGTTCCGGACATTCGCTCTTTTTGTGGCCCGGTTTGTAACAGTTGTAGCACACACTTAGCGGGCTTGTGCATTGATATGTCGAATGACCCGACTTTCCACACTTGAAGCAATTTTTAGATTCGTATCTACAAACTCCCCCATGTTTCTTTTTACAAATCTTGCAATGTTTAGAGTCTTTGTCGTTCCCAAACTTGTTTGATGAGGATGAAATCTTGGCTTTCTTAGACGAACCCGTCTCCGTTTCAGCCGCACGCTTTTCCCCACGATCAACTTGCCTTTTCAATTCCGCTTCTCGATCCCTAGCACAATCGATAAGCTCTGCTAGAGTTTCACATTTGGACGGTGTAAGAAACTCTCGATACTTGGCACTCAACATGCCATAGTAGTGGTTAATCCACATTCTTTCATCCTGGAGCAACTGTGGGCAAAACTTGGCTTTGTCGTAGAAGATGGCCGTGATGGTATCAATACTTTCATCTTTTTGTCGTAACTGTAGGAATTCTTCTGCTATTCTGTTGATAGCGGCTTGTGGGCAAAACCGCTTTGTGAACAACTTCTTAAATTCTTCCCAAGTCATACTTTTGATACCTTCCCGCCCCTTCTCATCCCGTTGCAATTCCCACCAGTCTTTAGCTCGTTCCCGGAGTTGGCTTGCAGCAAACCTCACTTCATCAGATTCTTCACAGTGTGAGGTTTCAAAGGCACTTTCCATATCTTTGATCCATCTTTGACTAAGTAGTGGATCTACCTCACCCTTGAACGTTGTAGGGTTGCATGCAATGAACTCCTTATAGGTCACTTTCTTTGTTGGCCTTTCAGTTTCTTTGTCAGCCTTCAGAGCCACAAACTCTTGTTGAATGAGATCCCGTAGATCTTTGCGTACATCCTCGATGTAGCCCGGCAATAAAGCCTCAAAAGCCTTGCCAACTTCCTCCTTGACCATTTCCCGTGTTGCATCATCGGGATGGGTCTCGTGATTCTCTATATTAATCACGTGATCGTTACCAGCCATGACCTAAGACTGTGACCATTAAACTTTACGTTAGTACCATGTACGTAATCTATAGCATATACACCGATGCTTATGATTCTACTATCACTAGGCCTAACCCTATTCACACAATACCCATTTCCATCCTTAAGTTTAAAACAACATCCCTAAGAATCCATTCGCATGCCTTTGATTGTTGTTAGACTGGCCAGGCCTAGCAACAAGCTCACCACACGGATGCCTTCTTAGTTCCTTTATTCCAAACTTAAGTCAAGAAGCTAGGTTCAATCAATTCATATGGTACATATCATACATATATCATACATGTGTCAAGCTTGTTACGTTTATAAACGGCACACTAACCTTGTACCTTTAGGCTCAGTGATCGGCTTCTTGGATCGAACGTTTGCATTTCTCATATCTAGAGCTCAAAAGTTTGAGTCCAAGTGTTCGCGACGCACTTGAATCTCTCAAACCGTTGGCTCTGATACCAACTTGTAACACCCGGACCTCCAAAGAGTCCGTTTAAGTTAAATAAACATGCGGAATTTGGACCCAGAAAATTTCATTAACATTTAACTCCCAAAATATGTGTTTCGTGTCAACCGACACTCAAAAATGAAGTTTAACAATCCATTTACATACACACGTGATAGGAAGTTTCAAAATAATGTTAACGCGTTAGTTTCTACAAAAGAAACGTGTGTGCAAGTCCCGTTCGATCCTTGTATGCCCCATCGATCACTTTAGCCTTCCGGTTCCGTAACACCTGAAAACACACGTTTAGACATCCATTAGTTCATAGGAACTAAGTAAGTACATTCTAACATTCATTTCGGGTCTTTACCGGGGTTTAAACGGACTCGGAACGCGTTAAAACGATAATCGACAAAAATCTGGGAATGGTCCCTACCGTAACTTACGGTGGGTACCGTAAGTTACGGTAGCCTCAATTTGTGTACGGTGGTAACACACTGGCTTACGATAGCCCATTTCACCCAGGGACCTACCGTAACTTACGGTACCACCGTAAGCTACGGTGGACCCTGCAGCATAGTCATTATTTTTGACCCGTTAAGGGTCGTTTCGCGTTCCCGAGCCACCCCTTTCGATCCCGATTGTTCCAAACACCTGGAAATAACATATTTTATCATATACGTGATCCCCACGGATTTTCAACGAGTCTAACCCGACTCTTGGCATTATACCAAAATTTTTCTATTGTTTGGTATTTAATTCCTTAATTAACCCATTTATGGTTCGTTTGTTCTTTAGAGTTCCCGACCGTTCCGACAACCATGGAACCGGTCTATTATAACATATTACATATGTTTGGTGAGTTCTTAGACCCAACCCATCCCATTTGCTTATCATAACGCAAATTTTCCTTTTCATACCGAATTTGCCCCTTATAGGGTCAAATCCCATTTTAATGAGCGGTTTGCCATTCTTTCGCGAACGACCGCTTTCCTTAGCGTTACCCAACGTCCACACACATTGCAAATCGTAGGGATAACCCTTTACCCTAGTGTTCACACACGATGTGAATCACTTTAATCCGAGTTTGTTCTTTCTTCCCATTTCCATGGGACGGTCACGCACGTCATGACTCGTTCTGTTCCACAACCATGTGGTATAACACTAAAGTGTTATTTTCCTTTATGTTCACGCACGTCGTGAATCATTTGTCATAGAAGCTCACATACGGTGCAAGTCAACTATTTATCCTTTTAAACGTGGTTTTCATTTTGTTTGAGCTTATGAGCACATGGTCACACACATTGTGACTCATGCCTTACTTTGTTATGCTCAATTTAAAGAATGTCTTACCTTGAGTCCGGAAGGTTTAAGTGGTCAATCAAACGTGTTCCTTGCCGGTTCCCTTGGATCCGCTTGCCACACCACTTCCTATTACCATTTTAAGGACCCATTTAACACATAACATTCATTTAATCACACATATGGTCTATTTGACCATTTATCACATTTAACCTACAATCTAGGCTTTCACATTGCACATTTCTTGCAATTAAGTAGTTCATTCATGTTTTTCATCTAATTTAGGCATTTCATCAAACACCTTATGTGCATAACTTAACATATTGGTTATTTACTAGCTTTTAAACATCATCAAGCTTGTTTTACACCTAAATCACATATCACACATGTGATTCATCAATTTCCACCAAAATGTTAGGCACATAATCACATTTTCTACAAGAATGAACACGGATTCTACAACTAGCAACTAGTTTACATGAGGAATCCTTAGTTTAACCTTCTAGTAACTAAACCCATTTCCATGGTTCATGTAAATCTTCAATTAAGGAGCAATTACACATCTAGTTACCATAATACACACATACACATGATCATCTAGCACTATAACACTAGGGTTTCATGTTTAAACCACCAATTTCTACACCCATCATGTGGGTGACGATTTTACCACCTCAAGAACATCAAATAACACTTACTTGTAGCTCTTGAGAAGATGAAGAATGATTTCTAGGGCTCAATTTCGGATCTTGCACTTGAATCACCAACAATTTGAGAAATGAGATGACAAAAACCCTCTTCTCCTCTTCTCTTGTGTGAAACGTGAATGAGCATATCATGCTCACCAAATGTATGGCAAACCATACATATCCATGTGTAGGTTTCATCAATTGGCAAGATCCACCCCTCTAGTATCATTTTTCATTTTTCCACCACTATTAACTAACTAGCAAATTTTCTAGTTAAGTCTTAAATATTTAACCTTTAACATATTTTACAATATTGGGTTTTAACACATGATACATTAATTGTATTTTAATTACATAATACGAAATTCGGGTCGTTACAGGAGTGATTCGCTTTGGAAAGAAAGGGAAGCTAACACCTCATTACGTGGGTCCATTCAAAGTGCTTGAGTGAATTGGGAAAGTGGCCTACAAGCTTGAACTTCCCCAAGAACTCAGCAATATGCATCCGACGTTTCATGTTTCAAACCTCAAGAAATGCTTAGCCGATGAAAATCTCCGCATCCCACTCGACGAAGTTCAGATTGATGAATCTATGCACTTTATTGAGAAACCTGTGGAAATTATGGATCGGGAAGTCAAACAACTCAAACGCAGCCGAATACCAATTGTCAAAGTTCGTTGGGAGTCTAAACGTGGGCCAGAGTTCACCTGGGAATGTGAGGACCAAATGAAATCCAAGTATCATCATCTTTTCATTTCAGCCTCCTCTTGAACAAATTTCGGGACGAAAATTTCCTAAAGTAGGGGAGACAGTAACATCCGACCCATTCCAACTTGTAACCCGAACCCTTTATGTTAAACAATGGAATTTATTTATTTTAATGTGAGCACAATAATATTGTCATTTAATTCGCATTATAATTAATATGATTTTATAAAAAAATTATAAAATTATAATGTTACTTGTGAAGCTTAAGTATCAAATTTGAAATTAAATAAAATAATTTTTTTTATATATAATATGAAGGGTCTCAAGGATTTTATAAAATAATAATACTAATAATAAAATTTATTATTCAAACACAAACCTCTAAAGTTTTGGGGTTGAAAGTGTAATAATTAAAACTTGTTTTATGAAACTTTAACATGAAATAATAAAAATTTAAACCTCAGGGGGCAAAAGTGTAAAATTGTTTTAAAACCCAACCCCACCCCGTCGACCCTTCTCCCCCTCCGGCCACCTTCCGGCCGTTTTCTGGCGAGCCACAACACCCCAAATCACGCGGATTCAACCCAACTAAACACCCCCGACAATCTCGCGTGAAAGATTCGAACCTATGCCCCAATACAATTTAAAAATGGAGTCGATTTACGCGTGATAAGCAAACTCAACCACCCCACTAAAACCGAATCAAATTGAGTGGAAACATCGGGTGGTGGACTCAATCAACCAACCTGGAATCGCATAATCACAATTATAATAATAATCAAAACATCAATTTAACATTCAAACCTCATACCCGATCCATCTTCATCGCGACCTGCAGCCTAGGTGTTCATCACCATTTAGACATTCTGAACTCCAATTGATAAGGGGTTTTGAATCCATAACATCATCTGAAGCTATCCACGAGTTTAATTTGATTAACATCAACAATTGCACATCAAACGGATTCAAGCCTCGGTCGAAGCCCTTATGCATCTGTTCTTATCATTTTAAACATCGATTCAGGTAATTAAGTGTGTCCACAGACTCGAAATCACATGGGGATTAAAAGCCCTAATATTGATTTCATTATCATAAACGAATTGGTGATCAATTTGTTCGATTTCATTCTAGGGTTTATATGAAATTGGGGTTATTTTCTATTTGTGTTTAAAAGCATTTGAAACCAAGAATAACCGCGGCTGTATGCCTTGGTTCACCGGTTCCCCACTCACATCCTAACTTTGAGGTCCCGGGTTCGAACCCGGGCACCCTCAACATATTTTTTTGGGGTTTTTCAACCTTTTAAAATTACAGAAATTCCTAAAAATTATAGAAATCATTTTTATAAACTTTGTTTATTTTTTTTTTATCATCAAACTTATTTTCTGCAATTTTTCTTTAAATTTAAAAAACAATATAACAAAGATTATTTTTTTAGTTATTTCTTATAAAATGTTTTTTTTAAATTATGGTTTAAATTAATAAATCATTCTGGGTCCAAACGCTACCTTTAGTTATAATTAAATCTTCCTACTTTAAATAATTATTGAAATTATTTTATTTCTGAAATTATTCGATAAAGAATCCTAAATTTATTTGTAAATTTTGAAGTTTATAAACTATTATTTTTTATCAAACATAAAGCGTCTTGAATTGTCAAAAGAAAAACTAACAAATTAATTTTTCAAATTAATTATTCCATTAATCATTAATTATTTACTAATTGTTATTCTCACTCTTTAACATTATAAGTTGGTATTTTATAAAATCATTAAAGATGATCTAAATCTTTCCTAATCCTTTTATTTCTTTTAGTCACTTAAATAATTAAATATTTTAATTAATTATCATATAATTAATTAATAAAATTAGTTATTTGTTTTTCCCACACTTTAATAATAAATCAAACGGTTACGCGTATTGATATATTTATATCTATTAAATTCTAAACATAATCACTTTCAATAAATTCGTTTATTTATTTCAAGACATTCAAACTAAATAGGTTATTTCATTCAATACCTATTCCCAATGGAAACCCTAATCTATTCTCAATTCTCATATTATTATTATTCTAACTCGAGACATCGTTCCGTAGATTACTCGTAAGGAAATCGTTGGTGTCTAATCTATCACGTTCAAATTTAAATCTCATCAATCAAGTTGGTGTCTAATCTATCACGTTCAAATTTAAATCTCATCAATCAAGTGAGTATTCATTGCCCATTTTATGTGCTTATTTTGGGGAAATCATGTGACACTATAATCAAACATTGTTATTTCATTTTATTTCACTTATAAATTCAATTCTTTACATATTATGTCTTTACTTGTAATAATGTATTCATGGTTAGATAATTGGATGATAACACAATCAATAATTCATACAACCACGGTAACAATGATAGATCTATTGGTTTGACAACCCACCCCGTATGAATACTCGAGTGGTGATTGAAACCAGATTCACATATTCTATCACGACTTCGTCTGCGGATCAAGTCAGTTTAGTCAATTGGATTGATTGTGTTGATTTGTCTTTGTGTTACATTATTGTGCTATAAGTCTCGACATTACCATGTGAATTGAATTATTCAAACATTTAATCATCTTATATTTATATATCAAACTGTGATTACTCACCGGCTAATTTTTAGCTGACCCGTTATTTTTCACATGATTTCAGGTTAAGCAAGTTAGTGGACTTTTACATGCTCATCTAGGACCCGGACTTAGTCAAAATAAAAGACAATTACTATTACGTTATTTGGATTATTGTTTAAATGTATTAGAATTCTTTAATGCAAGTGACATTTAATATTACTTCGGTTTACTTAGTCCCATGTGCTGTGAACAATCGATTCCCATTGGTCCGCCCCGATGATTCCGCCGTCGGTTGGGGTATGACAATTGTGTCATTATATGACACAATGATGTCATTATATTAACACAATGACGTCATTGTGTCTTTCATAATGACACAATGAAGTTTTGTGTCTTTCATAAATGACACAATAAAAAAACGTTAACTTTTTTATTTATTTTTATTTTTTCGTTTATTTTTTTTCTTATTGAGGACGACTAGGTACAAAAGCTCCGAATTACTTTTTGAAATTCGATTTTGATTGTGAGATATAATTTTTTTGTGTATTTTTTTAACTCATTGTGTCTTTTTTTGACTCATTCTGTCTTCTCACACTTTGTAGCAAAAATACACTTTGTATTTGAACTTTTTTCGGTCAAAATTTCAATTTCTGTTATAAGAATTCTCTCAAATTTTAAATGGCTAAAATTAATATTATATTATTGTTTAAAATAGTAACCACCAACGTTGATGGTCCAATCACCGACGTTTCATCCCTCTTTTGGATAGCAACCCAAGCCGTCACCCTCTTTTCCGTCGTCCACTTCTGCCGATAAAAATCCGTCGATATCAGCCGATTTTTTTAACCCTTTTTCGAGAATTTTTTAGATAACATGTCAGTAGTTAA
Organism: Flaveria linearis; assembly: GCA_024085815.1. Classification (NCBI taxonomy): domain Eukaryota; kingdom Viridiplantae; phylum Streptophyta; class Magnoliopsida; order Asterales; family Asteraceae; genus Flaveria; species Flaveria linearis. The sequence continues at coordinate 104,439,347 of CM044001.1, forward strand.
AAGTTAGTTACACAAATTTAGTAATAATTCGTCAATACAAGATTTAAACTCTTACCCTATAAAATAAAGTCTCCCACCTTTCTTTTGAACCACTAGACCAAAAGATTATTGGTTTTTTTCACCAAATAAAACTAGATATTATTCTTAAAACAAATTGAGTCTTCTTGTTCATAGTTCCATGAATGATCTTCGGTATTTAATAAACATGAGTGTATTTACAATACAAACAACTAAATAATCATTTTAAGCCTTCAAAAGGGCGTACCTGGTGCTGCAAAGAGTTCCCGCGTTTTCGCAGGGTCCAGGGAGGGTCCGTCCCATTTAAGGGAAGATGTACGCGGTCTTTCACCCACATTTTGTGGGGAGCCCGTTTCCACGGATCGAACCTGAGACCATCGGTCCCTTAGTAACAGCTTTTACCGCTGCGCCAAGGCCCGCCCTCAAAAGAAAAAAATATTTTTATCTATATTTTAAACTGAAAAATATGTGATAATTCAATCAATATTTGTTTTTTGGAAATAAACGAGAAGATAAAGATTTATCAAGGTTGATTTACGAAACTTGATTCATCGAGGTCAACTTATGAAACTTGCATGGTTGATCAAAAGTTCATCCAATTTTCGTTGTTGACAGTTAGGTTTATCAATACTATTTTTTTCAACTAATCAATTAATTGTTAGATCTTGATTTATGCTCAATTGTTTTATTCTACCATCATTCTTTTGCCAATTTAATTTATTATTGTCTGTTTTAATTTTAATCTACATTTCCTATGATTTTTAACTTTATTTTAATCTATTGTGTTTTGTTTATCATTTAAATTATTATTATTTGCAATTAATTTTGTTAAAGTTAATTAAGTTGCTTTATACTTCTATGTCACAAATTGTTTTCTGTAAAACTATAAAAAGTTTTGTTTGTGTCATCAGTTTGAGTTCCAGGTTTTTAAGAATAATATCAAGATGAGGTAATAAAATTTTGTTTCGTTTAGACCCTTAAAAATTTTAAGCCGGCCCTGTTAATAAAATGAGCATAACACTTGATTTTAAGACACTGAAATATTGTTATGTACAACTATTAACCTAACTACGAGATAAGTATCACAAAAACAAAATCAAGCATGAAAATAATACAAGATTGGTTAAGCATTTTACCCGAATTTTTGAAATTTTGAAGACAAATTTTGAATCAACTTTATGCTCTCAAACTCTTATTATTAGACGTATAAGTTTGAATAAATGTGTTTTTTATTTAGTTTATTGAGATGCAATAAATGTGTAGAATTAATTCTGCACAGTTTATGGTGAGTATCGAAGGTTTTGCACACGCATTATCGTGATGGTTAAACACGGATTTTGAAGGTTCGCACACGCAATATTGAATTATAATTAAGTTTCAAAATATGCCCTCCATGTTAGTGTGTTGTTTTATTTATGGACTATACTTTTCAAAAGAGAGGTGATTTGCAATATCCAACGTATTGTGTGCGGCACAATCGGTCGATGTAAAACAAGTAATTAGTAGGGTTGGGCCCCGTCCACTTTGAAGTAAAATATGAAAATAGTTAGCACGTATATATATATATATATATATATATATATATATATATATATATATATATATATATATATATATATATATTATATATATATATATATATATATATATATATATATATATATATATATATATATGGAAAGGATCAAATGTTAACCCTCTATTATTGCGATAACCGTGTTAACTTTCAAAGATTAATCAAAATCATTATTATTTTTTATTGGAATAGTATCATTATACATATACAGCGTTATGTTCTTTTATATATATGTGTAAATTCACAAGCGTAAAAGAGTTACGAAAAGTGTAAGTTATACTTACATCACTAAATATTTACTGATGTAAGTGTAACTTACACTAGTGTAAACTTTTTTACGCTTATGAATTTGCACATATACATTAAAGAATATATTTGTGTATATGTGTAATGATGTTATTCCAATAAAAAAATAATGATTTGATTGATATTCAAAAGTTAACACGGTTATCGCAATAATAGAGCGTTAACGATTGAACCTTACCCCATATATATATATATATATATATATATATATATATATATATATATATATATATATATATATATATATATAATATATATATATATATATATATATAAAGAGAGAGAGAGAGGAGGGATCTAAAGAAAACCACAATGTTATGTGAAAACTAAAGAAAACTACAATGTTAAATCGATCATAAAACTTAAAAAAAATTTATTACATTTTATATTTGTGTGTGTGTGTATAAATAAGGGTATGGGTCAAATGAAAAACCGTAGCATGGTTTTACACATACGTCACATATAGGTTATGTATACGTAACCATTTTTCATTTAGTTACGTATACGTAAGACTTTTCATTCTCGTATTTATGTTTAACATATATGTAATAAATACTTAAATACCTTTTTAACAATTTAAATAATATAAAATTTATGAATTATATTATTGATTTTTGTGGTTTTCTTTGGTTTTCACACAAATATTGGTTTTCTCAGGACCATCCTTCCATCCCTACATATATTTCCCTATATATATATATATATATATATATATATATATATATATATATATATATATATATATATATATATATATATATATATATATATATAGACACCACACATACACACACAGGGGAGGGATCAAATGAGAATTCACTGTTTTTGTGAGAACTCTTGTAATCAATCAAATTTTCAAGGGTAAAATGGTAAATAATGATAACAAAATAAAAAAATTATAAAACAAAAAATAACATAAAAATAAAAATAGTAAAATAACTAAAATGTTTCCCATGTTTCCCTATTTCATAATTTTTTTTTTGAACAATAAGAAAAACTCGTTTCCTTTTACGAATATCATTTTACACATATGTAATAACTGGAAATACACATGTATAAAATAGGATTTACACATGTGTATGACTAATTTACACATGTGTAAATAACGGGCGGACGATTTTAAAAAAAAATATATCAATATGGTACGCGTTGAAAAGATAAAAAATACTAAAATTAAAGGTGAAATTTTTTGAAAAAATAATATTGTGAAAAAAGTTATGAACATTTAAAAAATGTGAAAATGGCATGTGACTTAAATGTGTGGCTGATATTGATTTCTAGAATTCTCACGAAAAAAACTAGTTTTCAAGATAACCCTATCATATTTGTGTGTGTACACTACGTCCACCTATGCACATGAATGTATATATATGTGTGTGTGTGTGCGTGTGTGTGTATATATATGTGTGTGTATATATATATATTGTAATGAAAGTCGATTTTTCTGAACCTTCTAATTATCTCTCTTCTCTTTACTATTAAATAATTACATTAACTAGTAATAATATTATGTAATTTTTTTAGATTAAAAATAATTTTTAAATAAATTAAGAAGAGGTCTTTTTATAATGTAATTTCTAAACAAATTAATTTAAATAAAATAAGAAATTTTCATAAAGCATCAAAGTTCTTTCTAAATATAAAAAAATTTAAAAAATGGTGTTTAAAAGAATAAATTTTTATAAACCAAAATAATTAAAATTTAAGAAAATTGTTAAATATTGCATATTTTAAAACGGTTAGTTTTGGAACAAGATGTTTTTCTTGAAAACCCTAATAACCAATTTGAGCTACACATTTTCAGATCGTTTAAAAATGCTGATTTAGTTTAGGCCAAACAGGTTCAAATAGAAAATAAATCTACCTTGATATTTTTCCTTTTAAAGGCAACTTAAATATATTTTATCTTGTCTAAGTAAGTCCTTGCATCTATAAGGGAGGGTAGATTTCAGAAGTTTTGTAGTAAGTAACACCAGTGAAAGACGAGCTACGATTACAAATTTTCAGGGCAAACTAATTTAGGGCTTTTAAATTTCCCGATTCTTAATTTTAATCTCTAAGCTTATTATTTAAAATTGAGATAACCTTGTTCTAATTTTTGGGCTTAGGTATTTAGTTTTCAATAGGATATTAGGATAAACATTTTGAACAAACTTTATTATGGGCTTAAGTTTCACAACAATTGTTAATTTTGTAATCCTATAAAAATCTATATAAGGTCACACAACTTCTTTTTCTTTTTTCTTTTTAAATCATGAATCACGTATAAGAAAACTGCAATGTCATAACACTTGGCTCTATGGCTCCGCGCTTGTGGTCATAGACATACCTAATAAAAGGTGGGAGGGGTCAACTGACCTTGTAAAATGTTATTGTTAATATGTAACATATACTAATTGTTCTCAATCGAGATTGTGTTCTTTTAATGTCAACCCCATGAAATCCTTAAATCGAAGTAAGTTTTTTAATATTATCTTTAACCTACTAAAAGTTTATTAAGAGCCTATTTATGTGATGATAGTAATAAGCATAAAATCTATATCTCTACTTAAGCCTAATGTGATGAATTGATTTTCAGTAGATGAAAACACGTAGACAATCAATGTATAACAGCATTCACACTAGCATCTTTATCCTCATCCCCTCACAATTAACAAAAAACCATCAACCCTTAAAAATTGTTCATATCTATTATTATTTCTATTAATAATATTTAACTATTTTTTTTGTTTTTTTTTTGTTTCATTCATAACCACTTATGAAAAATATAAAACAATAAGTTGGAGAACGAATGGTGACCCCCCAAATATGCGGAATCGTTATAGTTTCCTCTAAAAGTTATAGAGTATGAAGATGGGGATATAAACTTAATATAGGTGTAAATTTATATTTTTTTCATGTTTTTCTTATAATTTAAAGATGTATATGAATAGGAATGCTGATGTGAATGCTATAACATAATGTTTTATATATTATGTTTCTAATGAAATCGTATTTGATTACTAATTTTAAAATGTTATTGCATTTTATTTATGTGACATGCTCAGACCCGAAACAAAATTTACAACAAAAAGTTAAGATTCATTCACAGAACTGGAAAAAAATGACCCCCGGAGTAAATTTTGTGGATCCACCCCCGGTTGCGGTCCACATCCAATTGACACCAATTGTTAACACAAAACCCATTTGATATTAAAAACTTTAACCTTAACCTATGTACTATGATGTCACTAGAAAACAGAGACTTTAGAATGGTTCAACTTTAAAATTCTTAAGTAAACAATCTAAAAGTGATAAACTACATAGGTTTACGCATGAGATAATATCAAGAGGAAGTAAACAAATCAGGTTATAAGATATTCTATAGGGAGAATTACATATATCATTTTATAAACTTGTAAAATTATATATTTTTTTCAAAACACAAGTTTTAAATGTCTTTAAACATGATTTGAAGAAATATCTAATTTTATAAGTTTAGAACGGGATATACGAAACTACCCCTGTATTTTGATAACGAAACAGCAATATGTTTGTCTTAGCAAGAATGTATGAAGGACAATTATCAAAAGATGGATAAATTGGAGGGAGGAAAAATATAAAATTGAAAAAGTTCTCAAAAAAGAAGATTCTTTATGGTTCATTAAGGAGCCATAGATTAAACAGCATCTGTGGCCTTTTTCAGTCCAGAAAATGATTATATGAAATTGCCATTTGACACACGTGCTCTTTAGATCATCTTTTTAAGACCGCGTAAATTAAACTCGAAATCAACTCGCTAAAAGCTAGCATGGTTAAACGAGCTCATGTGCGCAAAAACATTGATGGACCTTACATTTTTTCCCATTGGCCGGGTCATTTTTAGTGCTTAGATGACTTTTAATTTGACGTACAAACTATTCGTTCAGGACGAGCCAAGCCACATATGTAATGATAACTTATAGTTGCAAACAGTGAAACTAAGTGTTACAATGAGATTTTCGAGATAATAAGATCAATCCATCATTTAATAGCTATTTAGAAAATATAACTGATGTATTTAATCGAACTTGAGACTCATATTTTTGCTTTTCACTTTTTTTTTCCAAAATGGAACATGTGTACACTACATCCACCTATGCACATGAATATATATATATATATATATGTATATATATAGGGTCAGGATCACTACAGAACCATTTTTTATTTTCAGAACTAAAAGAACCATTGATTTACATAAATGTAAATTACGAACCACTAATTTACATATATGTAAGTTAAAGTTGGTGATATTTAGTTGTTTCATATAGTTTATTGTTTATGTCTGATATACACATATGTAAAACAGCTCAAGTGACATCAGACTTAATTTACGTTTATGTAAATCAATGGTTCTGTGGTTCTGTAATGATCCTAACACTATATATATATATATATATATATATATATATATATATATATATATATATATATATATATATATATGGGTTGGTTCAAATAAAAAAAATCAATTTGCCTAAAAAATCTAAAACTAAGGACATGATGGGCATAAAACTATTTCTTACTACTTATTCACACATGTACATTGAACAAATTAATATTAATATACCCAACTAACTTAAATATTTTCACTATCTAGTGTAACAATTTATTGATATATTAACACCCAATAAGATTATTAAAAATACTAATTACTTATACCAAACAACTTAAATTTTCAAAACATTTCACATTGCTATTTGTTTAGATATGTTGGTTTTCTGTGTTGTTTTGACGTGTTTGTTTGTTGTATTGTTTTGTTGTGCTTCTTTGTTGTGTTATTTTTAATGTTTTGTTGTGTTATTTTTTATTTATACCACTTAAAATACATTGTGACGTTTTACGTTTTTGTAATGTTATGTTATTTTTGTACTGTTTTAACACTATATAATGAGTAAATTTTGATTTTAGTCCTTGTGGTTTAACCATTTTAACCATTTCAGTCCAAAAGAAATATTTGATCATATCATGCCCTGTGGTTTTATTTTTGTAACGATTTTTGTCCCTGACACTAACTCTGTTAGTTTTTACTGTTAAACGTGAGGGTACTTTGGTCATTTTACATTTGAAGGACTAGTTATGTAAATTATATTAGATTAAAATAATTGTTGTAATTTTTTAAAACAATAAAAAATAAAAAAACAAAACTTACTCTTTCATCTTCTTTCAACCCCCCCCCCCCCAAAAACCACACACCATTACATCACATCCCACAAAACCCTAACCCCAACCCCCTCAAATCTCCACCATTTCAACCCTAAAAACCACCCCAACAACTAGAATCAAAATCTTGAACCCACAACCACCAAGCAAACAAATTGGTCAAAGATTGCACCTTTTTAGTGTGATTTTCACAAGGCTCTCATATGCTTGTTGGGTTTGGTTTCTCTCTCTAGAAATTGTTTCACTTTCTCTCTCTAATGTGAAATGTGTTGGAGAGAATAAAAGCATTTTTTGAGCGTGGCAGTGGCTTTTGAGAGGTTGCTGTCCGAACTGCCCGAGATGAGGAACACTTGATGATATCAAATCTGTGCAAATCTTGACGGA
>CM044001.1:104451814-104491814 GCA_024085815.1 Flaveria linearis
CTGACCAGCCTCCCAATATCCCGGGTGGAACTACCCTCAGTCCCACCCAGATACAGGAGGCCGCCGCTAGATACGCCACCGAAGTTCTTGACACCCCCGTCATACCCATGCAGCCAGAGGCACACATGATCTCCACCACCGCCTCCGAATCTACATTGTCGTTCTTTAACTTTATTGATGATAACAACAACAACGACAACGACAATAATGTGATGGATTATGATATATTTCCGGGGTTCGATGACTACTTCATGCAGCCACCACCAATGGTATCTCCTCAGTTCCCTGATGATGATGATCAGAATTCAAACGATGGAGATATCTCTCAAGGCCCATCATTCCTATGGAACTATTAATGATCAGTTGATCAGTTATACCATGCATGAATCATATATATACATGCATATATATATATATACTATATATATATACATACATGCATACATACATAGTACATACACCTGAAAAAAGTGTATGTAATCTGGAGATCGAAGTATAATAAGTTGCCGGAGTTACTGATGTTTACCTATGGTACTGGTGGTCGTATCAATATATCATACGTAAACATCGGATAATGTTATCATGTACTATATATATGCACGATACCAATATAATTGGTATAACCCTATCCATATAAATAGTTATAGATGTGGTACCGTCCTTTTAATTTTTTCCCCAAGGGTTGTGTGTCTCACAACTTTATGGGTTGGGTTTAAATCATGTAAGGTGTGATATATTTTTGATCTTATAAGAAGATTAATTAAAGAATTGTTGTTGGAAAAATGTGTGTTTCTTTTAACTTTCCTTAATTACACTGTTGAACTGAAAAACGTTAGTGGTCACTTTAGATGTTGTCTTATATTAAAAAAATAATTAGCAAAAAGAGAAGAAAAGAAAAAGAACACGTGCAATTTATCTCGATCTCATAATATCTATATCATATCGATCTCTTGTACCACCTCCAACTCTCTCCTTATCATCGTCCCTACCTGACCTCCTCCCTTTTCCGCTGCCGCGGTCCGCCTCCGGCCACCTCGATCATCTTTCGTTCGCGGTTATTAACGCCCTCCCCCCGCTCTCTAACGATCTATAGACTCGATTTGTGGCCTGGATAGTAAGTTCTTTCTCGTGATGACTAAGGTTTTCTTTGAATTTATGATTTTATTTCAATCTGGATTTATGAAACTATTCTTTGATTTGTTGGATTTAGTCGAGATAGATTCCCATCTTCTTTATTGTTTCACCGCAAAATAATAAGTATAATCTACGGTAAAACAGTTTAAGTTATAGGGACCTTGGTAGAATTGTTGGCATATGATATCCACTGCAAGAAATAAGTTTTTTTGGGTCTACGTAATTTGCGACGATAAGAGTATCGTCGAAAAAAACGCTAAACGACAAAAAAAAATCTACTTTTTAACTTTCTAGTCAATTATATTTTTAGCGGCGATAGTATCGTCGCAAAAAAGGAAAATAATTTATTTTTTTTATTTTTTAAAATTAAGATTTTTTTGCGACTAAACATATCGTCGCTATTGATATTTTTAATTATTTTTATATTACATAAAAATTATCTCATGGGGGAAAATTCCCCAACTCTTTTGCGACGAACTCTGTCGCCGCAAAAAATCCAATTTCTTGTAGTGATCGCTAAAATTCCTTCGGTGATATCCAGTAGCGGACCTAGGAATTTGTTTTATGGAGGTCGGGATAATTTTGATTGGTTTATAAGATACAATAAAAAAATTAATTCTTTCGGTGCGATTCAGGTGGGTTAGGTTCATTGGCTATAGTAAAAATGAACTAAAAATTAATGTTGCTAATTTCCTGCTGACTTGCTGATCGAGTTTTTCATCATAGAGACAATTGAGAATTTAAAACGGAAGGTGTAATCCACCGGTCGGTGCCTACTTGCAAGTCTGGGACGTTTTTGTCCACCACTCCATCGATGGTTTTAGATTAGCGTTTTTTAGTGATTTACGTTAATAGGTTATGCGTATTGACCAATTAGGTAATAAAAATTGGACTTTAGAGTTAAGAATATTGGCTTATTGGATAATAACTTGATCACTTGATGGATTAAAACTCATGAATTTAATGTAAAATGGTACAAAATATGTTTTAATAAGTTTATATTTGTTAATTTTTGTTATAACGTGTCGGTTTATATTTATAAAATCTTTAAATTATATATTTTTCCGGGTCGTTGGTAACAAAAAATTCATATCATATTATATTTCCAAAATCATGGGGGTAGTTACCAAAATTTCTTGGGAGTCGGTCAAAAATATAACATATACACGGCTATAAATTTTTTTCCCACGGGGAGCGAGTGAATCCCAACCATCGTGGTTGGTTCCACCCCTGGTAATCCCTCAGATAATCATCCGGTCAGTGATTTGTCAGAAATAAACACCCACATTTTAGTTTCCAACCGATCGAATACTAACGACTAGTCTTCGTCGATAACAAGCTTCATCAAGCTTTATCGACGGATTTCCGGCATAAACAACCATCCTATTAGTCATGACTCATGAGTACCTTGTAAGTATTGGTCATCAAAGAGAAGTATTTCAGGAATGTATATAACTTGTTTCGAACCTTCCTGGTTTGTGGTGATACAATCAACAATTTATAAATTAACTAGGAATATACTACACGCACGTTGCGCGGCGAATTACGTCATGGGCATGAATACAAAACATATATGACGGGTATCACCTCGACGTTGAACCCCAAGGCGTCAAGGAAATGCAACAAAAGAAATAACATCAAAAAAAGTAGAAAACCCAAAAAAGTAAAGAAAGAAAAGGTTGTTAAAATGGCCATGGGGTCTCGAACCCGCAAAGCGCAAACTTGATTTGTTAATCAAAGTTCATAATTCCTTCTTATGATAGTTAGTGGCCATTGTAAGAGGAGGAGATGAGAATATTTGGTTAAATTAAACAAAAGAATTTTAGCTTAAAAGCTAAAAGAGAAAACAAGTGGTTGTTACGCTAAAAACTAAACTAACGTAGTGAAAACAGAAAAAGCTCAAAGTTTATTGTAGCCACTCAACCTTTAGAAATTCAAGAATTCTTAGTGAGATAAAACACATTTATTGGTTAAGTAGTTATATCAAAATACTTGCATGGAACATTTTGAAGATGAATGGGGCCACTATGAAAATAACAAAAGTAACATGGTTAAAATAAAAGTATTTAAAATGTTATTGTAGCTAAGAGTTGTAAATTATATAGATAGATAATTAGATTAGTGTCCCGTGTATCGAATAGATTGAATAAATAAACTATTAAAATGTTATTAACTAAAATTTATTAATTATAAAACATATTTTAAAATAAAATATGAGTTAAAACTATAAGTAATAGAACAATGATATCATTTTATTTTAAATTTTAGTATTTACATTTATCAAAAGGCCTCTTTCTTAATTTATTAAAAAACTTATTTTATCTGAAAAACAATTAAATAATATCATTATTAGTTGATGTAATTATTTAATAAGAGAAAAAAGTACGAGTATTAGAATTAAAATGTATAAAATTATATGAAGTGTTAGAAAAAACCCTTATTTTAATATAAATAGATAATTGTTTTGTGCAAGTCCCTTCCAATGCAAAAGTTGAGAGGTATTCTCTCCGTAGTCGTAATCTTGTTCTTTTTGATAGAATTAAGTAATTAGTCAATAAGGGTACGTTGAGGGATGATATACGAGTGATAACGTTTATTGTTATTTATTAACTAGTGTTTTCTGTCGCGTTTCGTATGCAGGAGCTTGGTTGTTTTTTAATGTCTTACGTGACGTGACTTTGTTCGTTGGGTCAGCTTAAATCTCAAATCAAAAACCACAAATAAGCAAATACCGATACCAGTCTTGATAATAGTTATACCTCCAATGATGATGTTCACTTATAATCAGTTCAGTTCTTCGTAGTGCAACAACAATAACAACACTCGTTATAGCAAAGAATACAGAAGACACTCTATTTTGAATACAATTTCGTTTTGAAAAAAATATATTAGAGCAATGATAAAAAATAAAGATAACATCATTTCGTATTTTTTTAATTAATAACTGAAAAATATTATAGAAATACGAAATTATTAGAAAAATAAAAACGGATTTAAAGCGTAACTTATATATGATAAAGGGGTGAAAAACAAATCAATATTAAACCTTAGCGGGAAGTTTTGAAAAACCAAAAGTTTTGTGGTAGCATTAACACAAATGTCATTTCACTAAAAATCTGTGAGTGGTCATATAACCATAAAACTATAACTTAGGTGGCAAACTTGAAAACCATAAAATCTTTTGTGGTGCTCAACTTGGTTTAATATATTTTAATATACGCAACTTTATATTAAAAAATAAAATAGTTATATACTAAAACAGTTATATATTAAAACTAATAAGATTAATTAAAATAAGAAAAACTAAAAATTGGTGCATGTGTTAAAAAACAAATATATAAGGTGTAAAGTTATATGTAACTAAACATAAATGGGTAAAAAGAAATAAAAAAACCCTATGACATAAGACAAACCAAGAAAGTTTACGCTAATAGACAAATAAACTCATGCCTATGATGTTTGTACATGGTGCTTAAGTGATCTTAACTTTGACTTTTAAAATATAGGAGAATGTTTCTGAGAAAATCAATAGTTGTGTGAAAACTAAAGAAAATTACGAAAACAAATAACATAATTCATAAATTTTTTTATTATTTTAAATGTTAAAAGGTTTTTTAAGTTTTGTTACATATATGGTGAACATAAATACGAGAATGAATAGTTTTACATATATGTAACACTATGTAAAATGAAAAATGGTTACGTATACGTAAGCTATGTGTGACATATATGTAAAACCATGCTGCGGTTTTTTATTTGATCTATACCCTTATTTATATATACACATACATAAATATAAAGGGTAGTGATAAAATTTTATAAATTGGTTTTATTGATTTTCTCTAGTTTCACATAACATTGTATTTTTCTTAAAATCACTCCTCATATTAATATATATAAAATTGTATGGCTTCGATTCATAATTTATAATTCATGGAGATTCATAAAATAATAAATGGAAGTTACTGTTGGAACTTTGAATTATAGTTATGGGTACGCGTGTGCTTATCTATATATGGATATGATATGGATATAAAAGATACGGTCAAATTAGTAACACTAGTTTTTTCCTTCTCGCGACGTGTGTGAAATGAGTGACTTGTGATTCCGCTACGCGGCTTGACTTTGTTTGTTATATCTCTTCAGATCATTGGAAACTATAAAAACGAATACAGATTCCGATGATACAAATACAGAACGAGGCAAAATGGCTCGTAAGCTACTCGGGATCGGCTTCAAATGATCAAAATTACTCTATTATTAATAAACTTGGGTAATGAATAGTGGTTTTTTAGTTTTTCCCAAATGAACACAATACTTTTCTTTTTTTAATCGTTTTTGTTTTGATGTTTTGAATTTAGCCATGTTTGTTTTAAATATTTTCACATTTTACTTTAACTTTTGCTTTTTTGCATTTGTCCACTACAGGTTTAGATTTTAGAGCTTGGGCAACTAACTATTTACGTTGAAGTTTTACTCTTCCTGAGTTTTGTTTTAATCACTTTTGTTTTGATTTTTGAATTTAGCCACGTTTGTTTTAAATATTTTCACATTTAACTTTAACTTTTGGTTTTTGCTTGTGTCCATTGGGCACCTAACTATTTATGTTGAAATTTTACTTTCCCGAGTTTTGTTTAGTAATTTTACAGGTTGCCTGTCGATTTGCTTGTTTGTTTTTATGTTTTTTTTTTGTTTTTACTATGATGACTAAAGTTTATAATCTAACAGTTTGACCACTAATTTGTTTTTATAAATTTAGTCATTAAATTTTAGGATTTTAAAGTTTGACCTTAAACTACTCAAAGTGAGGCTTTTTTTGTTGAGTTTACCCACTGAAGTTGAGTATTTTTATAGTTTAATCACCACACTTCGATTTTATAGTTTCCTTGTAAATTATAGAGTTTGGCCATCTAAATATGTACATTGAAGTTTTATTTTTTGAGTTTTGTCACTAAAGTTTAGTAATTATACAGTTTGCCAATCGATTTGTTTTATTTATCATTTTTAATGTTTTTACTATAAAGACTAAAGTTTATGATTTTAAAGTTTGGCCAGTGATTCGTTATTGTGACTTTAGCTACTAAATTTTACGATCTAGAGTTTGACCCTAAACTACTCATAATGAATTTTTTTTTTTTGAGTTTAGCCACTAAAGTTTAGTAGTTTTATAGTTTTATTAGCAAACTTTAATTTTATAGTTTCCGACAAGCCGAAAAGTAAATGACCAAAGTAACGCTACATTGCGTGTGGGAAAAACAACTAGCCTCCCGTCACGTATTATTAGAGTTTGATTATTAAAGTTTACTATTTTAGAGTTTCACCACAAGACTTTCATTATAAAACAAGGGAAGCAAACGATAGAAAAAAAAACATGGGAAGCAAAAAATTATAATAACCTAGATCTTTCATTATAAAACAAGGGAAGCAAACGATAGAAAAAAAAGGTGATAAACTTTGTTGGATTCCTCCTTTGTTGTTGGTTAAATTGATGTCCTACTGAGTTTTTAGACGGAGAGGTGATAAACTTTGTTGGATTCCTCCTTTGTCATTGTGTGTTAGGGTTAGGTTGCACTAGGTTGATTTTATCCTTTTATTCGTGATTAAAGTGTTTTAAGATTGTTAATTGGATCAGAATAGATTTACTCATGTGTTCTAGGGTTGTGGGTAAGAGTCTTTCATAGTATTGCGATTGTTAAAATTGAGAGGAGATACATCATTAGCATTTTAGGTTTGGTGAGACCAAGGGTGATCCATTCTTTTATCCCGTGAGCTATACACGACCGTTAGGATCATTTAGGTGTGTTCGTAAGACTTATGGGAGGCTTAGCATAGCTTGATGATTTCTAGATGTCATATTCTTAAGATATGGTATCATGTGATTAATTATTTCTAAAATTAATTAAGTTAGTAAATAAGATTCTTCGCATATATAGGTGGTTTACTTCTCCCACCTGGGTTCCACTCCACTTTGGTTGTTTTTTCGATTGTTTCCTTGGTTTCTTTCATTCATAGTTTAATATTCTTTAGGTTCATTAATTAGTTTGGTAATTTTCAATTAAAAATCGATTATTTAGATAGGTTAGGAATTGATACAAGGCTAACTATTGAGAGCTGCATATTAGTACTCGTGGATTGACACTCGGATTTGACTTGGTTATATTGCATACGTTAGCCATACTTGTCTGTTTTATGTTATCTAAGTTTAAACAATTCCTAGGGCTGTGATTAGTTATCCTTATTTTATCTATATAAATCACACATCATGCTTGATAAAAACTTAACTTAAACCAAGCTTAAACGAGCTCAAGCTCGAGCCAGCTCGCACGCCTAAATGAGTTTTTTATTGTATATCTCATATTATATATATGTATGTATGTACGTACGTATGTATGTATGTATGTATGTATGTATGTATGTATGTATGTATGTATGTATGTATGTATGTATGTATGTATGTATGTATGTATGTATGTATGTATGTATGTATGTATTATGATAAAAATAATTAAATAGTATATATTATGTTATATATAAAAAGTATTTAATAATTTAACAATAAACGAGCCGAACCCTAGCCGAGTTCGAGCTTGAAAACTTTCTGATGAGCCGAGCGCAAGTTTTAGAAATTAAACTATAAACGAGCCGAGCGCAAATTTTAAAAATTAAACTATAAACGAGCTGAGCTCGACCTCAAGCTTTCTAAAACCAAAACGAGTTGAGCTCAGGCTCAGCTCCCCTTGTTTACACCCCTACGGGCAACAGGGATATTTACTTATGATTGGTTTGGTTCGTTATGCTACCAAAATGTCGCACATTTCATTTTGTCCTTCACAAAAAGTACTTCCTTGCGCTACGTGATAAATGTCAAATGATCGAGCAAAAATAAATATAAATGAATGCCCTAATTGCTTTTAACTAGCAAGTATAAGTAAGATGTCGAACCACGAATAATCAATGAGTAATGTTGTTAATTAAGTAACTTATAACTAAACTAGACATGACAATTAAAATTGAATGCCGATTTGGTTTAATGATTATGAAAATATAACAAATTGAAAGCGATTGAAATACAAATTTTGTGGAAAACGATCAACACTTGGGTTTTAAGTTTGCAATGATTGTTTGACTTAAGTTTACCAATTGAAACCACATAGACATAGCATTTTAAAGTATTTGAATTCAGGAATAATCTAAAAGCGGATTACTAGATTATGATGATTAACGATTTTAAAATGAGTGTCGCATTCTGCTTTAAGATTACTAATTTAATAAAGATAGACAATGATACCATTTATTAATGATTGAAACCAAGAGCCGATGAATATCAACTGACATCAACCAAGTAAACAACATATAAGTTAAACTGCCGAAATGATCACAAGTATATTAACGTTGAATCAATTTGATTATTTAATTTCTTAATATCTAATTATGACATCAAAATTTAATTCATTCAATGATCCACTGCGTTTAAACACAACATTTGAGATCGATATTCATTAGACTCAGGTCCATGACTCCAAATTTCACCAACTCAACATATGGAGTTCATTCATCTTACTTTTCAGTGCATCTTTAAAGTGTACATAAAATTTAGCTTCTCGTATTCTTCAACACGTGTACTTGCAACTACTGTCCACGTGTCCTAACCTTCCACGTAGACACACGTACGTACACCATCCACTTTTCCTCCACGTGTCCTCATGCATCCGTGTAACATTAACGTTTAATTCACATCCTTTATTTACTCCCTCTTTAACAACAACTCAACTCCTACGTGCCATACTCTACACCAACCCACGTCACCACATATACGTATATATATGCACCACATCTGTATATGTATATGCGTTATGCATGGATATGTCGGTTAATCATATAAGCGTTGATCATCAATATATAAACTTAATATTATTATTATAGTTGATAATAACAATAATAATAATAATGGTGAGACCTAGTGGTGGTAGAACGGAGAAAAAAGAAGGGCGTTACAAGGGTGTACGGATGAGGAAATGGGGGAAGTGGGTGGCGGAGGTCCGGCAGCCCAACAGCCGTGATCGGATATGGTTGGGGTCGTACGACACGGCGGAGGAGGCCGCCAGAGCCTACGACGCCGCCCTCTTCTGCCTCCGTGGTCCGGCGGCGATGATCAATTTTCCCACTCATCCGCCGGACATTCCGGCCACCGCGGAGCTGTCTCCGTCGCAGATACAGGTGGCCGCGTCTCGGCACGCTCGTGGGTTGCCGACGGAGTCGGCCGCGGTTGCCGGTGGTGGCGATCGGCATCGGAAGGAGGGGTGTGGGTTGTTTAGGGAGGTGGGGGGTACGGGGGGTTGTTCTCCGGCGGAGGAGGGTGGTGGCGGTGGTGGTGGTGGCGGTGGTGATGGTGGTGGTGCTGGTGGTGTTGGTGGTGGCGGCGGTGATGGTGGTGGTGGTGGTGGTGTGGTATTTGAGAGGCAACGTTTATGGGCGTGTTGAAAAAGAGATCAGGGTGGTGTAGTGTGAAAAGATTAGAGTAGAAGAATAATAATCGATATTAATTTATTTGTTTATTTTTTTCTTTTATGTTTGTAGTAAATTCTTATCAATATAAATTCATTATTAGAAAGTTGAACCATAAGTGCACAATTTATACTATCATGATAAAATCATCATGTGCATGTTTGATATTGGATTGTTATAATCAATGTGATGTACTTATATTTGTTATGATAATTAGACTCTCCTCATCGCGGCGCCGTTGGCCGGTTCGTCGCCGCGCGACGTGGTCGTGTCCACCGGAAGGGCGGCGATGTGGAGTGATGCCCGTGAGTTGATTACCTATCCCGGACGAGAAAAAGAGGGGGGCTGGTGGGCCCAACACCAAAAATAACAATTTTTAATTAAAATGTTTTTAATTAAAATAATTTAAAATCTTTTAATTAAAATAAAAATATAAGTATAAAGTTTTAATTAAACTGAGTTAATTAAATAAAAATATTTTAATTTTTTTTACATTTCTAGTATTAAAGTAATTAATTAGTTAGAGTTAATTAAATAATAATTTAAAATGAGTTAATTAAATAATAATTTAAGTATAAAATTTTAATTTTTTTTACATTTATAGTATTAAAATTTTTTAAATTTTTTTTACATTCATAACGACTATTTTTTTTTTTTGGTTTTTTTCATAACGGCTAAATTTTTTTGTTTTTTTTCATAACGGCTACTTTTTTCGTTTTTTCATAACGGTTATTTTTTTTGTTTTTTTTCATAACGGCTAGTTTTTTTGTTTTATTAATAACGGCTTAGTTTTTTTTTTGTTTTATTCATAACGGCTAGTTTTTTTGTTTTATTCATAACGGCTAGTTTCCCTATTATAAATATGTATTATTCAGTTGAGAGTTTTTCTCAAATCACACTTCATCATCTTTCAAACATTATAACTCTCTTTTAAACACAATTTAAAATTCAATTCTCAATAGATCCAAGAGCCCCATTCTCTTTCACACGAATGTTAAACGATGAAACCAATCAATAATACCCACAGCAGCAACCCGGGTTCTCCTAATATCAACACCCTGGGTTCTCCCAACTCCCATAACTCGGGGGATTCCCATATCCTCAACAATCTGGGGATTCCCACATGTTCAACAACATGGGGCATTCCCATATGTTCAACAACCTGCCTTCTCACAATTCTCACAAGTCGGCGGATTCTCATATCTTCAACAATCTCAATCTTCGTTGGAACACTATCAATAATATCAAGCATGGCTTAAACATAAAGAGCTTCAAAAAGTGCAACAAACGCAATCACAATCACATAATGAACGACTAATTGATGAAGCACATTCGTCACCCAAAAAACACCAGCAAAGAAGAAAGGGAAAGGAAAAGGAAAGGAAAAGGAAAAGAAAAGGCTGAGAAGTCTGTTCGTATCAAGTGGACAGCTGATGATGAAGTATTGTTAGCTAAGGCTTATGTAGCTAATTCTGAAGACCCAATAATTGCCAACGGTCAAAACCAACAAGCATATTGGGGGAGGGTAGAACAACATTACAATGCTGGGAACCCTCAAATTCCAAGAAATGCTCACAACCTTAAAAGTCATTAGCATATGATCAAAGGAAAGGTTGCTCACTTTAATGCATATTACGTTCGTATCAAATCACAATATAAAAGTGGTTGGTCAGAAGACCAATATATAACTCAAGCAAAATATGATTATACGAACACTAATAATGCTAACTTCACATATGAATATGTGTGGAGGATAGTTAAAGACATTTCAAAGTACTCTGGGCCTACAAAAGTGTATGGTCATCAAACTTCCAAAAAAACAAAGACAAACAGCACAGGGGGGTATGCCTCTTCTGCTTCAGATGTCAACTTTGGCAATACTCCCGAATTAACTCAAGAGTGGGGTTATCACTTGATGATGATAATAATGATGATGATATTCTTGCAATGCAACAAGAATATCGAGAGGAAGAACATCTAGAAGAAGAGTCTAGAGAGGAACCTCCAACATGTCCAATGGGGAGATACAAGGCAAAGAAGTTGGCCAAAATAAAGGCTAAAGGCATGACTTCTTCTTCTTCACTTGCTTACGAAGCAAAGAGACTAAGTCTCGTTGAAGACTTGGCCGAGACGACAAAGGCAAAGAAGAAAGTTATCCAAAATTTCGACAAAAAATTGATAAATTCTTTGAGTTGAAAGAGAAGAAGACCCTTTTCATCGACACAAGTCATATGGATCCATTCCAGCGCGCCGAACATGAAGACTTGTGTAACGAGATAAGATAGAAATATGGAATGCCTCGTCGCAAGTAACAATTTTAGTTTAATTTATTGTTTTAGTTTATGTTGTGGTTTTAGTTTAATGTTGTATTAGTTTAATTCTCTATTTTAATGTAATTTTAGTTAATTAATGAATTATTATATATCTAACGGCTAGTTTTTTTGTTTTTTCCTAACGACTAGTTTTTTTGTCTTTTTTCTAACGGCTAGTTTTTTTGTCTTTTTTCTAACGGCTAGTTTTTTTGTCTTTTTTCTAACGGCTAGTTTGATTGTCTTTTTTCTAACGGTTAGTTTTTTCTTGTTTGTATAAATACCACAATGTACACCACAATCACTACAACACTTCACTCATTTTCCACACGAATACTATTAAAAATGAGCACCGATAATGATAGAATACCCATGAATATTCCTCAAATGCTCACACAAGAATTTCAAAATCTTATTTCCGATGATATCGAAGAGCTTGCTAATCGATTGTTTGAGCTTGAACAAGAAGAAGAGGGAAGTTCTTCCCGACAACGTAAGAAGTGCAAAGAGATAGATAGAGGTCGTAAGGATGGAGATGCACGATTGTGGAATGATTACTTTGCTCCAGAGCCGGTGTACGATCATGAGAGTATTTTCTGACGGCGGTTCAGGATGCGCATTGGTCTTTCTAATCGCATCGTAACAGATTTATCTGAACCAGGTAAATTGGTACACTGGAAATATTTTACACAAAGATATAATGCTGTAGGTAGAAAGGGTCTGTCACCAAGGCAAAAATGCACAAGTGCCATTCGTTAATTGGCATATGGCACAATAGCTGACCAATGTGATGAATACTTACGCATTGGTGAAAGTACTGCTACGGGATGTCTACAAAAGTTTTGCAGGTCTATCGTGAAAATTTATTCATCTGTGTATTTATAAAGACCAACCCAATATGACGTTGACAAGTTAGTAGCTGAACATGAAGCCCATCATGAGTTTCCTGGAATGCTTGGAAGTATTGATTGTATGCACTGGAGTTGGAGAAACTGTCCAACTGCATGGAAAGGTCAATATACTTGTGTTGATCATGGGCATCCCACCATTATACTAGAAGCGGTTGCATCATATGACCTTTGAATTTGGCATGCATTCTTTGGAGTAGCTGGATCAAACAACGATATCAATGTGCTTAATCAATCCTCAGTTTTTAATCAAATCTTAGAGGGGAATGCACCACAATGTAATTTTACAGTGAATGGGCATAACTACACCACAGGGTATTATTTTACAGATGGTATTTATCCAGAATGGGCAATACTTGTAAAGAGTTTTACATATCCACCGGAGAATAATCTGAAAATAAAGAGGTACAAAAGGCGTCAAGAGTCTACAAGAAAGGATGTAGAAAGAGCATTCGGTGTTCTTCAAGCTAGGTGGGCAATGATACGATCCTCAGCAAGATCCTCGAAATTACTGGTATTAGGTGATATAATGCATGCATGTATTATATTACATAATATGATTGTAGAAGATGAATGAGATTCCATAACTAATTGGCCGCGTGAAGAGCAAGAACCAGAGCCAGAAAGTTACAATAACGGGGCACCACCATCATTTCAAACACACCTACAGAGATTTAGAAGCTTACGTAACCAGGACGTACACCATACATTGCGGAACGATCTAATAGAACATCTCTGGGCGAATAGGGGGATTAGAGAGTAGTTTTATTGTTGTTTCTATCTATTAATTTTGTATCATCGTTTTTATTTTATTGTTTTACGTTGTTGTTTTTATTTTTTTTAATTAAATATATTTACAATTGTAACATCTTGTATATTCGCGGCGAGTTAATAATAACATATATATAATAATAATAATATTAATAATAATAATAATAATAATAATAATAATAATAATAAAAATAATAAGTATAATAATAATAATATACTAATGATATAATAAATAATAATAATAATATTAATAATAATGATAATAATAATAATAATAATAATAATAATAATAATAATAGTCGAGGGGGCAGTTTTGACAACTTTAAAACTTCAAAAGAAGTTTCATAGCATGAAATAATAAAGTTTAAACCTCAGGGACCAAAGTTTAAACCTCAGGGACCAAAATAGGATTGAAACCCGTACTTTGGTGACAAATGTTAATCTTTGATTGTTTTCTTGTTATTATGAAGCTCAATCATTAAGATAGGCGTGAATTCTATACCTTGATGATAATTTCATTTTTATGAATTGTATTTTCTCAAATGAAACGACCTCGTCAAAGTAGGAGTGAATTCTGGATTTTGATGAAAAAGTTCATCCTGTTATATTTTGTTTACAGTAAAACTTCATCGTTAAGATAGGAGTGATTTCCCTTACCTTAATGGTGAGTTACCTCGTCTTATTTCTATGGATCCTTAACAATGAGTTGGGATCGAACTTTTTGATTGGTAAGTTAATGGTCATATCTTGGGAATACACCATCAAGTTAGGAGTGAAAACCACACCTTAATGACTATTCTCATTTCTTGATCTTCAACTTATCATGGTTGTAACCAAGTGACGAGAAGCATGTAGTAACTTGACTGGTGAAACAATGTTAGTGTTTTGACCTATCAAGCCAAAGCATGATCTCTGAACTTGAAAGAAGACCCGATCGTTTTAGGTTGATTTGGACTCCAACCTTGGAGCACTTAAATTCTTAAATCGATTTCTTCCCCTTTATTTTTATTGACTCGATCTAGCTACATCGAACCATTTAGTCCTTACTTATCAGCTTTCATTTTGAGATATCATCAAACCCATAAGTATAATCTTCCTAAACAATCATTTGTCGAATAAAGATATTATCGAATACCTCTCTTATTATTTGATAAATTACGTATGCGATCTGCATTTGGAAATTTGTTACCTTGCAAAACATGGTTACAAATACCTTTCTTATTGTTTGTATCACTTCTTGAATCAATTTTGAATCCTTAACCTTGGAAATATTTATCTTGACTTCGAACAACAGGACTCGTTATTATCCTCATTACAATATGGATATAATGATTCATAAAATTTCGTAATCTGTAGTCATGGGTTTGGCATCAAAGAAAAGACATAACTTGGCAGGTGTCCAAGTGTCTTACCTTTACATATGACAAAACCTAATTTCCATGTTCCCGTAAATCTTCTATTTAATTTTCCTCATCACTGAATGCCTCTTATCTTGGAGGTCATGATGACAATTGGTGCATTATAGACCGATTGGCTAAAAATTCAATTCGACCCATTATCTCATAACGTCGAGATATTGACCTGTATCTGTTTCAACTATTCGTATACCGTGGTATGATGTTAAAACGTCGATCGTTATTTTGAACGATTGATTCATTCTCTGTGAACTTATTTCAAGATCTTCGCATAGTGTATTATTCTTAGACCGATGGTTGGTCAAAGGAGAAATACATATTCATAAGATATGCGTTAAGGTCGTTTCATATGGTGACATTTGGGATTCTTAAATTCTGACGGTTAACCTTGCTTACCATTGTTGGTCTTTTATTGATTTCTAAACATCACCTTACCATGAAATTATATTCTGGAAGTTGTGATTTATAAGTCTAATATACCATGGTAACTCGTCCTCATTTCCACTGTTCCTCTCAAAACATCTCGTATTTCACTGGAAGAGTCAAGTTGGCATATATATGAGGCTTGAAGGATTCCATAAAATGAAGCATCTGTAATCAAACGTCTATCCTCCATTTAAACCCTCTTGTACGTTTAGGTTCATTCTTAATTTCGAAACGAAATCCTTTAAAGTAGGGGAGACGGTAACATCTTGTATTAATGTTCATTCTTAATCAACGTGAAAGCTTATAATGTTAACTAGAAGCCACACACTTTAGACTCTCTCTTTACCTCTAATGGCTCTGCCATTGCACATAAAGTAAACACTAAAACGGTCAGCTTAATCGATGATGAATTTTCTTCTTTTGATACCCTATCAAAACCTGAAAATTCTTCAAAGTGTACCTCATAAAATGAGAACACAAACTGCATCAAGAAAGAAAAAGAGAATCACTATGATCTATCTGAGGTTTCATGCTCACTTTCTAATTCACTTGAGAACGTGAGGATCAAATGTAATCCAAGCGGTCTCATCTTGTCATCACAGCCTCCTCGTAAACAAATTTCGGGACGAAATTTCCTAAAGTAGGGGAGACTGTAACATCTCGTATATTCGCGGTGAGTTAATAATAACATATATAATAATAATAATAATATTAATAATAATAATAATAATAAGATAATAATAAAAATAATAAGTATAATAATAATAATAATACTAATGATAATAATAGTAATAATAATAATAATATTAATAATAATGATAATAATAATAATTATAATAATAATAATAGTCCAGGGGGCAGTTTTGACAACTTTAAAACTTCAAAAGAAGTTTCATAGCATGAAATAATAAAGTTTAAACCTCAGGGACCAAATGTGTAAATATAAAATTACAACCCACCCCCCGGCCCCTTTTCCCCTTCGTTTTCCCGGCGCCGAATCCGGCGACTTTCCGACGAGCACCGGCGACGACCAATTCGTTCAAAATACTTGATTTCGAACCCCACATCTTGACCGAGTCAATCCTTGGATCCATTTCGAATTGGATTCCAACAAAAAGCGTGTTGAATCAATCAAACAAACGGTCACAAATTTCACTTTTATCTCGGATCCGAATCCAACTCACAACCCACTCAAAGACTAACTTTAAATCAAATTAAATCAACCGAATCGAACATTATCTGTTTACAAATCAATTACAACTCTCAATTCCAACTAAAACATACCAGAACCAACCCATTCGAACACTCGAAGCCGTCGGACCTGCAACTGAAGTGTTCACCTTCTTTCGAGCTTCGAAACCTGAAATTGATAAGGGGCTATTGGTCCAGATCATCATATGAAGCTTCCCTTGAAATTAATTTGATTATAATCAAGGTTTGAGCATTAATCGATCAACACCTTCATCGCGAGTTGTTCTTCGTCTTGTTCACCATCGGATTCATCCCCAATCAGGTAATTGGAGACATGTATACACTCGATTTTAGGAGGGGAATAAAAGCCCTAACAATTGTTTGATTAAAAACATCATTTGATGCTTCAATTTGGGGACGATGGATTCTAGGGTTCATCGGATTTGGGGATGGATTGCTAACATTGTTTAAAGGAATTTAAAACAGAACCTAAACGCGGCTGAGGCCTTTGGTTCACTGGTTACAAGCACACAGACCCACCTTGAGGTCTCGGGTTCGAACCCGGGCACCCACACTTATTTTTTTTAGTGCTTTTTAAGCCTTTAAAAATTTCAGAAAAAATTCTAAAAATTCTAAAAATATTTTTCCTGGTATTAAAAATTTTTAAAACCATCTACTTAATTTCTGAAATCTATCTTAACCTTTTATTTATTTATTTTATTATATTGTTTTAAACAAATAATGTAATTACTTTATTTTTTTATAAAATTGATGCTAATTATTGTTTAACTTATTAATTCATTATTGGTTCGAATAACAAGTATAAATTATTGTTAAAACATGCGTATTTTATTTAATTATAATAAATTTCTAGAAATTATAAAAATTTGTTCTGTAAACTTTGTTTATTTTTAAAGTTATCTATGTATTTTTTTTGTAAATTATAACATTAAATACTTTAATGTTCTTATAAAATATTAGTTACAAATATTATACTTAGTTTATTTTTATAAAAATGACTTTAAATAATAGTTTAAAATATTAAATTATTATTGATCACGATGTTAACGTAATTATGAATTTCTCGTAGAAATTATATGCGTTTCATAATTAATTTCACAAATTACTATAAGGATTAAATTCCTTTAAAAATTTCATAAATAATACTTTTCTTTTATTAAACTAAACTATATATAACTAACTTTATTTAAGCATAAAAACCCCCAAATACTTGTCGAAACCCTAGTTCGCGTTAAAACGTTAAAACTTAATATATTAAACTTAATTTCATTTCTAGAAAAGACATATTTCTTTCGAACAAATATAATATACAAAACCCCAAAATCCTAAAACCTTAGTTCACGTCTAAATGTTAAACTTATTGTCGAACTTAATCTTGTAATAAATATGTTTTAGGTACCATGTAAAGGAATTCGTTGAAACGACGCGCGTTATTATTCCTTATTAATCATCCAAAATATACATATTCAATCATGTGAGTATTTCTATACCCCTTTTTCATATTTTCACACTTTGGGGTGAAACATGTTACTTATTAACCGTTGCACTTGTAAACAAGTTGAATCTTGTAAACTTATGGCCATTTACTTGTGAGTTGTGGTTAGTTGAACTTTTGTGGTTACCATGTTATGGCATTATATGTACAATCATTAACTATTGCTAGCCCAGCGAAGTCATAGATCTATGGGTAAGACAAGCCTACTTGGTTGATCCAAGTACACTTAACTGATCGTATATACTTTTAACGTTAATAGAATATTAACGTCGTTTGATACTTGTAAAACATTGTCGAGGTTTGATTGATGCATTGTTCATAACATCCCTAATCACTTTATTCACTAACTTATAACTTGAATTGCCATCTTTTATATACTTATGTATTCAAAACTATAGAATGCTCACCAACAATATGTTGACCTTTTATTTTTAACATGTTTCAGGCAATAGCGTTATGTGGCTGTGAACAATCGTAACTCTCACGCCTCGACGATTCCACCGTCAAGGTTGGGGTGTGACAACAATAATTTAAATATCTTTATTTAAAGTAAATTAATAAAGAAAATATGAGGTGAAAAAATAAAGGTGTTTGTGGGAATGATAGTGTTGTGGGTAAAACGTGTTTGTGGAAAGAATGGGTGAAAGTGAGTGGAAAACTAATGTGACATGCTGATTAGAACTGTTTGTGAGAAGGATGGGCTGTAGCGTTGGAAACAGTCTTAGAGTATTCAGTTAATATTGGAGCCTTGTAGGTGTTAGAATTGTTTAGGGCTGTACAAAAAGTTCATGGCTCGAAGCTCGCTCGAAGTTCGTTCGGAAAAAGCTCGAAAAAAGCTCGGCTCGAGAAAAGTTCGTATCCAAACGAGCCGGATCGGCTCGGCTCGAATTCTAAACGAGCCGAACTCGAGCCAGGGTTAGCTCGGTTCGAGCTCGGCTCGTGGCGCGGTTCGTTGGCTCGGCTCATGACTCGGTGCATATAATATATGTATATATATATATATATTTATATAGTATAATAAAAATATTATTATTACTACTACTATTATTATGATTATTATTTTATATTGGGATTTTAGAAAGGTTTTCTAAATATAAAAATGGATTCTTTTTAGAAACAATTAATATTTGTTTAAAAAATATATAACTTGATAGCAAATTATTTATATTCAAAATAATGACCTTTGTTATATAAGTACGGAGTACCCAATAAAAGGTAAAACCATAATATATATTTTTTATGTTTTCATATAAATTAATATAAAAAAAATTTTAATCGAGCCAGCTCGAATGAGCCACGAGCTGGCTCGAGCTTTTCACGAGCCGAACTCGAGCCGGTGTTTTGAGCTCGTTAAAATTTTCGAGCCGGCTCGCCTCGGCTCGTTAAAATTTTCGAGTCGGCTCGCCTCGGCTCGATAAGGTTCGAGCTCGAGCTCGAACCCATCCTGGCTCGGCTCGGCTTGGCTCGTTTACAGCCCTAGAATTGTTGAAGTTGAATAGTTTAGACATTCTGCAAGACATTTTCTAATTACGTGGTTTATTTTACTTGACAAGATACTTAATTTGAAGTTTAGTTTCGTAATTATTAATTCAATTCGCCGTGTTTAGCATTATATAATCTTATGATCAAAATCTACCTATTATAATAAAAGAGTAACTTGGTATGACATGTGTCATCATCACAATTCTCCTTATCAAAATTTTCCCGCCTCTCTCTTCTATTAAATTATTACCTTAATTACTAATAATATTATTTAACATTTTTTAGATTAAAATAATTTTGTATAAATTAAGAAAAAGATTTTTTTATTAATGTTATTTCTAAATAAACAAATGTTTATAAATAATAATTTTTTCTAAAATATCAAACTTTTTGAAAAATATGATTTATATAAAATTAGTGTTTTTAAAAAGTAAATTAATTAAAAACCAAAAATAATTTAGTTTAGGAGTTATGATAATGAAATATTTTAAAAAATATTATTTTTATACAGTTGTTTTAAAATAAGATGTTAATTTTTTTTAGAAAAATTAAAAACAAAGTTTAAAAAGATTGATATCACTGTTTTATTACTTATAGTACTTGCAAATCAGTCATACAATATTTTGAAATATCATTTTATTTTCTATAAATTTTATTATATTAATATTTTATTTATTCAACCCGTGTACTACACGGGTTTTCTAAAGCTAGTTAGGATATAAAGATAAATTGTAAATTGTGTCGGTTTCACTTTTTATGTTCTTTATTTTCGTTTTCCTCCTCTTTCACTTTTTATGGGGGTCCGTTTCAAAAGTTATTGGATGCCCCTTGGGATTGTTAATATACATATTAAAATAAATACTTTTTTCATTCGGACCAGATTTTGTTATTTTTTATTTTTACGGGTAAAAACGGGGTGTTGAATCGTAAATTGGTGTGTTAGATATATAAATATAGTTAAGTTTTATATATAACTATAACATACATTTATAAATCATATATAAACAAACAAACAAACAAACCCAGTATATCCACTCAAGAGCAGGGTCTGGGGAGGGTAGGTGTAGGCGAGTCTTTCCTCCATCTAATTAGGTAGAGAGACCGCTTCCAAGAGACCCCCGACTATAAATCATATATAAATTATTTATATTTGATTATATATATAACTATATATATAATTATGACGTCATCCGGTTCTTAAATCCGGTCCGACCGGTCCGACCACCAAACCAGTAAGGCGTCCGGTTCAACGTCCGATCCGGTTCTGAAAACATTGTTTTAAATGAAAAGGGGTCAATTATAATAAAATGGTCAAAACTAGAACTCTAGAATATGTGTGGCGACATCGACAAGGAAGAACAAGAGGAGAGGGGTATCGAATTCTTAAAACTATGAGTAAATAAATCCCTAATTAATTACGTGTGTTGTCCATGACAACAATGAAGGATTTAGAAATGATTGCGAGTCTTAATGATGGGTATTAATGTATTATGAGTCTAAATTGTAAACGTGTGTGAATTTAGAAAGATGTGCATATGATATTGCATGTGTAGTAAATTTGACATCTAGAATGATCTTGCCATGGTGATAGTGTGATCTTTAATGATTATGAGATGAGGATTTATTTAATTGCAGTAGTTGTGTTGTAAACTCTTGTTTGGTAACAAATGAGAAAATACTCAAAATAGAGCATGTGAGAATTACTGGACTTTCATGATGAGGTATAAAATTATGAGCATGTAAACTTCGTGATGAATCTAATAAGATTGAAGAGTTAAAAATCCTCACATGTCAAGGCTGTCAAAAGAAAAATAAAAAGAATCAATGCTTGACTTTCTTAATTTGTGATTTAAATGTGCGAAATGTGAACTTTTACCCATAAGTGTTTATGTGACTAGAAATACCTTGTCTGAATTTTTCATAGTTAGTGGGAGAGATATGCAATTGCCCACAATATACTATAACTAACATAATACTTAGCGTAGTGAATTAGGAAAAGTTTATTAAATTAATTAAAGCAAATTAAGAACTATTGTATAAAAACATTTTAACTCTATATTATTTTAGACATCTTAAATTTTAAGATAAACTACAATTGTATTCTCCTCAAACAATATATATAATATTATAAATTATGCATAGATGAAAATATCAGTTGTAATGAGCATAATATATAACTTGGTTAAATATGTGTATTCCAAATCATCACAGCCTAATTGGAAGAAACTGAAATAATAATGCATATGTGAATGTAACCTAAATAGGTCAAAGACCTTGTGTGTAATTGTTATGATTAGTTTAATTAATATGATTATGATATGTGTGAATGAGAATTTTGTTAAGGGGAAAATATCAAAGACAGGGGGTGGAGTAATCATGTATCAATTGTTAATTTTTTTGAACATTATATGTAAAACACTTTTAATTAGTAGATTTAAAAAAAATGTATCAATTGTTAATGAATTGTGAAATTGTTATTTATATTCACATTAGAAAGATAAAAGGTCAAATTAGTAGATTTAGTATTTAACATATATCATCAACATCTAAATGGTTTTAATTTGACTTGTTATATGTAAAACACTTTAACATATGATCGGACTCATCAATGCCTAATTAGTTTTTTGTTCTTTAAACAGCAACTTTTTATTGAAAAAAGCAAGCCACTAGCTAGACGTTATCAAAAAGTTAAGGAACAACATATTACATCAAGACTTCCAATTAATATTGTTTAATTTCGCTCTTTACCCCAACCATGAGGATGACATTAACTTCATTTCATCCACCACTCTTAAAATCGAGCTTTGAGTTATAAATTAATTAGATTGTTCCTCATGTTCCAAATATTCCAAAAGGATGCTAGAAATACCATATACACCGTCTTTCTATGTTTGGAGTTTACATCCATTCCAAAAGGAGCCTGGAGAATACTTCTTACAGACTCTCTTTCCAGGACCAACTTATAACACCAAGATGAGATATGATCCCAAACAACCGATGCAAATAGGCATTGCATCAATACATGATCTAAGAATCCACACACCAAAACATAGAGAACATTAAGAAGAATCAACATATACCCCCCTTACCGATAAGGCCTCTTAGATGGAACTTTATTGCTTCTAGCTCTTCACGTAAGCACGTTTATCTTCAAAAGCACCCGAGGTCAGGGGCGAAGGATAGGCAGGGCCGGGGGGGCGACCGCCCCCCCCCCCCTCCTTTTTTCGTCCGTAGTGTTAATTTTCCGACGCGTATGTTAAAAAAAATTATATAGTAAATTCGCCCCCTCTTAAAAAATTTAGATATGTTATATTTGCCCCCCCTAACAAAATATACACATGTTAAAAAATATACAAGTGCTATAATATATAAAATTTACATCTATTACAATTTTAAAAAATAATAAGAAAACTATTTATATTTAACTAATTGAGCTCAACTTATTTAAAAATGGGCTTGTGGGTTATAGAGTTATGAATGTAAGGGTGAAAGCCCAACACACATTAGTCCATTACACAGTCCATCAAATTTACCCAAAAAAAAACACTGAAGATCGCTACCTGCTTGTTCGCTGCTGTCGGTTTTTCATTCTTCAAAAATCAAAATCAAGGTCGGTTCTTCACGCTGGGTGCCTCGGTTGTGCTGCTGCTCGCTAGCGGCTGCTGCTGCTCGTTCTCGATTGTTCTGTGACTGTGACCATTGTTGCTGCTGGCCTGCTGCTCCCTGCCTCCGTGCCTCGCTAGTCGCTGCTCGTTCGATTGTTCTATTGTTGCTGCTGCTCTTTCCCCAATCCCCAGTCACAAAGTTATCATAAATTGATTAAAGGTAAGTTTTAATTGTTTAAATTGTGTTATAACTTATAAATTGATTGAATGTGAGATTGTGAGTTGGACCATCTAGGGTTTTGAATTGGGGTTTTAGGGGTTTATGAATGATTAAAGTTTGAATAATTAAAGTTTGATTTTAGGGGTTATGAACAATTGAATGTATGAGTAATTGTTAATTTTATGTTGAATTTAGATTGATATATCATGGGAAAAGGAAAAACTATTGATTCTTTTTTCAAAAGAAAGGATGTTGGTGCAAAAATTGATGATGCAAATAATAAGAAACATCAAAAAACATCAACTAGTGAGTTGGGAAAACATGAAAATCAACAAGAGCATCATGCTTCTGAAGTTCCTTTATCAAAAGAATCAAATGCTAATCAAGTTGATCTTAATAATCTTGAAAGAGACCCAGCTAAACGAAGACAATTGTGGGATTATCCAGTTAGTTTGAGATAACAAGTAAGACGAGCTTATTTGAATTTGGGACCTTTCCAAATTCATCTTGAAGAGTATCCTAAAGATCGAAAGAATCGTAGATTTCAATACTCTTGGTTCAAGATTTTTCCTAGTTGGTTAGAGTATTCTCCAACAACAAATGCTTCATATTGTCTTCTTTGTTATTTGTTTAATGATAAACCAAATGTATGCAATGGTTATGATGCATTTACAGTTAAAGGATTTGATAACTGGAAAAAAGTTAATGATGGAAAAAATTGTGCATACTTGAACCATATTAGTTCTTCTCAACATGAAGATGCTGTAGCATACAGTGAAAATTTGTTGAACCAATCAACACACATTGGGAATGTCTTTACGAAACAAAATGAAGATCTAATATTGAAGAATCGTTTACGATTGAAAGCTTCAGTTGATGTAGTGAAGTGGTTGACATTCCAAGCTTGTGCTTTACGAGGACATGATGAATCTTCTCTTTCAAAGAATCGGGGTAATTTTCTTGAATTACTACAACTTCTAGCTTCTTATAATGATGAGGTTGCAAAGCTTATATTAGGAAACGCTCCTTATAATTCAAAATATACTTCTGGAGACATTCAAAAAGAAATTCTTAGTATTATTGCAAATAAAGTACGAAAGTATATTCGTGCAGAAGTGGGGGATTCATACTTTTGTGTCATGGTTGATGAGTCGCGAGATGAGTCGAAAAAGGAGCAAAAGGCCATAGTTTTGAGATTTGTTGATGCAAAAGGGATCATACGAGAAAGGTTCTTGGACTTGGTACATGTTAGGGATACTCTATCATCAACCTTGAAAACAAGTATGTGGAAACAACTTTTGTAGAATCAGTTTGATGTTAGTAAAATCCGTGGTCAAGGTTACGATGGTGCTAGCAATATGAGAGGAGAATGGAACGGATTACAAGCACTTGTTCTTAACGATTGTCCTTATGCATATTATGTTCACTGCTTTGCTCATAGGTTACTTACTTATTTCTCGATTCTTTTCTTCGGTTTGAGTAGATACTTTAATGCTTATTACGCTTTTGTTTTTTGCTCACAGGTTACAACTTACCTTAGTTTATGCTTCAAGGGAAGTTATTCCAGTACATCAGTTTTTTACAAACTTAGTTTCCATTATCAATGTGGTTTGCGCTTCTAGTAAGCGTCATGATGAGTTACAAAAGGCAAAGGCAGATGAGGTAAAGAATTTATTGGAATTGGGTGAAACCAATTCGGGAAGAGGACTGAATCAAGTTGGGACTTTAAAAAGATCTGGTGATACACGCTGGGGTTCTCATTTTAACTCTTTGCAGTTTACTTAAGATGTTTGATGTCACTCGTGTTGTTCTTCTTGGAATAATTGAAGACTTATCTCATACTACTTTTTCTCAACGTGGAGATGCTGATGCAGCTTACAATCACATGCAATCATTTGAGTTTATTTTTATTCATCACTTGATAAAGGAAATAATGGGAAGAACTGAAACGCTTTCTCAAGCTTTACAAAAGAAATCCCAAGATATTCTCAATGCCATGGAGTTGGTTTCATCAACAAAGATTAGTTTAGATGATTTCAGAAATAATGGTTGGGATTCTTTCCTTGCACAAGTTATCTTTTTTTGTGAAAAACATCAAATAGAAATGCCGGATATGAACGCTCCATATACTTCTACTCGGTATTGGCCTCGTAAAAGGGATCTTCATTTTATATTTGAACATTATTACCGAGTAGATCTGTTTACATCAACATTAGATAAACAGTTACATGAGTTAAATAGTAGATTCAATGAGCGTGCAATGGAGTTGTTATCTCTTTCTTCAACTTTAGTATCACAAAAGATTGATGTTGAGCAGATTTGTCTTCTTGTTGAGAAGTATTATCCTGAAGATTTTACGGAGCAGGAGAGGATTCATTAAGTTATCAATTGGAGATTTTTAATGTTGAAAAGACAGAAAATATCAAGTTAAATGGTGTATCGACTATTTCTGATCTATGCAAAACTCTTGTGGAAACTAAGAAACGTGAGACGTATTATTTGATTGATAGAGTGATTCGGCTAGTCTTGACGCTTCGGTTTCTACTGCAACAACAGAAAGAGATTTTCAGCAATGAAAATATTCAAGAATCGTCTTTGTAATAAAATGTCAGATGAGTATCTAGCGAATAGCTTGGTGATTTACATAGAAAAAGAAATAGCTGAAAACATTGATTCGGAATGCATAATAGATGATTTCAAAGATCTTAAAGGTCGTCGGGCTGAGTTGTAATTCTTCTTTAAGGTACTCGTCTTTCTCTAACTTTATCATTAAATATCATTTTATTATTATATGTAAGATTGATCCTTTAAATGAAAAATATACATTAGATATTTATAGTTTTTATTGTTTGATATGACCCGAACCGAATCGCCGACCCGATTACCCGAAAATATAACCTCAAACGTAGCGATACGAAAAAAAAATTTTGTGACTTCCGTCCCCCCTGTGTTTTTCGTCAAGCTCCGCCACTGCCCGAGGTGTCCATGGTTGAGGGCTGAAGTCATATGGCATCTGGTTGAAGTCAAACAAGGATCTAAGAGACCTAACCGAAAACTCTCCCGTGTCATCTCCCAACCACATCCACTTATCTACACTATGTATCAAATTAAGCACACTAATAGAATCCTTAAGCACCCGCAACTGCTCCAACTCTTCTTTTCCGCTCGGATGCCTCAACCACTTCTAATTTCACGTAATCCAAATCTCCCTAAAGGACTTATCTTTTTTAATATATATTATTAACACCTAAGTACGTAGTTTTGTTATAACCTAATGTAAGTTGTTAAAGAATAAAACAACACATTATCACTTGACATAGCTTATTAAAGCATAATTAGTGGATTTATCGTGTAACAATCATTGCTAATTAGTGGATTTATCGTGTAACATTTTTGAATATATTCGTCACCTCGCTCACTCTCCCTTCTTACTCCTACCATTGTTAATAATTATCGCCCACCACCTTTTGTAATCGGTTGCTCGATTGAACCGTATATCACATGATTGCGTTGACGTCACCACCACTCCTAACCCACCGCTCTTAACCATCAACAAAAGTATGATCTATGAATGACCCCCTAAGATGTTGTCTCAATATTTGTTTTTTATTTTGAGACTTGAGAAAGTGTGCAAATATTGAGAGGGAAAAACATAAGTGTCATTTATCAAATTATTAATATAGAATAGTATCTATCATTGAGTTATAGGTTGATTTATTAAAGTTCAATTTGCTAAAGAAATTTCAAGTAGATGGCATGTCATATGTCACAACACAAAGGAGTGAAGAACAATCAGAGTTACTTCTTTATTAGACTATTATCTTTAATAAATATGTTTATTGCATAAGCTAAATAAATAAAATATTAAATATATTAAAATTTTATTAATTATACACGATATTCTAAGATAAGAATTAAAATTACGTATGAATGAAAACTATAAATAATAAAACAATAATATCATTCTTTAAACTCGTATTCTTAAACGTTTTAGTTCTTTCCAAAACAATGAAACATGTTTCAAACAAATCGTTTTAAAATAATATCATTTTTAAAATTTTCTTATTGTAACTTTCAATTTAATTATTTTGGCTTTTAACAATACTAATTTTAAAGTATTTTGTTTTTTTAAGAACTTTGATGTTTCAGAAATTTTATCATTTTATAAAAATTTATTTTAATACAAATAACATTAATAAAAATCTATTTTATTAATTTATTAATGATTATTTTTAATCTAAAAAAGAATTAAAATTATTAGTAATTTTGTGATGTTTAATACGTGTACCATTAATTATTATACCATTAGTTATTATTTTATTAGAGTAGTAGATAACAATAAAATCAAAGAAACAAAAGTGGTCAACAGTAAAATCATGTATGAATTATTAGTGGTCAATAAATAAAAATTTGCATTGTTAAAACCCACTTTATCTTCATTGAATTGGGTGCGGTTGTTGTAAAAATAAATGAAAAACTAAAGAAGGTTAGAAAAATTATTATCAATTTATAAATCTTAGATTCAATAATGATAAATAATTAAATATTTAAATGATATGCCAATAGTATTTTAGTATTAACCATATTTTTAAGTTTCACCTTTTTTAAAAATGCTCATAACTTTTTCATACAATATTTTTTTTAAATTGCACAATAAAAACAAGCGGTTTTTAATCTAAACACCTATAATTTTGATACATAAAAAATAAAGTTTTTTTCACGTTATTTCAGCTAATTGTGTAATATTCGTAAGCTAATTGTATAATATCATATCATTGTGTAATATTTAATCAGATCATTGTGGCTAATTTTGACCATTTTGTTATACATTGTGTTATATTAAAATGATGATTTTCAAATAACACAATGATAAAAATGTAAATTTTACGTTTTTCAGTTCATTATATAATCCTAATCAGGTAATTGTGTAATATTCATCAAGCAGCTCATTATATTTATTGTTAATCATTAAGTTTAGTGTTAGTCATTGAGTTACTCATTGTGTCTAATGTTAACATTTGTGTTTTTTTAAATGGTGATGTTCAAATAACACAATGTTGAAAATGTAACTTTTTATATTTTGTCCAGTTCATTGTGTAATCCTGATCAGATTATTGTGTAATACTCATCAAGCAAGTCATTGTGTCTACTGCTAATTATCAATTCTAGTGTTGGTTATTATGTTACCTATTGTGTCTAATGTTAACTATTGTGTTATGCATTGTGTTTTTTAAAATGATGATTTTCAAATAGCACAACGCTAAAAATGTAATCTTTCACGTTTTTCAGTTTATTATGTAATTTTGATCATGTCATTATGTAATTCTCGTCAATCAGCTCATTATGTCTATTGTTAATCATCTAGTCTAGTGTTGATCATTTTGTTACCCATTGTGTCTAATATTGATCATTGTGTTATAAATTGTATTATTTTAAAATGATAATTTTCAAATAACATAATAATAAGAAATGTAAACTTTTTATATTTCAAGTTCATTGCCTATTACTAATCAGATAATTGATTCTCATCAATTCAGAAAATTACATAATGACCTGACGAAATTACATAATGAGTTAAAAAAAACTTCGTTTTTTTGTATCAACACTATCGTGTTTTAAAGATTAAAAAATGCTCGTGTTTATGATGTAATTTTTTTAAAAAAATAATATTGTATGTAAAAGTTATGAATGTTTTAAAAAAGTGAAACTTGAGAAAAATGAACATTACTAATTTTGCCCCAACCTTTGATCGAAATGATACATGTCAAAAATCTTACTCCTCCTTAAAATTTTTATTTTTAAAAGACTTTGTATTTAAACATTTTCTCTTTAAATTAAAAGTTACGTAATTTCAGATATTTAAACAGTCACACATAACTCCTTAATATAGATATCTAATAGTCTCATACATATCCCCTTAACGTATTACTTTCTTGTTACATATAAAACAAACTTTAGAATTTGATTCTACACGGCCTGCAATTATAAATATCTAATTCTTCTATGATATTCTTTATGTTAACTTGTCGTTTTAGGATTCTTTTGTTAATAGTTAAATAAATGGCAATTGTCTTACACATATATTTCAATATTTGAGTAATGATATTGTAAGATAATTTCTTACACACAATATCAAATAAATGTCAATTTGACCGAATAAAATCAAGTCCAAATATCGTTATATTAAGCTAAGTCAAATCAATATTTATAAGCAATAGCTAATAAAAGTTCTATTTTTTTACAATAGCTCATAACCTACTTTTATTATTCAGCTCAAAAATGAAAGAGAAATACCTCAGCATCATGATATTTTCTTATTTACAGTTAAATAATACCAATTAAATGTAAAAAAAATGTTTAAATACAAAGTGTATCTTTGCTACAAAGTGTGAGAAGACACAATAAGTTAAAAAATAAAATAAATTATATCTCGCAATCTAAATTGAATTTTCAAAAAAGTAATTCCAAGCTTTTGTGTCACTAGCCGTCCTCACTAAGGAAAAAATAATCGAAAAATAAAAAAATAAAAAATTAAAGTTTTTTTATTGTGTCATTTATAAAAGACACAATGACGTCCTTGTGTCATAAAAAGACACAGTGAATTTTTTTTATTTTTTTCTGAAAGAGGACGACGAGAGGAACAAAGACTCTGAAATACTTTTTTGAAATTCGATTTAGATTGGAGATATAATTTTTTTTATTTTTTTAGATCATTGTGTATCCTCACACTTTGTAGCAAAAATACAATTTGTATAATATCTTCGTCCAAATTTAAATACAACAAGTAGTAAGAAATGCAAAAATGCTAAGAGTTAAGTAAATAGATTTTTCTAATTATAAGTTTTTTTATTAAGAAGGTTAAATGTGTGATGTCAGCTAGAAAACAAATAAATATGTGCGGTTAAGATAATCTCTATCTCAAACATAGGATCGTATATCTACCGTTCGATAAAAAAGAATTAAAAGGGCAAATGATCGAACTCTATTAGTCTATTCCCTTACAAACCATTGGCGAGCTTTTCAGTGGACTCGCTATCA
The DNA here is from genome assembly GCA_024085815.1 of Flaveria linearis. NCBI lineage: Eukaryota > Viridiplantae > Streptophyta > Magnoliopsida > Asterales > Asteraceae > Flaveria > Flaveria linearis. The sequence goes on from CM044001.1 coordinate 104,482,335, forward strand.
AACAAAACACAAAATCATCCCATTGGGCCCACGTGGGCCCTTTTACCATCAATAACCTCTGAAACCTTAACAAGTGTTCGCCGGAATCTGCGGTTCACCGTCGCCGGAGCTCCGGTCATGATCGATACATCCCATCTGGCCCCAAAAGAAGCGACCATTGATCTTGACAATTGTTTATTATAAAGTCACTTAACAACAACATATAATAATAATCAAACAAAAAAGCAGTAAAGCATCATCAAACCTCAATAATTTTAAATCGAAACAGAATACCATGGGCAGTGGGCTAAGTTCACCAACTCCATCATTCATCAACCTACATTGTTCTATAAATCTTTAACCTTTAGAACTCTCCGGTGAGTGTAAATTACTAAACTAGCCATGAGTCCAGTTACAGCTCATTTGGAGCTTAAAGTTTTGTCACCTACAGGAGTAATCAACCGTAATATTGGTGGGATCGGGCTCGGTATAGTCGCGGCCCTCGAGAACATTCCGGCTGGTTTGAGCTGCAGGAAGCGAATGTGGTCCGACCCGGTTCCTGTGGGTCGATCAAGAACAGTTGGGGATGGGAGAAAGATTGATAAAGTTTGTCGCTTGGGTGAAGATTATACGGTTGTGAGTAGTAATAAACCGAAGAAAGCGGTTGCGAAAACTAGAGGGAAAGATTGCATTTTTGATATATCACCTGGAAGTTTTGCTGATGGTGATATGAAAGTGCAGCAGCCTGCAGGTTTTCTGAACTCATGTTACTTGTGTAGCAAGAAACTGCATGGGAAAGATATATACATGTACAGGTATATGAAGTATATGATTTATAATTTATTGGTTTTTGTGACACAAGTTTGTGGGATTTTAAATAACTTGATGAATGATGATGATTATTATTATGATGATGTTATGACAGAGGGGAGAAAGCATTTTGCAGCCCAGAGTGTAGGAGCAGGCAGATAGCAGTGGATGAGAGACCTGAGAAATATTGTGGGTCACAAGTATCTTCCAGTGGCGCAAGTCGGGTGATCGCCACTGGGATTTTTGCAATTTAAGAGCATTGACAGAGGAATGACATAATTTTGATCATATGTATCATCCAAGATTACTGCTATCTTGGCATGATGAATAATATTTTGTGTACATAGGGGGTGAAGTGAAGAATTGAAGAATACTGTGTTCAAGATTATCTTTGTTTAATTCTTGAATGGATGTTGTATATTCATCCCTGAACCATGATTCATGTGTGAATCAATATTCAATACTTGCTTTCATTAACAGAAGGTTGTGATTTCATTGTTTTGTAAGAGAAATGAACATGGTAATGCTACATGTTATCTATATACATCCTCAAGGGATGCATAATCTTATGATCATAGCTCTAAACGTATGTGCTGGCCTACTAAATGACTCTATGTAGAAACTGTAATCATTGGTTCGTTATAAGGGCCGTATGCCTGTACAGATGGCAAGAAAGGGTCATACAACCCGTATAGCCCTTGTTAGTGGTGTGTGTTTTCACATCAATTGCTTCTGTGTCAACCATTAACCCATACAGTTATATAATATTATGACTCATATGATTAGTTAGTATAACACTCATATTCAGTATGGTATTATTATGTTGGGGTGTGTATACAGCCTCACCAGTAAATAAAGCAAAGGCTATAGACTTTTAAATTTGGAAGAGATTTTCTAATAACTATATCTAATAATTGTGGAAATAAAAGATTTAATATAAATACATTGAAAATGAAAGTACAGGAAACCTTAAAGTGTCTTTTAGATATAATTATTTTCATATTACTCTTAGATCAAAGTAGTCAGTCATTCTAAATTAATGATTATTTTCATATGCTATAAAAGAAGGGTCCTAATGGGAACACCGCATGGGTTTTTGGGGGTGGACCGGTTCAAACGGTCACGGTTAGGTCTTGCGGTCACATTTTGGCACCTAACCGTGACCACATGGACTTGATGTCACGGTTTGGGGTGTTTGTCCCCGTGACAGCATGGTCTTGCTTTCACGGTTCGGGATGGTAGTCCCCGTGACCTCCTGACAACAAAACGACAAAATGACAAAATGGGCTGCTAAAGTTGAAAAAGCGGTCACCAAAACGTCACGTGGAGGCCAAACCGTGACCTCTAGGGTACACGGTCTCAGTTCAAGGTACGACGTAGACGTGATTTTGACAAAAGGCCGGGATTCCCGGCACAAACCGTCACGTGGAGGCCAAACCGTGACGGTTTGTGCCCCAGAATTTCACCTTATATACATTTCACCTTCGAAAAATCGGCATATCCATTTCCAAACTAAAAATTCGCAATTTCATAATCCACACTCGAGATTTTTCAGCCTTCGTCATTTCAAAAACGCGTTAATTCGAAAACAATGTCGGGTTCGGGAGATCATTATCAAAAGCCGAAGCTTCTAGATTTGAATGTCATGACCTCGGTGATTCTGCTCTTGGGCTCGCAATCTCAAGCTTTTTCTTCTTGACTTACCCCGATATCGACGCTGGTAAACTCTCTGAACTCCGTGCGCGCAATGTTAGTGGTGAAAAACTCGCTCGGGTTGCAGTTCGCCTTGGGCTTTACAAGTACATTCGTCACAACAAAGCTGATGTTCTTAGTGATAAGGTATTACATTATCAAGTCTACTGATATTCATGCCAATTATACATTCTGTGTTGCTATTAGATTTGGGGTTTTTTTGGTGTTTGAGGAGTGCATACTATTTGAATTGAGTTTACTATTAGCCTATTAGGCGTACCGATTATACGTCATGCATTGCTATTGAATTTGGGGGTGGTGTTTTGATTTTGTTAGGTTTGGGAGTTTCTTATTGCGGTTGAGGAAGAAGAAGGGATAGTTGTGCACGGTGGAAGAAGGAAACCGACCCTGCATAACCAGTTTTCCAAAGAATCTGCGCTGCGTTTTGTCTCCACAATGATTAAAGTCAACGCGTTCTGAATCAAGATTAAAGATAACAGATTACAAAGACTAATTAAGCAGATTAGAAAAAAAAAGATGAACTGAATCGCACGTTTGTTAATGATTAAAACCATAAAATAGTGTTTGTTAATGATTTTAAAAGTATATAAACCTGAGAATAAATCGGTGCACCACCATATGTAACAGCAACTTTCACACCAGTTTCATAGCAGAATTTCTTAGCTTCTTCAAATATCTAACGAAATAATACAGATCATAAGAACAATAGTTATATTATATATTCACGAAAAGATAGAAATGATGTGACGGTGAAACTAGTAATCGATAATCAATCATCATTTGTACAGACTAATGGGGACACCGCATGGGTTTTTGGGGGTGGGCCGATTCAACTGTATTGTGCATCTTATTTCTTCATTTGGCAGCCAGACAATTGGAAGGGGATTACCCAATGCCCAGTGTGAGCTATCATTGGCCGAGATATGCATATCAAGAAGCACTAGAATGGCAAAATATGTACGAGGGTCGTTTAAATAATTACGTTAGAATAATGGATCGTCATAGAGGCACCAATGTCTCCTGTAAGATATCATTATCCGATACTTCATCATATTAATGAATATCCCTTTATTTGATGATGATGATGATGATGATGATGATGATGATGATGATGATGATGATGATGATGATGATGATGATGATGATGATGATGATGATGATAATAATAGTAATAATAATAATAATAGTAATATTAATAATATTAGTAGTAATAATACTACTACTACTAATAATAATAATAATAATAATAATAATAATAATAATAATAATAATAATAATAATTATAATAGTAATAATAATAATAATAATAATAATAATAATAATAATATAAACAGCTGAATGATTGCTCATCAGTAGTTTTGTAAACAAAGTGTCACGGTTTGACCAATACATGACAGTTAGGGTTTCTCAACCGTCACGGTTAGGGCTAACCGTGACCTTTAAGGGTATTGCTCATCAGTAGTTAATTAAACAGCTGAAACAACTGAAGGATTGCTCATCAGTAGTTTTGTAAACAAAGTGTCACGGTTTGGTCTTGCGGTCACGGTTCGGGGGTGGTAGTCCCCGTGACCTCCTGACAACAAAATAACAAAATGGGCTGTTAAAGTTGAAAAGCGGTCACCAAACCGTCACGTGGAGGCCAAACCGTGACCTCTAGGGTACACGGTCTCAGTTCAAGCTACGACGTAGACGTGATTTTGACAAAAGGCCGGGATTCCCGGCACAAACCGTCACGTGGAGGCCAAACCGTGACGGTTTGTGCCCCAGAATTTCACCTTATATACATTTCACCTTCGAACAATCGGCATATCCATTTCCAAACTAAAAATTCGCAATTTCATAATCCACACTCGAGATTTTTCAGCATTTGTCATTCCAAAAACGCGTTAATTCAAAAACAATGTCGGGTTCGGGAGATCATTATCAAAAGCCGAAGCTTCCAGATTTGAATGTCGTGACCTCGGTGATTCTGCTCTTGGGCTCGCAATCTCAAGCTTTTTCTTCTTGACTTACCCCGATATCGACGCTGGTAAACTCTCTGAACTCCGTGCGCGCAATGTTAGTGGTGAAAAACTCGCTCGGGTTGCAGTTCGCCTCGGGCTTTACACCACCGGACCATGGTGCAAGATCCTAGTGCCACAACCCTACCTCTCCCCCCAACCATCCTTGTCACACTACTTCTACTAAATGCGTCTCGAAATCTCAACGCCGCTTCAGGTGTTGTAAAGTTAACAAACGCGAACCCAGCGTTAGTTCGCCGACTACAAAACAACAACAAATTAAAAGTAATAAAGTACCTGGATTCTAGCATGACTAACATCCGCAATCTTTTTGATTTGAAACAAATCCCAATGTTTTCCTTTAACCGACGTATGAAACTTCCAAGCTGCTTCAGATGTTGTAAAGTTCACAAACGCATATCCGGCATTCAAACCATGCCTGTACGTATATATCAACGTCAAAACTTAGCTTACAGTGAGTACGTTAATAAAACTCCGATCGAACGGTGTTTCCCGCCTTTTCATTCTCAAGTTTACAGTGATAAAATTACGGAAATAAAAATAAATGTTTAATGCTGGCCCATCTGGCGCGGGCGGGTCTGGTCAGGGCAGCGATCCGGGGATGATGGATTAGATAGATATTTTGTTTGTATTTTATTTCTTTTTGTATGTAAAAACTCGTTGTATATATATATGTGCAGTTTCAGTTATGATGATTTGTATATTTGGTTGTGTTTGTTTGGTTGTGTTTCTTTGTTTGTTTGCTTTATATTTGCAATGTTGATAATGTTAATTGTATATGTTTGATAACAACTGATTTTTACGATTAGGTTAACCATGTGATAAAATAACAACCAACTTGTTTAAAATTACTTGTAATATGACCATGAATTGCAGCAGATTAGGTTAACCATGTGATAATGTTAATTGTATCTACGCTGCGTTTTGTCTCCACAAAGATTAAAGTCAACGCGTTCTGAATCAAGATTAAAGATAACAGATTACAAAGACTAATTAAGCAGATTAGAAAAAAAAAGATGAACTGAATCGCACGTTTGTTAATGATTAAAACCATAAAATAGTGTTTGTTAATGATTTTAAAAGTATATAAACCTGAGGATAAATCGGTGCACCACCATATGCAACAGCAACTTTCACACCAGTTTCATAGCAGAATTTCTTAGCTTCTTTAAATATCTAACGAAATAATACAGATCATAAGAACAATAGTTATATTATATATTCACGAAAAGATAGAAATGATGTGACGGTGAAACTAGTAATCGATAATCAATCATCATTTGTACAGACTAATAAAAATAAATGTTTAACGCTTAAGGAAGATACACGAAATCAAACTCCGATCGAACGGTGTTTCCCGCCTTTTCATTCTCAAGTTTACAGTGATAAAATTACGGAAATAAAAATAAATGTTTAATGCTTAAGGAAGATACACGAAATCAAACTCCGATCGAATAATAATAATAAATGTTTAGTAGTAGTAATAATATTAGTAGTAGTAGTAGTAATAATAATAATAATTATTATTATTATTATTATTATTATTATTATTATTATTATTATAATAATAATAACATAATAATAATAATAATAATAATAATAATAATAATAATAATAATATAAACAGCTGAAGGATTGCTCATCAGTAGTTTTGTAAACAAAGTGTCACGGTTTGGCCAACACGTGACAGTTAGGGTTTCTAAACCGTCACGGTTAGGTCTAACCGTGACCTTTTGGGGTATTGCTCATCAGTAGTCAATTAAACAGCTGAAGGATTGCTCATCAGTAGTTTTGTTAACAAAGTGTCACAGTTAGCTCTTGCGGTCACATTTTGCACCTACCCGTGACCGCATGGGCTTGCTGTCACGGTTCGTGGTGGTAGCCCCCGTGACCCCCTGACAACAAAACGACAAAATGACAAAATGGGCTGTTAAAGTTGGTCACCAAACCGTCACGTGGAGGCCAAACCGTGACCTCTAGGGTACACGGTCTCAGTTGAAGGTACGACGTAGACGTGATTTTGACAAAAGGCCGGGATTCCCGGCATAAACCGTCACTTTGAGGCCAAACCGTGACGGTTTGTGCCCCATAATTTCACCTTAAATACATTTCAGCTTTGAACAATCGGCATCCAAACTAAAAATTCGCAATTTCGTAATCCACACTCGAGATTTTTCAGCCTTCGTCATTCCAAAAACGCCTAAATTCGAAAACAATGTAGGGTTCGGGAGATCATTATCAAAAGCTGAAGCTTCCAGATTTGAATGAGGTGCCACATATCGAAGATTCGAACCAGGTTAAACTAGTATATGTTTTATTATAACTTATTATTTGAAATATCTAACCATTATCTTTTTTAGGAATATTACGTATACGGGAGTCACCCTCCGTGGGGGGAGGAGGAAACCAACCCGTCGAACACATTTGCTCAAGAGGCGTACAACTCTTTATTTGGACCGACAGGTTACGGTGAAGGGTACAGATATCCCCCTTGCAATTCTTACGGGCATGCCCCGAACACGTACAACTCGCAAACAGAGCTGGATTACGGACATCCCCCGTACCAGTCAGAACTAGAAATTACACATGTGTCGGATACTTTTAATGGGAATGACACAGATGAGAGTGACGGTTCGGTTCACCTCAAAGAAAACCATGGGGACACCGCGGATCATGATGAGGATGAGGATCGGATAAGAAAGGCTACGGTTTCTTATAAAACCAATCAAGTACGAAGAGTTTTTATTCTTTTGTTTATTTTATTTTTTATTTGTTTTATATATTGTTTTTTTATATCTAGCTTTATAATTTTTTCAGTATTTTGATTCTCGTGAGGACTTGGAGAAGTGGGCTAAAACGAGAGGACGCGAGCATGGGTGCGTCATTGTGGTGGGTCGGTCACGAAAAAAGGATGTGGAACTAATATGCAATCGTAGTGGTGAACCTAAATTCACTGGCACAAGTAGACGTACTGGGAGCATAAAGAAAGGATGTCCCTTTAAACTCGTAGGGAAGTACGTAGGAAAGAGTGACAGTTGGATGTTAGAGGTGAGAAACGAGACGCACAACCACGATCCTGTTGTGTACGAGGAGGGCCACGCGCATCTTAGAAAGATGACCGCCGAAGAAATTGATCTTGTCGAGAAATTACACAGGCAGCACGTGCGGCCACGACATATCCATTCAGCCGTAAGGAAGCAGTTTCCCCACAGCGTCTGTGTTGTTCAAGACATATACAATCTGACGTCAAAGTTTAGGGCTGAGGGGAGAGAAGGCATCACACCAATGCAGGAACTTGAAAACCTGCTACAATCTAAAGAGTTCGTGTATGAAACACGAACGAATGCAACTACTAAGGCGGTGGGAGATGTTTTCTTTTGTCATCCTAATTCGTATAAAATGTGGCGCGCATTCCCGCACGTGATGTTGATAGACACGACGTACAAGACCAACATGTACAACATTCCGTTTGTTCAGGTTATTGGCGTTACGTCGACGTCGAAGTCGTTTTGTATCGCGCATGCATTTATATTGAGAGAACGGCAAGACAACTTCACATGGGTACTGGAGCAGATCAGAGATATGCTCGATGGGTGTCTGGAGCCCCGCGTTATTGTCACAGACAGGGACCTGGCCCTGATGAGTGCGTGTGACACAGTGTTCCCGAGTGCTACTAAAAACCTATGCAGGTGGCACGTTCGGGAGAATATTAAAAGACGGTGGAATATCCTTTTCAAAACCGACATGTGGAAGGATTTTTCATACTGGTGGAAGACCTTGTGTTCGTCTCCCACAAAGGCAATGTACGATTACAATTGCAGGAAGATGGAAGAAAAGTTAAATGAAGATGGTAAAAGTGGTAAGAATTTCATATTTATTTTTACTCTAACAATTTATTTGTTCATTTTCTAAAATTTGTTATTTTCTTTCAGAGGTATGGGAATATATTTGGAATAATTGGTTGGTGCCGTACAAAGAGAAAATTGTTACTTGTTGGATGTACGACCGCCTTCACTTTGGTGAATTTACAACTAATCGGGTTGAGGGCCAACATGCCAACTTCAAGAGTTACCTCACAGGGACCAACAATACGTTGCACACACTTGTCGGATATGTTTGTGACCTCGTGCGCGGCCAGGAGATTGAAATTTGTAGAACATTCGAGGTGTCCCGTGTGAAAATTAAAAAAGACCATCGACTGTCATTGTTCTCAAAGTTGCATTATAAAGTATCAACTTTTTGCCTTAGCCTCCTTGAATCAGAGTTGACGAAAATGGAAATGATTCAGGAGTCTGGGGGTTCATGTGGACACCAGTTGTTCACGTCCATGGGCTTGCCATGTGCTTGTCGTTTGGAGATACACGTCCGAGAAGGTTATATTTTTCTTAATACATTTTTTTACTGTTTTCACACGATTGTATATTTTTTACTAATAATTTAACCTTTAAATCCAGTCACAAGTATTCCACTCGATGCGGTAGATCCATACTGGAGGAAGCTTGATTTTGAGCCAGCGTACGTGGCGCCGCCTGAACCCGACTACGATGTGAAATTTGATGACTTGAAACAAAAGGTTATGTCGTCTCCCAATCCTCAAGTAAAGAAAAAATTGTTTAACAAAGTATTTGACTCTTTGTTTAAGAGTAAGTCAAAACTTAAAGAACCTGAGGTGCGTCATGACCGACGTGGTCGTCCAAATATTAAGGAGCAACAAAGAAGAGCGGACTCCAATACATCACAGTATGAGGTTGCCAGACACAGCTCCTATACTTCCTCGCAACAAACTATGCCTGACCCGGCGAGGCATAGCTCATATACCCCTCAGTTTAAAATGCCCATTGACCGTTCTAATAAGGCAAACGCTGCTTCAAATGTACCGATTACGGGAGCTGCCCTAGGGTTTCCTTTAATATTGAAACCAAAGGACGTGATAAAAGTTATGAGGTTTAAGGATCAG